>PVKB01000934.1:319243-383748 GCA_004027205.1 Ctenodactylus gundi | reverse complement strand
CTCTAAAACTGTGAGCTAAAAATGAAATCTTTTCTTCTGTATGTTGTCGGTGTGAAGCACTGGGTCCCAGAGTTGGAAAATAACTGAGACAGTCTAAAATACAAATGCAGGCTATGTCCCTGGATGCTCTTGAATTCCACCTCCATTGTAGCAGTAATTTAGATGAAATCCTTGCCATCCGATTGCTGCAAAAACAGTTGGTAAGTCTGTGTTCTTAGAATTACATTTGGCTTTAAATATGTTGGGGATGTTGACATATTCTTGGAAGAACGGCAAGTCGAGAGCTCAAGAGCTTGGAATAGCTTTGTTTTAGAATCCACGTAGTAGGGGCTGGATAAATGGCACAGTGGTTAAGGGCCTTGCCTAGCAAGCACAAGGTCCTGAGTTGAATTTCCTAGCACTATATAAAGCTGGGCATGATGGGTCACTCCTGCAATTCCAACACTCAGGAGGCTGAGGCAGGATTGCTAAGAGTCCAAGGCTAGCCTGGGCTATATAGTGAGTTCAGGACCAGCCTGGGCAGTGCAATATATGAGAGACGGTTTGATTAAGATGCAGTACAAAACAACATTTGATGCAGAATTGAAGTTTTTCAAATGACAGGCGCGAGAGTGAGTGTGCTTTATTTAACCGGCAGCTATTTTCTCTTAGTTCACACCTGTCTATCTGTCATCTATCCTTCTTATCTCTATATATTATACAAAGGTTCTCCTCATTTCCAAAAGAAACACACAGACATTTCTTACTCTTGCATTTTCTTCGAGAACGCTCGATCTCCATCCGCCACGAAGATGGCCCATGTGGCCTTGCAGTGTAAGCTCTACAAAATCATGCTTAGTCCCTAAATGAGAAGGGGAAGCTGCTAGCTCTACGGAGTGTACTCAGTGGGTGGAATTCACTGTAGGGCCACAGATGTGATTCCCGTATTGACCTATGTCCCCAGCATTGCTTTTCACCAAACATGTCCTATCTCAGAAATTAATTGTGCTTTTTGTTTGTATGACAAAATGGCTTCAATTTAATGGACTTCAATTTGTGAGCTGTTTGTGAGGGTGCTTTGGCAAGTATTAGTTTATTTATAACTCTCCTGTTTCAGGGATTTCCAGCTATCCCTGGAAGAATCATTCTTTCTGGGACTGTTTTGTGACCTTTGACACCATTGTCAGCTAGTGGCTCCTCCTTTCCTGTTCCTTTTTCTTCCATTAACTGTTTTCTTTTCCTACCTACCCACCTTTGTTTACATATAGAAAGAGCACCCTTTATTTCAGTTTCTAATTGACAAACCTGCTTTATTTATTAAATATAATTACGCAAAATGTCTATGGCATATCTACAACAGTACCGTGTATCACAGCCAGACCTAAACAGAAATACTTGGAGGAATAATCATAATTTGGAACATCTTAACCTTTTTATTTCTATTTAAATTTTTTTCATTTTTAAAAAATTTATTTTCATCATCCTTGAATTAAATTCAAGTTCCCACACATGCCACATGCTGGGAAAGAGCTATTTCACTGAACTGTAGCTCCAACCCCTGTCTGTCCTTTCACTATTTGATATCGATTGCTCTTTATTCTTGAGGGGAATACCATTGGTGTTACTGTTACGGGAATAACCATGAAGGCACAGACACCGTCTTACTCAATTGCAGATGTTTCTCGATTCCAACACGAGACTCAACACATGTTACATCCTCAGCAACTGTGTCAGGACGAACTTCATGATGAACATATGACCAATCAGTCCTTACCCCTCACATGCAGGTAGAGAGAAGACTAGGGAGATTCAGTGAAAAGCAAGTTTTATAACTCCTAGAAGGTGTGCCTCTAGAAGCTATTGAATGTTGTTGGTAGACACAAAGCTGGTTTGAACGTAAGGGAGCGATTTCGTAGAAGAGACCTCAGAAGGTTTCCTGAATCTCCAAATTCATACAGTAATGTTAGAATATCTGCTTAAACAAATATTTTACTTTCTGGATCACTGTTTGTATTCGTAATTAGGCTTTCTTGGAGAGATGGCATTTCTAACAAGTATGCAAGTTTTATGCACCACAAAACCTGACTCGTCCCCCCAGTGAAGTAAATTAATTTCCCGGAGGAAATGTTTCCTGATTTCATTCTTTTCTCTCTCTATTCATCATTCTTTTCGGCCTCCAGTATTGCCCATGATGCAAGCTCTTTGATTTTCAATGTGCCCTGCAAAAAATGTAAGTTGAAATGTCTCTTATGTACAAGATCATACCCATAATGTAGAGAATAGCTGTTTCTTTGTCCAGCTTTATGAAAACCCTTATAATTTTAGGTGATCCTACCATTGACAATTCTCTGAGGGCCTCCAAGCTACTTGTCCAACTGCTTAGAAGACAAAAGGGCAAATATTCCATCTTCCTTCCTTCTGGTCAATAGAATATGAGAAAATCATCTCTACATGGCCAATTGATGCTTATAAGTAGGATTTTTTAATGAGATAAAATGTGAAGAATTGACAGAAAAGTTAGAATTGAGGATTATTTCTGGGGTGAGGCAGTGTCAGAGCCCAGCTGCACTGACGACAGTTGATGCTAAGAGGCATTTCTAAATAAGAATCAGCAAAATTTTGGAACCGACTAGATTTGGGAGATGGAAACCAGTGAGTATAGAATGATTCCAAGTTGCCAATATTGACAGATACCTAGATTATTAACCACACAAACACACATGCGTAGATTTACTTATAGCCCCAGACACCTAGATTCCAAAAGGAAGAAAACAAGTCAGATACTTCATATATTCAAGATTAAGGAGAGATTATTTAATGGATAAGAACCAATTTTCACATAAAGGTAGAGAAAGGGGAAATTAAAGTGGTCACAGAGACAGCTGTCATGTGATCAAAGTTGGACACAGATTTTTTTAAAAATACACTAAATGAGTGTAAGGAGGATAGCAAATGCTACGAAGAGAAGGGTGTGTCCTAAAAAGTGAAGGGCTCCACGGAACCAAGCCTGAAAGACAGCCAAGAACCAGGAGGATTCAAAAATGAGAGAACAGATTTGGAGGCCAAAAAGCTCATCGAGGATTTTAGTAAGAACTTTTTCGTTGTTGTAGAAAACAGAGAAAATTAGAGTTAGTTGAAAAGCAGGCACTGGGAACTGAACGACAAGAGGCTGGAATCAATAGTGTAGGCGTGTAACCTCACCATAATAGGGTACCGAGGAGAGGGCATCCTAAGCTGCAGTGACTTAACAAGACCTTGTCCCCAAAATCAAAATTCCAATGAGCTTTATAGGAAGGCCTGGGCTGCTATCCCCAGCAGCACAGACAAACAATGAAACAAGAACCACAGAAGGCATGTGTCTACTCCTTCTAAGAAATCTGCCATTGGAAAGGTGATAAAATTATGGAAAAACGGAAGCTGAGGTGTTGCTGGTAGAAATGATATGGACAACAGCTTAGTGGCTCCTCACAAAGCTAATCACAGTATTGCTGCATGACCTACAATTCTACTCTCAACTGTGTGTCATGAAAATGGGAAAGTGTGTTCATGTTCAAGCACAGAGTTGCATGGGAATAATCATAGTACATGAAAGATAAAAAAACAACCAAGTTGCCCCTTAATAGATGAAATGGATATGTTAGTCAACTTTCACGTTACTGAGGCAAAATATCAAACACCTGTAACTTAAAAAAAACAGACAAGTTTATTATAAGACAGTTTTGGGGTTTGAATCCATAGCTGGGTAGCTCCAAGCCAGGGACACCACAGGGGAGGGGCATGATGGTGGGAAGAGGCACTCCTTGTGGCAGCCTGGACACGGCCCAGAGGCAGGATGCCAACGGAGACACACACCTTCCAAGGTCATGCCCCGCAGGTGGCCCAATCCAGCTGGAACTCACCTCAGCTGTGAACACCACTGGATTCACCCTCCTAAGAGTACACTGCACCCATGCTCCAACCACCCTCCAATGAGCCTCTCGATCCAGTCCCACTGACAACTGGGATTAACTGTCTCAATCAACAAACAAAATGTGTCAGATTATACAATGAAAAATTTGGCTATAAAACGGAGAAAAGCATCGATATCTGCTACAACATGAATAAATATTGAAAACACTGTGTTAAGTGAAATAAGCCAAGACTAATCTAGTCACATATTGTGTGATTGCATTGATACAAAACATCCGGAACAGGCAATCACACAGAAATGGAAAGCAATTTAGAGCTGCCAGGGTTTGTGTGGAGGGGTGGGTGGGGAGCAACTGCCGACAGGGGACCTGGTCTCCTGCTGGAGTGAGGAAAATGTTCTGGAGCTGGTTATGCTGCTGCTGCTGCAGTACTCCAAAAGTACGAGACGCTACTGGACTGTCCATTTGAAATAATTAAAACCTGGAATTGTTATGTAAGTTTTATCAAAATAAACAAGAAAATCATTTTGATCATTGATGTTTTGAGATTGCCTAAAAGAACATGCTTAAAAAAAAACTGGTTCAAAACTACTGATTCTTAAACCATTTCTATTAGAAGTAAGAGATATAAATCTGAGAACTTCTAAAACATACACAGGACTTCTAAATCTTTAATAGTAGTATAATTGACAGGAGCTTATTTAGAAACAAGAATGTACTGGTTTTGTTTAAGTCAGAAAAACTAAGGTTGCAGAGTTTTGTTTTGCTATCTTTGGTTTTTGATGTGAACTAAAGGCTAAGCCCTTTTGTTATAATCAATGAGTTCATGTGCCTTTAAATAGTACTTCTAAATTGAAAGCAAACGACTTCTAGTTCAAGCTGCTAATCAGGACCAGCTCACTTGCATGTTATCCTTATGCATAATTTACATCCTACGTATTTCGGAGCACTGTGGTTTCTGTATATCTTTGTGAATCCAGCGAGCAGCAGTCTTCTAGGCTGTGTGATTTCAGGCATATTATAAACATCTCCTCACCCAACACAGATACTCATATGCCTGCAATTCCATTGGTAAACAATGTTTTTCATTCTCAGATCTTTCAAGATCTCCTGAGGAAGGGTAACCACTCCTGGAGATGGTAGCTTTAATCCCTGTAAACACCACGTCAGGTAGAATCAGAATTCACAGCAAAGAGACTTTTCTCACTGTAGACTTCTAACGTGTACCGAAATGAAATTGGCAACAGCAACTTCCAACAGCGGATCCCAAGTAGTGTGAAAGCTCCTCTCCCTTGTTTGGGTCATGTCTCTGTCCCTTCCCTGTTACTTCACATGCAGAGTCCGACATAGCTTTAAAAGGGCAATGGTCTTGTTCAGAGCCCATGCTAGTGTGCTTATTTCTGTGTTTCCTTCCCACTTCTCATTTCAGAAAAAGCCCATCTTCGATGATCCGCCTGCCCTCCGTACACCACAGAGCCCCTTTTCTTCTCACTGGATTTTTTTGTTTTGTTTTGGAACTGGTGTGGAAGGCACAGTTGGAACGGCTACAGAGGCTTGTATTTCAGCAAACCATTTGAGCTATCCAAGTTTAGTGCCAGGGAATATGGGGAATATAGCTTAGTATGCGGCTGACGCAAGTCACTCACATGATTCAGCAGAGCACTCCGCACCCCAGGGGCTGTGCCTTCCCCCTCCTGTGAAAAACATTTTCCAGATCTCATTGGAAAAGGATGACTCATGTCAGGAGATATTTTTAGGAGTCCGTTAACTCACATTTAGCTTGGAAATGCAAGATCCAATTCAAAAGGAGCTCTGAGCCGTTACACACAAGCTGTTTTGAATGTTGTAATTGTACCACAGTATCTTGGTCTGGGGATTGAGTCATCTTCTAGTTAAGCCGGAGAAGAAAACAGAAGAAGCTGTTGCTACAACACAGCATTTGATAAAATGTTTAAGAAATCAAAGCCAGGAACAGTGTCATGTTTATCCTGGAAAAGGGTGGGGGGTTGCTTGGTCCAAGTTCATCTCGCGATACTCAGATAAATTTTTCATAGTCACTTCTGAACGTTTTCAGGATTCCCATTAAAATATCAGCACTGGTGTTAGACGCAACTATGGTCGAGTATGTTAAAATGACTCTTAAGCAAATTTGCCTCTGAAAAGTGATCCTGTGTTTGATCCTCATATTTCAGATCTCTGGAGAAAGGACAAATTGAAGCAGCAGGTGTTGGCCACTGAAGGTGTGAGACCAGCAAGGGACTCTTTGGCCCTGGAAGGTTGGAACCATGAAATACGTGTGTGTTGGAGTACTTGAGTCTGTGTATTTCTTTGAGTGGAGGATGTGTGTGTTGCTCTGTGTGTGTGTGTGTGTGTGTGTGTGTGTGTGTGTGTGTGTGTATGCATGTTTTAGCTATGTTTATATGTCTATGTTTCTGAGTTTTTGCGTGTACTTTTATGTTTGGCACCTTGTGTTTTTATTGTGTATATGTGTGTACTTAGAACTCACTAAACATCAACTCTAGTGAATCACAAATCAGTCTACCCACTCACCCATAAGTGGTACACAGAATTTTCAAAGTTGAGAGATGAATTCTTTATTGTGGTAACAGGAAAACAAAAATTTGTCAAGAAATAAATGTTCTGTCCTGGTTTGGGCTCAATGGGAAGAATTTCTCATCTCCCAGTAATGATGAAAAGCTAAACAAAACAAACAAGCTAATATCAGAAGAGACAAGAAGAAAGTGATTTCACTTGACATGGCTATTGGAATTCTTTCACTATGGCTGTTTTTCTCCTATGTGTCTACATTTTTTCCTTGTCTGTTATCTAGCTTATTTTTCAGGGTTGATTTGCCTGAATGTACAGGTTTTCTTCCTAACAATCCCTTGCCAGGATGTGTAAGTCCAGGTTGACTGCTACGATACCTGGTTTGGCCAGGGTTTGACCCACATTCATGAACTTAAGAGGTGATTCTTCTCCAAGCAGGGCTTGATGGCTCGCTGCTCTCCTGAGTGCATTCCCCAACCTTTCCCCTTTCACAATCATTATTATGAAAACAGATGGTGCCTTTCCAGTCCAGCAGGGAGCTACAACAAACAATTTTAGAGAGTAAATTGGAGTGTTGATGTTTCCTTTTAAGTAAACAACAGATAGCTCGTCCAGCTCAGCCAAGGGGGGAAAAAGACAGACCTCACATTTCAAATTTCACCCTGAATTCAAACCACTGTAAAGTAATCTTTTATAAAAGAGAAAAGAAGAAAAAAACTTACATGGGATATTTATGTTAAAATTTTCACTAAGGTTTTTCTTGTTTCAGTGAGGGTGAAAGTCAAAAGGAGCAGGCTTTTGAAGGTACTTTTGGTCTGATAAAACAGAAGGTATGAGATAATTCTTGCAAAATCTTGGAAGAATTGGCTTTTTGGTACACCTCCTGGTTTGTGTGTTTCCATGGAAATTGACCCCTGCTTTTTATCCAGTGGACAACAGGACGTCCAACAGCTAGGCAAGACTTCTGTTTGCAAGAAAAAAAAATCTCTCATTCATTTACATAACCCAGTGCAATTTCATGAGAGTATCATCATTGCGCACCATTAAGCACCAAAGGCATTTATTGGATCTGAAATATTTGAACAATTATCAATCCTTCACTAATATAAAATGAGAAAGCAAATAAAGAATCCAATGAGCCATTGCTACAGAAGCGCAAGTCTTTTAACTGTATACATCATGTTCCTAACTGTATACATTGTGATTAGTATATTCCTAACTTAACTGGATCTCAATAAATATTTTTTGAATCAATATACAAATAGCACTAAATCCTGGTGAATCTAATAGGATGTTAGCTATAAAGTTCAATTAAGCTAACTAAATGATTTAACCTGGTGAATAGAGTTTAATGGTCTTTGTTTCCATACTAAAAAGTGTCTGCCAAGAAAATGACCATGTTACTTTAACATAATTGGTATTGAACATTTCCTGCTGACAATAAGTGGCCATTAATTTCATTTACTACTTGAAGTCACTCTTTTTACAGGATCAAAGAGCATGTCTGCATAGAGGTAAGTATTATACTTATTCCTCAAACTTTAAATAGTATCATTACTGCAAGTTCAGTGAAGCATGGGCAATGTAAGTCAACTATAACTCACCCAATAGTAGTCTTTTAAAATGTCGAAGAAGTATGAAAAAAAATTTAATCAGGTCATTTATTTGCTGTAATACATTCTTAATAGGCACGATTCTTAGTTTTCTATAATTTTTCCAAACCGTTAGTCATTCGTGATTATTTACTTAAATAGTTAGAAGAGAGAATTTATAACAAAAATCAAATTATGAATTATAGTTGAAAGACTATTAAACTTCAAAATAATACGTTGCCAACAGTTTTGGCTTTGTTGTCGCTCAAGCTGGCAACATGTAATAATTGTGAGATATGGTAAAGCTGAAGGCTCTGGGGAAGATGTCACAAGCAGCTTCATTGGCCAACTGGGAACGTATTTCATGGGCTGAACTATGGGCAGTTAGCTATCTGTTTTTTCTTCCTATAAAAAATGGCAGAATTATATTTCTAAGGCTTCCTTGAGGATACAAGTGATCATAGGACAAATGTAAAATCATTGGGTATCGACATATAATTTTCATACAAGGTCCTCCACGCCGTCTCCTTTACTGCTTTGATGTACTAGATCATGGTGGTCTTCAAAGTGTTGAAGCTGGTGAAGCCAGAGAGGTACAGATGTGGATTTGTCAGTTATTTCCTGGAATGTAGAAATCTACTGACCGAGAAAACCTGTGTTTGTGCATTTCTTGAACAAATAGACCTTTAAGGCTCTGGAGCAAGAAACACAGCTCAGGAGCTTTATGATAGTCGTGTGTGTGCTTATTATAGAAGGTATCATTATCCTTGCTATTGCATTTTTTTCCCCAAAGAAATGCATGGGCTGAAAGTGCCCCGCGAGCTAGGGTATGATGTGGTATAATGTTTACCTAGCGTGTAGGAGTCCCTGGAGTTGATCCCAGCACTGCAAATTTAATTAGTGAATTTAAAAATAAAATTAAGTAAAAACAACTTCAAGTCAGCCTGCAGATAACAAGCTTAGAAATCAATGTAAGAGACCCAGGCCATGTTGTCTAACTCATTTCGCACTTTTAGCCTTTTTGCAGTTGATGGTTGTACTGGAAAGATGTGACTTTTGTTACTGCTTCTTTTTATTTCACCATTTTAATCTTCCGAAATGTTGCCGAGCTGTCATATAGACACCATATCAATTATCTCTGAACATACATTTGTGTGTCAATTTGTTCTACTAAATTTAGATTCACATATTTCCTTGGTTCATTATTCAGAAAGCTGTCTTCTGGTCCGTGCCTTAGAGACGGCCAGGAGCCTTGATTTACACCTCCTATGTCAGCGCCTGTGCATTGTCAAGCAGAAAGAAAAAAATTAACTCAAAAATGGGAGGTACTTTCTTGAAAACTGAGATTGAGAATACCTAATTATCACCCACCTAATATCATGCCAATATGGCTCTTTCGTTCTCTGAACCTGATCATATTTCTTACTTGCAAAACAAATATAGGAAATTTCCAAGCAACAGGGACATGAGGAAGATGGACATTTTAATATCTGGGCTCTGACAACTAAGTGTGCTTTCGGGTTCTGTACTTCACGGTGTTGCCACAAACTATAGCAAGAAGAGAAGTTTATTACGAAGGTACCAAGCTTGTCTTCTCTGGTTTAGTTGATAGGCTGTGCTCTTCATTACTCTATTTCCACATATTTCTCTGTACATGTCCCACTGACTCATTGTATTGCAAGTTGGCCAATAAGCTTTATATGATGTCTAAGCAGGAAATAAGATTTTCATGATCCCTTGAATATCTGAAGAAGCTCCTTTCTGTGTTTGCTGTGAGTGCACACAAGAGCAGAGGAATTTAGGGGAGTGAAAGTGAACCTAGGCCTTATCCTGGGCAGTGAAATTTCCAGAATGTCTTTTCCTGAGTTAAAGAAGGAAGCGGCTTAGAGTGACTTAAGTGTTGGCTGATAGGACTGAAATAAACCATTTGGACAGTGGAAGAAAGGACAGAAGCCTATTCTTTTCTTTAATTGAAATCCAGGTTTATTTTATTTTTGCCAATTTGACCATGACTTATAAGCCAATGTTCTCCTTTAAGCCCTGTTCTTTTCATATGTAGATGGAGTGTTTCATGATACATGTATTATGGGAGTTTTTTCTAGAATTAGAATAATTATCACCCACCTAATTATCACCCACCTAATTAACAACTCAACTTACTCATTGAAAAAGAGGTTATGCTATAGAAAGTAATAAAAAGCCACAAGTTCCCACTTTCTCAGGATATTTTTCATCTGAAATAAAAGTTGATTGTTATTAAAAATACATGTGCCAAATTATTTAAAACTTTATTTCGTTGCATTGTATTAACCTATCCAAAAAGTTTACTGAATAATTAATTGCTTTCAGTGAAGTGTTTCTTAGATTCTCAGGTACTCTCTTCTACCCTTTGGTCTAAGAGGAAATAGGTAGTAGAAAGAACACTGATTGGTGATCATAGAGTTCTTTCCTTATTTGATGATAAAATAAATGTTTTGACTGTCGAAGTTTTATGTTAAAATTAAACAATTTCCTTCTGTATGAGATAGATTTTGTAAGTTAATTCTTAGGCAATTTGATTAATACATATGAATAGTCAAGCATAATTCTTTTTCATATTTGCTATTTTACAATTTTTGAGCATGCTCAACTCAGACTCACCAATCACGTGTTCAAAAAGATGAACAGGACACAAGGTTCCTTTTAAGCATCTCCAAAGACTCTTAGCAGTCTTAGGCTTTATATACAGCTCAAATCATATCCCCCTAGAAAAAAGAATGAGGAAAAAAGGAATAGAAGCCATTTAAAAGTATGTTTTAACCACATATTTGTAAGAGATCCATTCAGAACCTAAAGAATTGGATGAATTTCCTCTTGTGACTGAAATTAGTATAAACTAAGTGGCTTTAGAAACACAGGTTTACCTTACAGTTCTGGTGGAGAGACATTCAAAATGGGTTTTATTAGTTAAAATCAAGGGTTGGCAGGACAGAATTGCTTTTGGAGACTTCAGGGAGAATCTATGTTTGACCAATTCATTTTTTTGGGGGGCGGGGGGTCAGGCTTGTTGAAGTCCTTTTTCACTGAGCATAACCTTAAACATATCTCTCTGTCCTAGCTGAATCTAGTTTGAGCAATAATTCCGCTAACTCAGTTTCATAAAAATGGTCAACCCTTAGTAACTGACCACTCCTGCAACCTTCTCACTTGGCCTGCATTCAGCCTAAACCTATTGTTACCCTCTGAGTGAGTGAGGCGATTTTAGATATAAGCACCTATATTTAGGAAAGAGAGAGCTGCTGTTCTTTTGAAAACTGCTAGCGTGTCTTCAAAATTCTTTTTTATTTTCCCAAGCTAAGACTCTTTGGAGATGCTTAAAAGAAATCCTGTTCCCCTGTTCATCTTTTTGAACATGTGATTTGTGATCCTGTGTTGAGCATGCTTAAAAATAGTAAAATAACAAATATAACAAATAATTATGCTTGATTATCCATATACATTAATTCTATTACGTTTTATATACACCCCATAACATTTTCCCTTCACTCATTATGGCCCAGGCAACCCAAAATGTGAGACACCCACAGCCTACATCCTTAGCCCATGGGCCCTTTTCTTTTTCAAAGCTAGCAGATTAATACTTTCAAATCTCTCCCTGACTTCGACCTGCTTCTGTGTCTTATTAAGGTTCCCTCTGATTACATTATGCCCAACTGGATATGCAGTATAATTTTCCTATCTCATACTCACATGACTGACAACATTAATCCCATCAATAACTAGCATTTTTTTCCATGCAACCTCAACCAGCCAGGTCACCCCAAATATGCCACTGTGGCATGGTGGTTGGTTGGAATCGAAGACAATTGACAATTTCTATCCTCCTCTATTTGCCTAAAGCAAAAAGGTCCTCTCATACCCGGCCAGACAAGATGGATTCTAATCTCCTGGAACCACTTTGGACTCTATCAGCTCCAGAAAAATTGACATAACACATCTTACTAGCAACGCACAATCTTCCAGTAGCTCTCTGGAATGTTTAGTTTCTCACAATTTGCTTCCTGTGGACATTCAAACTTTCTTTATCTTGTTTCTTCATTAAGATTTTATTTTTCTTGCCTTAAGATGCCATATTACCCTACATTCTAAACAACCTTCAGAGTTACTCACCTCCCAGTTATTCTGCGTCTAAGCACAGCACACAGGCTCATAAACTTTGATTTTTCTTTTATCCACCTGTCTCTTGTCAGTCTAATTTAAAAGGTCCAGACAATGAATCTACAAGAAAAAGAAAAAATATTTTCTATCTCTTACAATATTTTTGGGAAGGGGCTCATTATTCCACATTCCACCCTTTCAGATCGATGGTTCTGTTTCTATTTCTTGTAATCATGGATTTATTCACTCAGAATTACTTACTCAGATCTGAGCACTGTGCATGAACTTAGCTGAAGACATAGGTGCTGTTCCTGTCCTCAGAGAGCTGCTGCTGAGACAGGAGAAGGATCAAAACATGGCTTCAGAAACAGATCCGAGGAGATCTGCGCATTTCCAAAGGCATCGGCAAAAGATGTGGACTTATTTGTTGTAAATTTTGGTACATTTTGCGGCCTGCATCCACCGAGTTCAGGCCGAGAGCGGGGATTGGCCTTCTCAGCTCAGGACCTGCCAGGTCTGAGCATTGGCTGGGAACACTCCCCGAGTTTCCCTTTCCCCCGTCAGCTTGAGTAGCTTTAGTAAACACCAGAACATTCCTTTAGAGAACAAGTTAAGACCTTGGGAAGCCATCCTCAGAGAAGCCTTGAGATCTTCTGTTTTAAAAGACTCTTTTGCAGAAGGGAAATAGTGGGCATTTCGTCTCTTGGTAACTTTCTCACAGATGGACAATTACGAAAGGACCCGAGTTCCCATCCAGTGCGCTGTCCCCCATTGCTCAGGACCGGAGTCCTCCGTGTAGAAGCGGGCGCTTACAAGGACGCCCAGGAGCGCTCCTGCGGCGCCTTCAGCTGCCCGCCCTGGGAAGGAGATGAAACGCTGCTTCGTGCCAGTCATAGATGGTGCCGTGAGGAGAGGGAGAGAAGAAAGGAAAAATAGTAAGAGAAGGAAGGATAGAATCCAAAAAATCAGGTTTTCTTTTACAGTTATGTTCTCTGTGCTCCGGATACCTGCCGTCCTCTATTCACCTTTCACAAAACACCCTCAGCTCCCCGCTGCCCTTTCTCTTCTATCTCTCATCTTTTCTCCTGGCAGCTATTTGCAAGGAGAAAAATATCTGGAAGAGAAAGATAAAACCTTTTTATAAAAAAAAATGATCAAATGCCTCTCTGATTGGGGGGCGGTCCGGCAGCTGCTAGGTTTCATATCTGGAGCCACAATGGCTCAGCGGGGACATTCGCTTCGGCTGGGCTGCCTTCCCGAGACTGCAGAAGCAAAGGTCTCCTCCTATCTGCTGCTGCGCTCCGCACTGAAAAAGAGCCCCAGTCATGTCCCTGGTCCTGCTGATGCTGTTAGGGAGCTGTGGGAGAACCTGGAAGGAGGCGAATGCTGTGTAAATGCTGATAGAGAAACGAGAAAGGGCGCTCCCTCTGTCTGGTACGTTAGGACACTGCCCGCGGCAGACTGTACTTTTTTAAACATCTCAGTGACTGTTACGATGTTGTTTTTGGCCTTGCCTCGTACTCCTTCAGAAAAAAAAAAGAAAACAATATTTAATATATGGCAAAATTTAGAAACCACTGTTGGAAACAATCAAAGCTAGTCTGTTAGGTCATGTTCGTAGATTTCTTGGAAGATATTAGGAGAAAGCTCTCTAATTTAACATTTATTCTCTCTCTCTCTCTCTCTCTCTCTCTCTCTCTCTCTCTCTCTCTTCTTTTCCTTCTTCAAATAGATCTTTATATAAAAACGAAGGATAAAGGAAGCAAGTCCCCCTACGTGGGGTCCTGAGGGGGATGACTCTTATCATTTGCTTTTATAGACACACTCTATTTTCTTTGTACTATAGAGCAAACTCTTTGTCATAAATTCCCTTCTTAACTTTTTGATCTTAATGCTTATTTTAAAATCTCCTTTCCTTTATTTCTTGTGAAGTGATGCTTAATCACCAAACTTACTTAGTTTTTTGAAGTAAATGAGAGTTAAAACAACCTGCCAATATACTGTCGTGTCTCTCTGGTGTGCTAGCTATTTATTATGAATAAAACAAACTCCAGAATTGCCACAAAAACGTCTCTCTGCTCTCCCTCTTTCTTAATATTCTTTTTCTTCTTATAGTGCCTTTTTTTCTTATTTTAGGAATATAAGCTTTGTTCTCTTAGAAAGCAATGCGACACACAATTCATTAAAAAGAACTCTCAAATGTATTGTCTTCAGTACCACCAGGTTAATAAACACATAACTGCCCAGGTAACCAGGTATTCCCAAGGCTGAGCCATTTGCTCCCACCCACGAGTTCCCCTCAAGGAGAGAAAGAAAACACACACAACTGACAGTCATGGTTCTTAGATTCTATGAGCAATGTAAGTTTGTGCTGCACATTCATTTCAATTAAAGCAACCCCTGATATCCAGTGAAAGTCATTAGTCTTATTAGGAGCTACAAAATTATTTAGAAGGTCCCACAATATAAACAAACGAGATCAGAGTTACTTTAAATGCCATCTTCTCCAGGACAATGAAATGCTCTTGAAATTGGATTATATATCTCAAATCCAAAACTAGTTGTCAATCTATAACTAAAAGTATACATCTTGTATTTATTTAGAATGGACTTAAAAAATTTGAAATGTAATCCCAGCTCACATCGAAAACTCATGGAAATACAAAACACGGACTGCCTGAGTCGATTTACAAGGAGGATTAAACATTTAATGGCCTGTAAAATTGATCTCATTTTTTTTCACTTTTTTTCAGTACCAGGGATCAAACCTGGGTTCTTACACATGAGAGGTGTGTGCCATAAGTGGAGTTCTATCCTCACTTAGTTTTTTTTTTTCTTAACCAGAAATACAGATAGGAATAAAAATTTTTGCTATGAAAACCAATCTCCACACATCTACCCTCGATGTCATTTGTGTCCAGTGCTGTGCAAAGTCTCGGTAATGTGAGGAACCGAGATCATCAAGAGCCCTGCCTCCCTGAGGCCTGTTGGATAGAGGGAAAGGCTTGAAGCCAATAGTTCGTAAATGCCCCGAGACATCTAAAGAGGCAAAGAGAAATCAGGATCTCAGAATACTCACATCTCAATACTGCTCCCAACAGTGGTAAGAGGTGATTTTAAGCAGCATGCACATATCTGTAAACCTTTTTCCCCCACACATAAGAGCCAAGAATTTCTATTTATTCCATTGTAGTATTACATGAGGCTTAATACTATAAGCACCTCATGTTGTGTGCCTGGAACATTGTAGAACTATATATATGTAAAAAATGAGAATTTTTTTCACAAAATTTGTTCCCATATTACAAGTTTTACAGGTAGATTCTGTTAAAAGAATTGTGCATGAGTCAGGAAAATTACATTTAAACCTTTTGAATTACACCATTTAGTGAAGGGATTTGTAGCCAATTGCTTTATCTTTGCATTCTATAACGTTCCTATCTCAACTTTAGCATAGCATAGAATGAAAGATAGTCAGAAATTAAGTGGTTTATTACCTTTGTTTCTCAGGCAAAGAGCAAAATTAATTTTAAAAAAAAGTGACAGCCCATCTTAAACCATAGCCAAAACTTTCCCTGAGAATCTGTTTCTCCTGTAACTGAAACTAAGACAATGAACATTTTTCCTTTCTTTGGTTAATTTTTTGTATTATGAATTGTTTAAAGCAAAATGAATCTAAAGAAAAACAATTTCATATTTAATGTGTTTATTAATTATATCTGTTATTACCAGATGTCTACTATGTCAATCAAACTTGATTGTCCACTTGATAGGATTGAGAAATTCCTGAAGAGGTGATAGAATTGTGAGGGCACTAATGTCATCAGTGGACTCACCCATGGATTAACTCATAACTGAACAAGGTTTTTAGGAGGTCAGGCCTAAGTGGAAGTAGGTCAAGATGACATGACTTTAGGGACTACTTATAGTCCCTTCCTCTATGGCTTTTCCCTTGATCTTTGCTCTTCAGATGTTGTGTAGTCAGCAGTTTTCCCTCCACTATGCCCTTCCCCCATCATATTTCTGCATGGAGCCATTGACCATCTACTGGACCCTCTGCAACCTTGAGCCAGAATAAGCCTTATCTGCTTTCAGCTGGGCATGTCAAGTATTATGTCTCAGCATTGAAAATGTTACATATATATTTATTTAATGGCAAACACAATTTTTAAGAATCTTAATCCATTTTTCTCATGATTAGGGCTACAAAGAATAAGAATAAAATTAAGTGTACCTCCTATAGCTTCCAACTGTTTCTGTCAGTTCTTAGTACATTTACCAGGAAAGTCTCCTAAGAAACAGCAAGGAAACTTGTGTTAACTTCATTTTGCAGGCCAGAAAATTGAAAAAAAAGAGCCTATACTAGAAGTGATATCAACGTTTCAATTTATATACACTGGGTAAAGTTGAAATGTCAACTTCCTGAGTATAGATGATTTGATTAAGTTGACATATATCATGCTAAAATAAGTGGCCATTTTTATGACTTTGTTTATGAGTGTGTGATACCACATTCGCCAATTTTAGAACTATTAACTCACAGAATGGCCTGAAGAATTCACGTATATTACTTACATTCATGAATTTTACAATTTGTTTAGTTACAGACCGCTTCATAGTGTTTATTTCTATGTATATTTTCAATTATGATTTTTCTACATACTCGAGGATATGCAATTTTCTATTTTATCATATCTGTCTACCAATTCCAGCTATCTTTGCTTTGAGGTCAGAGGGAAAGTTCGTTTCCATGCAAAGGAAATCAGAAGGCACAGAAGAAACCCTATTATTTAAAAACAGAGGCACCCTACAAATACAACAACGAAAACCTGAGCCAGTGCTCAAAAACGTATGCACAAAGGAATCATGAGTAAATCAAGCTTATCTCTGTTAAATCAGAAGGAAAAGTAATGGCCAGAATTCCCCATGTACTCAATCATTTCTGGGAATTGTGTTATTTTTTATTTGTTTTCAGTACTGGGTCAATGTAATGATAGATATTATGTCAGTCTTTCCTGCAGACAGGAATTGGTTCAACTCTCTGTGTCTCGAGAATTTAATTGTCCTATATATATTGATTTTTTGACTTAAAATTGAGATAAATGCTCAGAATCATCTTCCTTTTCCCCAGGAACCCACCATTCCATAAATAAATGAACCCTCCTGTTGATTTTAATCTAATTTCTCTTTCTTTCTTTCTTTCTTTCTTTCTTTCTTTCTTTCTTTCTTTCTTTCTTTGAGGCAGGATCTCACTTTGGTAGTTTAAGCTGGTCCTGAACTTGCTATGTAGCCCAGGTTGGCCTCAGTCTCTAGAGTTCTGGAATTATAGGTGTGTACCACCACACCCAGATTTTTAAATCTTATTTCTTGACCTTATTTTGTTGGCTCCTGATTCACATTTATGTAGATTATGTTCAGCTTCTGACTCTGACTCATTAGATATTAACATGATTTCTTCATAGCAGAGTACTCAGTACTCCGATTTGGTACCTGTTCAGGCACATGACCCTTGTTCATCCTGGTTATGGATATACAGGGTTAGTGGTGGTTGACAAGAAAGGATTCTGATGTGTTTAATAAATTTGCCATTAGTGAAAGTTCAGAAGCTATTCAATCAAACTTTTTATCCAGAGCCAAATAATTCCATATTTTTATGATGAGAAAAGAAATGTAATTTTGGAAGTGGCACACTTGGAGTAATTAGCTCTTGGGGTCTTGGGAACCCTATCAGCATAGGTTTAGAATAGCAAGTAGACATCAAGATCAAGTGAGGAGATGGGGGGTTAGATAAGTGGGGAGCACTTGAGAAAAGACAATCAAAGCTCACAGCCCAACTTCTCAGAGGATCAGCTTGGCAGGGCCCAGCCAGTGTCAGCGATCTGAGGATTTGTGACACACGCTGCTTAATTCTTCCCACCAGTCTGTTCTGACTTGAAGTTTAATCCAATCCATAAGCTGAGCTTTCACCAGCTCCAAGAAACGTCTCCTGGTGTGCTTTTCACGAGTGGAATGATCCAGAGAGAAAATTACAAGGGCCAGCTTGGCCCAAAGCAAGAAATAGTGTCTGGGGTGCTGAAAAGAAATGTTTACCCAGAAAGTTATCCATTTCTTAATAAGACTTCATCACTTACCAAGGCACATGTGTTTGTGAATTTAAAAAACACACATTAGCTATTACGTGCTTTCAGACATGAGAACTGGTGTGGAATTTTATGCATTACTATAATGGGATAAAGTTGTGAAAATATAGTTTATGAAATAAAAAATAGATGATTTTTATGTGTGATTTTTGCAGTATTTGCTGATTGTACACCCCAGATTTCATAAACTATATGTAAAGAGATATAATAAAGCAGGTAACAAAACATTTATACTGTTGTATGTTATATCAATCAAAGTTTGGGCACAGTAGGAGTACATGAGTAATTTATATAAATGGGCCTTATTTTACATATGAGTAGCTAATTATTTCTCTAGGTCTTTTTGCTCCTGACATACTTAGGTAACTGCTAAAGTCTTGGCCCTCCAAACATTCAATTATTGTACAGGCAATAAACAGATTTTGCTATCCAATTATGTTAACACAAGTAAAATAAGAATAGAATAGCATAATACTTTTCTACAATTTTATTGCTCATTAGGGACATAGTAGAGATAAACAAATAATCATCATTTTAGCACTACTAATAGTTTTTTAACAATTTTAGTTTCTAATTTGATTAGAAAGTCAGTGGTCTAGCAGCATGGTTATAATGTTAAATGTGAAACTAATACAAGAAATGTGAGATTAAGAGCCAGTGTATAAGAAGAATATTAATTTGTTGAAAAGACTCTGAAGGGTTGGCTGTAGTTCAATGGAAAAGTATTTACCTTGCATGTTCAAGGCTCTGGTTCATATTTTTATCCAAAATAGTTTCAATGTTGTTGCAACCAGAATTTCAACATGATTTATAATGAATATTAGTGTGTATATGTGTGTCTGTGTGTGTGTGTGTGTGTGTATGAAGTATGCATTAATATGTATATATGAGAAAAATGGTCAAAAATATTTGTTAGGCCCTGACGTTTGCACAGTTCTCACGTAATGCTAGATATTTTGTCTAGGATTTTAATTGTAATTTATTTTTTGATTCCCTGAAAACTTTAGGAGATAGTGGTACCTTTTGCATTTAGGGGGGAAAAAGACTAATTAGTTAAGCAACTTGGCCAAAGTCACAAAACCAGTGTCAAGAAATTAGGTTTTGAACCCTTTGTAGCATATTCCTAACAAACCAAAGACAGAGCTAACAACAACCTCAGGAGGAACAAGGAAAGCTTCATTTCACAATTTATCAATATTGTAAAATGCTATGGCAAAGAAACGCCACATTAGAAAGACAGAAGGAATGTTCCAGAGGGCAGACGACCGGGAAGCCTGAGCAGGGCCCCAGCAATTGCACCCATGAAAAGGAGCCCCGTGTTTGTTAGAGTCAAAATGGCATTTTCACAACTTCTGAGGTTACAGTGGCTTTTCCTTGTAAATATGCTTTAGGTTGCTACCTTGCAACCTCTGGAGAAATAAAATCCACAGATCAGATCTGAATATAAGTATAAAAATCAAGCTTACTTTGAAATAAAAGTAGAGAATCGTCTTTATGACATTTAGGATAGGTAAATTTTAGAGAGAAAAATTATAAATTTAAAAAGTTTAATGTATTTATCTTCCTTCAGGTAAAATGTCTCATGAAAAATAAATATCATTGACCAAAGAATAAAGTAAATCACACATTAGGAAGTAATATCTATAGTTAATATGAGCAAAAACTATAGTTATGCACAATACATTGAGCTCCTCAGTTACATAGTGAAAACATAATGTATGCATAGGCAAATAGATGGAAAAAGACACATTTCATAAAGATGAAATTTCTAATATGTTCGTAAAGAAATCAGTTTCATTAGCAATCAGAGAAACAAAAATAATCTCAAAATAAAATAGAATTTAACATCCAACATAGAAGCCCAGTTGGAAAGGCTAATAACAATACTTTGGCACAAGTGAAGGAAATAAGGTTGTACACTGTTTAAGGAAGTGTAAATTGGTATAATAATTTGAAATAGCAATTTTGTCATGCTGAGGAAACGCTAAAATGAACAATTTTTAAATCAGCTGTTATTCAGGTTAGCTGTAGACTCTAGAGAAACATCTCACTTGCTCACTGGTTTGCAGCTACAAAACTCTTTGTGGCAGTGTTTGAAATAGTGGAAATATGGAAACAACTGTTACTTAGAAGATGAATATGTAATAACTCCGTTATTCATGTAATGGCATATTGTAAAGCAGCTAAAAGGCAATGAGATGAATCTATATTTACAAATATGAAGCAGAGTGGGGAAAATAAAGTTGCAAAAATATATAAACAGGATAATAAAACATAAATACAGTTTAAACCTATTGCATTGTATATTGATTATAGCTACTTATATACGTCCTAGATGTAAAAACACTAATACGGAAAAAATAAAAATGTAACTCAGAACAGTGGCTAATTCTGCAATGCAATAAGGTAAAAACGGGAAGGAGCAGACCTTCAATTGTGTCTCCTCAGGTTCCATTTCTTAAAAAGAGAAAGAAACAGATGGAGAGAAAAAGAGGCTGCATCAGCCACATGACAGAGGGATAAAGCAGACTGCTGACAAGCTTTCAATCTCAGTAACTAATACATAAACATGTCTGATATTATTTTCTGCTCTTGAGGCATGTTTGAAATGCTTCAGCATTTGTAAAAATGTGTGAAAGGTTTATATAAATATATTCTAGAGTAATACAAAATAAGTAAAAAGAAAGTCTACAGGATATAGATGTGTAGAAAAATTACAGTGATGCCCATCTTACGGTGCTGGCTATACATCTAGGAGTTTCTTAGAAATGAACATAGATTCTGGATTAGTTGACCTAAATTTAATACAAAATAATAGTGTGATCTCACGGTAATTTTTTCTTTGGAAACAGTCTCTCTATAGTCCAGGCTTGTCCTGAGCTATTATATAGCCTAGGGTGGCCTAGAACTCATGGCAACTTTCCAGCCTCAGCCTTCCAAATGCTGGAATGATAGGCATACTCTACTATGTCCAGCTAGTATGTAGTGCTAGGTGGTCAAACCTGGAGCCTCGGCTCCTGGTAGTTTTAATTAATGCAATGTCTGCTATCATTTATTTCTATGATAGACCTGGGCAACATTTTTTTTTGAAAACTGAATAAAGAAATGTAAGTTAACATCAATGGGCCTAGGTATGACTGAAGTGTGCTGAACATATCATGATTTTAAGATTTGTGAGACTGAAAGAAGATCTCTAGTTGTTAACAAGGGCAAAAAAAAAATCTCTCAAAAATTGAGACAGAGAAAAAAATAACTGTAGACTTAGGTTTATCTGAGTAACCTCAAGAATGAGAAACAAACACATTGTCTTTAAAAAAAAAACAGATTTCCACCACTTTTTGAGAGAAACTCTTGGGCCTAGAGGAATGGCAGAGAAGTTAAAATGCTAGCCTTGCGAGCATAAGACCCTGAGTTCAGTTCTCCAGCATCACATAAAGGTGGGCATGGTGACACATACCTGTAATCCCAGCACTCAGAAGGCTGAGGCAAGAGGATTGCCATGAGTCCAAGGTCATCCTGGGCTACATAGGGAGTTCAGGACCAGCCTGGGCTACAAGAAAGACCCTATCTGAGAAAAAAACTGAAACAATTTCTTACAAAAATAAAACATGCTTCAGAAAATACAAAATGACTTCAACTGCAGGATATGAATGTGAGATGAATAGAGGGAAGAAAAAAGGACATATGACTAAGTGTAAGTAGCATTAAAACGCATTTTGTGAGCCAATAAATTGATATCTGATTTTTGCCGTTAAAAGAAGACCAAATTATTTGAAAACATAGATGGTCACGGTTAAAGAAATATCAAGTTCTTGTTCTACTTAAGAGAACGGTAATGTAGTGTCCAATTTAATTAGGCAAAATGCTTGTTGAAATTTCGGTGGCAGCCTTAAACAAATAGCAAAGGAATCATGCCTTCAAAGGTAACAGAGGAGCAAAAAGATTGGAACCAAGAGGAAATAAAAAACTCTTCAAACAAGTCACATGATGACTGGATAAAGAAAATTAAAATGTAGAATAAACAGAAATGAGACAGTAGGCCATCGATTTACAAAAATACCACAATAAATGAGAAAGATTTGAATCCTACACTTCAAATCATTGTTAGACTGAATATGAAGTATTGAGCCGTAGGCTCTTTACAGAGTACATCTACTTTAAAAATGTTGAAAAAACCGTGTATCTTACAGAACTCAAAAAAAAACCAATACAGTTTGTTAATATATATATATATATATATATATATATATATATATATATATATGCATGCAAACTAACAATTAGGTATTTAAAGTAATTTCAGCAAAATACTATCTCAAGGAAAAATTAAAACATGGATAATTCTGTATCATTACAGAAAGTATCTCAGTGACTCACAATATTTCACTAAAAAACTCAATATTTCACAGAATCCAAAAAACTTATAGAAAACATGGTTTCTCTTACAGAGGTCTTTCTGGAAAATATTAGAAAAGAAAACATTCTTAAGTTTTTGTAAAACAAATGATCTTTTACTCTTTCAGCCAGAGTCAAGCCACGTAGGAAAGAAAAGTTGATGTTTCATCACACAAACATGTGAACCTAAAGTGAGAACGCCCTACCAAGATTTTCAATGTATGAAAAAGTCACTGTATTTGATCACATTAGTCAGTTGACAGAAATAAATCAATGTTTCTCTTATTAATGCAGAAAAAGCATGTGATTAAAAACAATCACAGAGAAAATATTAAAAGTTGAGAATCGAAGAGAGATGTCCTAATTCACTAAATGCTATTTGCACAATAATCCATTCTTAATTTCATGTTTCCTGACCAACTCAGGGCCTTGCATTTCTTGGGCAAGCACTCTACTCACTGGGCTATACTCCCAACCCTGGTGCCAATTTCTACTTACTTAGTTTTAATATATAATTATCATATGTATGTATTTTTGTCAACTCCTCATACAAGCTGCCAGGAGTACCTTCACAATAGTGCCTGCATCATGGCTGTCTGTGATTATCTGCCTCTATAGATCTTCAACGATTGACGTTTTCTTGAACTTATCAATGAGCTTGGCAACAACGTTGTGTGTGATATGCTTGCCACAGATCTGGTAAAGTGCATTACAATCTTGGGACAGCTTCCATAACTGGTGAGGAGGAATATTACAATGTAATCATTTTTTACAATAGCATTTTAGAGTATCTAAAATTATTTAAATCATAAATATATAACATAATTTACAAATTTGTTAACGTTTCCTATGTGTGGTGACTTCAGGGAAACCCTGTGGATGTGTTATAGACATGAATATAAGAAACAACACGTTTTAATCTTTTAGAAAATTATGAAGATTAAAAATATCTAAAAGAAAAGTATGAAAAGGACAGAGAGAAATTTCAGTTAAAAAAAGATACAAAAACCAACAGACATCTTGCACAGATGTTCAGGATTTTGAAGAGTAAATAGATTGCAAATTCAGTACAAAAGTAATATTAAAGCAAACTTTTATTTTAAAAAAATGACAATACCAAGTTTCCCTGTAGTGTGGGCATATAAATTGAAACAGCTTTCTAAAGAAAGCTGTCTTGGATTTCTTGTCAAGACTATACTCAGAGAAATGAGATTTATGGAGGTTTTTTTACATGCCATAGGGATAACTAGATCCTATGAGATAAAAGGCAGTCAAGAATTGTATAATGAAAAACCACAATACCTATACTCCACTGATAGGAAAAATGGACAAATAAACTATAGCATAATTATTTGATGAAATATTAAAGCACAGTGGACATAAATGAAGTAGTTACAGGTATCAATAATGGTGACCTCTCCAAAATCAAAAGAAAATTTATTTAAAAAATAGGTAAAATAGCTAATGATATAATTTTGATTTGTTTTTAATTGATTTTTGTTTACTTATTTGTTTTTGAGACGAGATCTCTCTGTAATACAAGCTGGATTCTTACTACCTAGCCCATGCTAGCCTCAACTCACAGAAATTCTCCTGTCTCAGGCTTGAGATATTAGTGGATGATCTTAAAACAATAATTTGGGACAGCACGTGAAGCTTAGGCGTCTATGTTTTAGTAGGAGGATCAATGACTAGAAGCTTTATATAAACTGTTATACAATCTGTCTGTTTTGAGGATGAGACGTTGGTTAGGTCAATGTTAAGCTACAAAGGTCAGTCAGAAAACCAACCTGAGTGGTTACGGTGGTAGATTCCATCTCAGGCATTTAAAATGGTGTAGGCTTGAACTCAGAGATACATTAAAGACACACTTCAACTATTCTCTGCTTACTCAAACATCTTATTAACCAGATGGGGATGCGTATTATTATACATTGGGTGGTGTGCAATCAAGGCTTCTCCAAAAAGAGCTACATGTGAAAATCTTCAGCTGTTTGCTGGAAATACTTCAAATGCAGATTGGAGACACTAGTCATTCACAGCTGGTGAGTCTAAACCTCATCCTCTTCACAGCTTTGAAAAAGCACCAGAGCTTCCTGTGCCACGCTAGTCCACAAAATTACAGACACTAGAAATAATACATTATGACATAAAAGAAAACCATTTTTATGAAATTTAGCAATTTGTAGGTGAGTTTCACTTTAGTAGGTACCTCAAAACACCATTATCCCTAATGACAGTAACAATTTGATGTCACATGGAGACGAGACAAAGGTGGGTCATACGGCCTACGCTCCTGAGAACTAGTGGAGTCATCTGAAACTAAAATAAACTGAATGCAGTATTAAAAATGCAATGCAAACTTCACAGAATCCTCAACAATTTGGGAACATGATTATTTTAGCAACTACTTAAAAGTATTTAACTACTTCATTTTTAAGAGTTTCTGTACACTAGGAAGATACATAAACTGAATAAAAATTGAACAGCATATCATGTGCCGTTATTTTTCAGCAGTAAGGATATTTTTATATAAATTGTGCTATTTAAGACATGGGATTTATTTAAGAAAAACACTATATTTTTAGAAACTTTTTAGTATCACAACAAAATTCAGCCTAAGGAACAGAGTTTTTTTTCAAATACCTTTGGTTCCATATACACATAGTCTCCTGTGCCATCAAACTCGGGAAACAGAACGATCCACTTGTGCTATCCAAAGTTTTGCCTTTTGCAGATGCCTTATGTTATATGTAACCTCGTCTTATTGGCTCCATTGACTTAGTAGTATGGACTTAAGTTTCTCCATGTTTTTATTTCTTCTTTTTTTTTTTTTTTGCCTGGCCTGAATTTCTTTTCAGCACTGAATAATAATCCATTGCTGGAATAAGCCAGAGTTTAGTTTTTCGTTCGATTCTTAAAGGACATCTTGCCTTTTCCCAAATTTTAATAATCAGTGAAAAAAACTGCTATAAACATTCATGTGCAAGTATATTAGAGTTCACTGGAGGAAGAGAATAATGTACATGTGGGGCTGGGTGCGTGGGTGTGCTGTGTAGTATATGCTATGTGTAAATATTCCTTGTGTATTTACACGCACACAAGTAAGGAGATTTGTCTATTATACTGAGCTGTAGGGACAGGGGTAGATATGCACAGCGGCTGTATGCATGCTGGAGAGACACAAGAGGATGCGCTGGCTGCTCCGTCCAAGAGGCTGGAGGCCTTAGAACAAGAGGAAAGAAAGCGTTGCCAGGCCAAGACTGAAGGTCTAAAAGGTCTCGGAACAGTCCCTAGTGCGAGTCTGCAGGGAGAGGCTGAGGAGGCTGCAATCTGACATCTACAGAGGATGGTCATAGCAAAAGCCATAGGCAATTAAGCAAAATGAAGCTTTTTAAACAGGGCAATTCGTCCCTTTAATGCGTTTGGGCTGTAAGCCTGTTAAATGCTCCTCCCAGTTACATAGCCTATATGCTAAATCTCTCTAGAAATAGCCCCAATTGGCACAACCAGTGACTTATGAATCTGCTATCTGCTGCGTTTCTCTTTCTTTTTCTTCCATTTTTTATATCTAAGCATTGCATTTATTAATAAACACAAACACAGTTTTTAAAAATAAACCAACTTAAAATCTGAGGGAATGAACTCTTCATCTAGAAGAATAAGAACCAAAGCTGCAACAATATTTTTGAACTACTCACGGTCAGTTTTACACCAACTATTACATTTAATATACCAGTTAAAGAAAATAAGCGATTTTTAATATGGAAGCATTAATATTATTTAGCATGAATATGTTTTCCTGCAGAAGTCATGTGGTATTAGAGTTTTCATGAAGATTGTGCAGGTGCACACTTCAGATCACTACATAATTTATAGAATTATGAGGCTCTTTGGCATTGCAAATAACAGTCTACTTTGCACACAGAACTTTGTGGATCTAGAACACTTCCCAGAAAGTAGTGCTATTAAAAGAAAGGGCCCAGATGGAGACTCTAATATTTTGAAAAGAGACTACAAAGAAAGTGATTTTTAAAAATTTTCTCTGAATGTGCTCAGGTTAGGTACGAATCGATCTAGCTAAGCCTCATCGAGAACAGCTGGGAAACTACAGGCTTAGTTACATACTCAACATCATTACTGTGTATCATAAAACTGTATAGCCACTTTTTTTTTTGCTTTCCTAATGATCCAGTCCACTTTTCTTGTAACTAACTTCATGTTTTGACAAAATATGGAACTCCACATATTTGGTATCTCAAATAACTTGTCCTGAGTTCAAAGAAATGTAGTCAGTCTTCTGGTTCAGTTCCATTCTCTATCTTTTCCATTTCCAGACATTTGGCCATGCTCAAATGCAGAGAGATACACAAGTTTTTAATAGGAAAAGTTTGATTCAAGGTCCTGCTCCTGTGCAAACAACCACCCTCTAGACCTCTCTTAGTGGGAAGATTATTGAGATATCAACTCAAAGAATCAAGTATTTATGCTACAGACAGATAGGGTCACGATCACTAATATGACCTCAAAATTTCCAAGCAAAAGAGTAACAGCTGTTCAGCAAGAAATGTGTCAGTGGTACCTTCACAAGACAAATCTGAGAACGTGTACAATGAGTCAAGGGAGAGAAATACGTCACAGGAGGAAGCAATTAAATTTCTCCTGGGAGAGGTAATTACAAGCTGAATCACGCAGTGATGCCAGGGAAGGAAGGGCCAACTCCAGAACCATTGCACCATGTGAATCAACACACTTAGGACCTTTTGGGTGTCACCTCTTGCACGAAGGAGGACAGGGGGCTTCTGCACAACTTGTCTAGGTGACTTGTCTTCCATCTTCGGTGACTAACTGACACAGGGTTGCCTGTATCCGCTTCTGTCTCCACACAACAGGAATGCATGACCCGTTATACAAAGCCAATGTTATCAGCTCTCGAACTACAGAACCACTCAGTGAAAAGAAACAACTTGCTTCAGAAAATCTGTCCCATTATCTTGAACTATTGTCATTAAAATTCTTACGTCCTTATTTTCCTTTGGACAAAAATGTAACGGAACAGTAAGGACAAATAAAGTCACATGAGCTCAATTTTTACCAGTTAGAAATTTCAGATATCCCATAGCATTCTTGGTCTCTAAAATAGGGTGCCCAGTTACCTAACTTTCTTTTAAAAATAATTAGTATTTCTTTATTGCGCTATTCTTTCTTATTTGTGCTGTCTTTGTTTCAATTCCAACTTGTCTGTACTTTCATCTAAAATACTGCCCTCCAGCCGGGGATGCAGTTTCTCATGAGATAATTAAGAAATCCTATAGTCTCCCATCCAAGCATTGAGGGTTGTCATTTCAAAAAGAGATGAATTGTTTCCTCTGCTTTACATACAGCTTTATTTTGTCCAGCACCTATCCGTGATCTGATTGTAAGTGGCTTGTATTTCATTCTAAATAGCCGGGCCTCATTCTTTATTCATTTTGAAACTGTCTGTTTTTCTGAGTGAAAGTTTCTATTCTGGAAAGAAACGTGGTTCTTCAGTATCCATAAGACTATTTTGTTGTTGTTTTCTTTCAGACAGACGCTTATTCTGTAGTTCAGTCTGGTCTTGAATCCCCTATATAGCCCAGGTGGGCCTAGAACTCACAGTAATCTTCTTGCCTCAGCCTTCAAGTGCTGTAATTGCAGGTGTGTGCTACTATTGCCAGCTATTACGTAGTGCTGGGGGACAGAACCCCAGGTCTCTCGCTTCCTAGGCAAGTGCTCTAATCACAGCTAGATCCCAGCCCCTCCATAGAGCTATGCTTCATATACATTTTGTCAGTTGTCCCTATTAGAGAGAATAATTCACAGATCTGTGGTTTTATCTAGTGATCACTGAGCCGAGGGAACGTTACCTCAGAGCCCAGGATCCATTTTGTCAGCTCCAGTCCCCCCAGCTTCTCTGGAGTAAAATCTTTAGACAAAACATGCCTCATAGAAAAATGTTCTGGCTTCAAAGTGAAACCATCCCTTCAGGCTTGGTGTCCTGTTAGCGAGGGAAGGTGCTTCTGGTTAGCGGTAGAAAATGTACTCTTTTAGGAAACTACAATGAAGTCCCAAGAGATTACAATAAAATATGAAAAAGGAAGAACACAAAGGAATTTGGGGTGGGAAGAGAATATGACTCAGTGATAGGCATTTTGAATCCTACATATTATGGATATTTGCCTTAACGCCTATGAAAATATATTATTAACCAAGAGCCTAAAGATTCCTTTAGAATAAAGTATAGCAATATGAGCCTGAAAATGAATTTATTTCTGTTTATTTTGTTTCTTTGTTTTAGTCTCCTTAGAGGTTGTATTTGTGGAAACACAGAATATGTTTTTCACACCTTAAGATATTACTTAAAGTTTTTCCTTGGGTGTCTTGCAAATAGCTGGAAGACTACTGACGCCTTCATATTTGTATAAAATTTCAAAAAATATATATAATTGATGTACTATTTTATCGATTTACTAGATATTAAAACTAATTTTAAAATCTGCTTACATAACCCACCATTGAAAACCATTGATGAGACTTTTATACTTTTAACTTTGAAAATCTACACTTTGTTTTGTTTTTACTGCAGTCTGTCTACAGTGATCTAAAGCACACACAGAGAAGTGGCGAGGTTAAAATAACCCAAAAGTGTTTTCATAAAATGCATGGTAGTGAGCCATTGGAGTAGGAGTAGGCAGTTGTGAACGTCAGGAATCTTCTGTGATAAAGTATAGTAGTGGCTTTCACAGTATTTCCAGAGAAGTGAGCAAGTAGGTTTGCCTCCACCTCTAAGTCCAGTGAAAACCGTAGCAAGACAGGCATCTGTAACTAATTCTGTGTTGCCCCAAACTGGGAACAGAATCCAAGATGTAGTTCATTCGGTCATAACGAGAGAGAGGGTAAGAAATGAAATACAACTTTAAAGTAGCCAGATCCCAGACCACTGAAGGCTTTAAAGATAATTACCAGTGCCTTTTATGATGAGCAGAACCATAGCATAAGCTAGTAAACTTCAGAATTTATTACTCAGTTTTACTCGCCTGCCTATATTATATAATTGAATCAGACAGTTTTGAAATTTGCAAGTTAATAAAAAATGGGTATTTATATCTACCCCTTGCCTCAAGAGAAAGATTTGAAGAAATATGTCTGCAAATATTTCAACCAATGCTTGTATAAATCTTTTGTAGTCTCTTAAATGTGTAAGAAATATTTAAAAGCAGAAAACTATGTGTACTCCAAAATGAAACAATGCACACACACAAAAGAAGAATGATGACAAATTTGCAAGCTAGGAAAAAAGATGCCAAAGGAAAGGAGTTAAGACAATAGTAGTGCCATATTGCATGTATAATTAACACGGTATAAATAGAATTCTTATTGTAGTATATTTAAATTTCAGTTTCTGGCAAGTTTTGCACAAAGAAATACTTAAAATATGCGTGTTCGAATGCTAATTCTCATCTTAATTGCTGTTAATATTCCCAGAGAGTAAGAATTAAAACCAAAACAAGATTGACCAAAACCGATGTAGAATAATTTATCTAGAGTGACTTTATGGCATAGTCTTATATCTCTTATCCCATGAGTCATCACATTTTAGGGCAACGGCCAATATTGTAATTATATTAAAAAGTGCTTAGAAGAGTAGGACCTAACAAAGCATGGTATTTTGTTAAAATATACTTTTTTCTAAAATATACAGATTATTTCAGATACATAAACACATACATGTATAAACATATTAAGGGATTACAAATGTGCAACTTTAACATTGTACAATATGTAATTACCGTAGACATTTTTTGATCTTTTGAGCTTTTTCTCGCTGGTGGTTTTTTGTTTTCAGGTGATCAAGCCAGCAATGTGGTCATTATAACCAAAGGTCAAGACTAAGGATTTTGGGAGATAAGGAATAATCCAAGGGAAGAATGGTCATGCAATGTTAATTGTAAAGCGTAAGATGAAAATTCTAGACTTAATATGATCTTATTTTGGCTTATAATTATAGGGTACTACCAAACTGCCTAAAATTGGAAAGACACAATAATCAGACTGCAAACACAGGAAGCAATTGGAATTCTCATAAATTGTCAGTATTAACTAAAAGTCATCATATGGCCACCATCGCGTTCAGTAATTTCACTTCTAGATAAGTGCTTAATGCTGGCATGAGTGCTTATGCCTGCCTGAAGACATGGTATTTTAAGCAGCATTGTTCATAATAGCTTCACAGTGGAAAGAGTTTAAATACCCACCAGCAGGAAGCAGGATATATACACTGTCGTGCATTAACATAATGAAATATATCACAGTCAGAGAAAAGAATAAATTGCTCTTCATTGCAACTGGATAAGCTTTACTAAGCAAAAGGGACCCATGTAGCCAAAGCACACATTCCATTTCCATGAAATTCCAAAACAGGCAGGACCCCTTTCTGGGGCGGAGCTCACAACCAAAGCTCCCTTGAGGTGGAGGTGTTGATTGGGAGAGGGTCTGCCGCAAGTGCTCTGTAGCATGCTGTGAGTCACGGATATAAAATGCCTGTACAATTTCATCAAGCCTAGCTTGAAATTTGTGCCCTGAGTGTAGTCATAGTTCAGTTAAATACATACATAGATAAATAAAACAAATGTCACAAACGTCTAAAACTAAGCTATCATAGCAGTTGGTTTTGTGTGGTGAATCTGTAATTGTGTTTGTTTCTTTTCTGTTTTTTAAGTTGTATAAAGTGAATGCATGCTAGATTTATAATCAAGAACATCCCACCCACATTTTTGTAACACAGAGTTGGCCCAATAATAAGTCAAAAGGTCAAAATGAAATGTATGTGTTATATATTTTATAAAATCACTCAATTCAAAGTCCGACGCAGCATATTTTCGATCATTTTGCACTTGGCCGCCTTAAGGTTTCATCCTGTGAGCCATTTATCTAAACTGTGCTATTTAGTCTACAGAATAAAACAATTTTTCTAGTAGAAGATGTTATCTTTTGGCTGGAGGTGTCATACTTTGGAAAACATTCATAAAAACAGCCCAAAGATTTAACTCTTCTAACTTAGGGGAGGAATGGAGTCACTGGAGAGAAGAGCTGTTTTGTCCTTTCGGACGTCAATGTGGTCTGTTAAAATTGAAAACATCTGTGCAAAGGAAATGGCTCTCTAATGAGAACAATGTGTGCAGCATACCAAACGTGGCTTGGAGAGTGACGGAACAATGTGCACGTGTAAAGCTCTTAGCCCTTCAGGTTAAGTTCTGTGTTTATAGCTGATGCTGGGTACACATCTGTTTCCACCTACTGTACATTTCTTGGTTTTGAAACAATTGATTTCTCACTTCAGACATGCCTCTTGGAAATAATTTGGGCTTGGTCTATCATGCTGTTTGCATTTTTAATTGAAACATTTAATGAGATAATTGTAGAGTCCGATGCCACTGGAAGACACGCTTTCTTCATTGTTAACATTTTGCAAAACGTTACAACCGGCAAAACTGGCGCTGATGTAACCCATCCCTCATGTGCAGAGTATCCAAATATTGCTTGTGATCATTTCTGTATCTGTGTGTGTGTGTGTGTGTGTGTGTGTGTGTGTGTGTGTGTGTGTGTTTAGTTCCATATCTTTTCACCACAAGTACAGTTTTCTGCATTTATCATCATGGTCCAGATAATAAATAATTTAGTCACCACAAAAATCCTCAGTGCGGCCCTTTGGTAATTGTATCTCCATAGTTCCCCTGTACTTTGCAACCAGTGTTCAAAACCTAGCAACCACTAATACATTCATTTCTAAAATTTTGTCATTTTATAAGCTTTGTATACATGAAATCATATAGTATATAGCATGAGCGAATTAACTTTTCTGTTTACTTGGTGTAATTCCCTGGACATTTGTTCGATGAGTGGTTTTTGTATTACTGATTATCATGACAGGGTATGTTCGTGGTAATTGGTTTAACTGTGCATCTGTTGACATTGACTTGAGCCATTTCTGCTTTTTGGTTACTGAAGCTTGCTATGGATACCAATGACTATTTTATGTCAAAAATATAAATTTTTATTTCTCTAGGATATATGCCCAAGAGTGAATTTACTGGGTCTTGTGGTAATTACATGTTTTATTTTACAAGAAATCACTAACCAATGTAATTGTGGTAGGGGCATTTTATAGTTAAAGGATTGCATGAATGATTTAGGTCTGTACTTCCTAATCAGGACTTGGTGCTGTTATTATTTACTCATTTTTATTTTTCTGATAGTGTGGAATGTTGAATATCTTTCCATGTGTTCACCTTGTGTGTGTTTCTGTCAGTGAAATGTTCCTTCAGATCTTTTACCCAGATTGAAGTTTGTTTCTTTATGGTTGAATTTTGAGAGTTCTTTTTTTATTGTTACTACTAGTCCTTTGACTGTTGTCAGTTACATAGCCTGCAGATGTATTCCTGGAGGTTACATCTTTTCAGTCTCTTCTCACGGATTTTGATGAAGTCAAATCTGCATTTTATTTTCCTTCATGACTCATACTTTGGTGTAACCACTAAGAATTCTTTGCCTAGCCTTTAATCCTGAGAATTTCTTACTATATTTTTTATTCCTGTTTTATACTTGTTTGCTCTATTTTGGGTTGTACTTTTTTAAGTGGGAGGTCGGGGTTGAAGTTCATTTCTCTTTGGGTTGTGGGAAGCTCAACTGGGACCTCGAACTGTTTACAAAGCAGGGAGGAAGAAAGATTGTTACACGTTCTTCCTCTGGGAAAGCGCTCGCTTTCGCAATTGTCTCTCAGCTCCTACTTGTTACACACTGCGGATAGCCATCACAGATTCATTCCGGTCTGGATTTGCGCCTGTCTGTCCACCGCCAATCTTCAGTCGCCTAGCTTCAATCTCCAGTCTTCGCCGTTGTTCTTTGAACAGCTGAGGTCCACAGCAGACTCTCACCAGCTGTCCTGCAGTCCTGGATGGGTGCTCCACCTCGTGGCTGAGCAGCCATCGGACCCTCCAACCCTCACATGTGCAGGCTGCCATTCGGACTCTCTGTGTCCTCAGACTTGCAAGCCTTCCAAATAGATCCTTTCATTATAATTTCCATCAATTCTATCTTTTGTAAGAACCCAAACTAATACACTTGTTTTAGTCACTTGTTATCATTCCAGCTATCGTGATGTCTACCATCACATACCATTTTATATTCTTGATATTAATGATTATCAGTATCATTTTCCTTTTTATTTTTGTCTCTCTTGATAGCTGTTCAATAATCCCATTGTATTTTTAAAGAATAGCTTTGTCATTATTTTTCTCTATTTTCCCTTTTCTAAAGTCAAAGATGTCTAGCCTTATCTTGAATATATTGTTCTATTTTTAATTTAGTTTTCTTGATTTATTTTCTTCAAGTAAAAAAATAGATTATTTTAAAATTTTGTATAATGCAGAATAAGGTCTATTTTGGTCAAGGTTTCATGGACTCATATCTAAAGGCATGCTCTGCTATTTTTGTTCAAATTGTTTCACATAATTCAGTTAGATCCTTCTGGTTGTTGGTAGTACTGAGTTTTATATCAGTGCCGATTTCCTCTCTGCAAGTTCTAACAGTTGTTACTACAGCAGTTTTTGAAATCCCAGCTGTAGTTGCTGAAGGAGGACCCCAGTAGATCGTTCACTTAGCAAGCCCAAGGCCCAGGGTTCCATTCCCAGCACCACATCAACTGGGTGTGGTGGCAAAAATCTGTAATCCCAGTACTCTGGAGGCTGACACAGAATGATTGGTATTAAGTTTGGGGCTGACCTAAGCTACATAGTGAGTTCAGGACCGGCCTTATCTCCAGTGCAAGTCTCTGTCTCAAAAAAAGAAGAAAAAATCCCAATTGTCATGTGGAAGTAATCTTATATTTATCTGTTAAAGTTCTACTAGCTTTTACTTTATGTATTTTGTCTTTTATTTGGTTTATACATATTTAGAAGTGTCATGTCTTCTTTGTGAATTGATCCCTTTGTCATTGTGTGATGTTTCCATTTGTCTTGACTGACTTTCTGTGTTTTGAAATCTGCCTTCAGATATTCGTATATCAACTTCTACTTTTAGTCAATTAACAATAACATTATGTACCTAGCTCCATTGTTTTACTTTCAATCTTCTTAAGCCATTTAATTTGGAATGAATTTCCTTTAAACAGCTTAATTGTTGGTTATTTTATTTGTCAGAATCTGTCCAATTAGTATGTATATGTACCTACCTCAAGATCTTCAGTTGCTATAACAAAATACCGCAAGCTGGCTAATTGATAGGTATAAGAAATTAATTTCTCATAGCATTTGAGGTTGAGAAATCCAACATGAAGTCATTGACAGAATTTCAGAGTTCAGTCTACACAGATGCCACTTGGTTGCTGTATCCTAACACGATGGAAATATTAGGCAGCTTTTTTCAACCTCCCTAGAAGGACACTAATCCCATTCACGATGGCACAAATGGGATAACTGCTCTTACCAAAGCTATTCAAAACAGGTCCCTTGCCCTTTCCATCCTGTGAAGCTGGGACACTGTTAGGGAGATTATATCAACTTGAGTCAATTAAGAACCATACCACAAACAAGAAAGAAGTCATCAACACATGATGTGTTGGTCTTGAACTTCATACAAGCAGAAACTGGAGCAATTAATCTCTGTTGTTGATAAGCCTCTCAGTTGATGAAATTTTGCTGTTGAAACTGGAACATTCTAAGACAGTAAATTTCTTTCATGATATAAATTCTTTTACTTTTTCTTCATTTTAAATATGCTGTTTTTCTTTTATTCCTGAATGATAGTTTCTCTTCATAGAAGTTGTGGTTAATAAGCCTTCATTTCAGCACTTGAAAAATTGCTGAGTCATTTTCTTCTTACTTCTAATGAGAAGTTTAGAATCATCCAACTGTTTGTCCTATTCCTGATGTGTTATTTCTCTCTGGAAGTTTTCAAGATTTGTTTTGTTTGCCTTTATATTTTTTTCAGAAATTTAATTGTCGTGTACGTTATCATGGATGCATTTGTGTTTATCCAGTTTAGGGTTTCCTCAGCCTCTTGAATCTATGGTTTTCAGCTTTTACAAAATGTAATGCTCATGAGCAGGGGAAGTACATCAATAGCTCAATGGGAAGAGCCCTCACCTAGGGTGTGTAAGACCCTGACTTCCATTCCCCACACCTCAAAAGAAAACGCTAAAACAAAATTTAAAATTTGGAGCTCGAGGTGCTGTTCAGTAGTGGAGTATGTGTCTTGTATTTAGGAAGCCTTGAGTTCAATAATCGTTATCACAAAACAAAACAACAAACAAAACAGTCTTAGAGGATCTGTCCTTTCCCAGTTTCTTCGTGTTTGTTGTTCACATTCAGTAAATTCTGTTGATTCCCAAGTTCACTGATTGCTTCCTTCTTAATACCATTATCCTTACATGCATTTTGCGATTTTTTTCTTTTGAATTTTTCCGATGTATAATCTTCTGATAATTATGTTGTAGCTATTTCTACTTCTTTGCTGAGATTTAAAATTTTTTCATCCTTTCAAGATCATTGCAACTTGACTGTCCAAACATTTTGGTGCTGACTGTCTTAAAATAATGATGAGGTGATGCTAATATCTGACTTACCCTGGCATTGGAGTCAGTTGGTAACTTTTCTCCCTTGAATCGTGAGTTCTTGGCTAAGGGCAAGATGGGCTGTTGGTCAGTGTAGCATGGCTATTGTGTCTATTATATCAGGCTACATAGAATTCTGTTTCAAACTTTTATCTTACCAGCTCTTCTACATTTTTCCTTTAGAATTCAGGCTCTGTACTACTTTTCTGGGCTATATCTTCAACGACAATTTAATTTTCAGAATTTTGTGAAATTATTTGGGAATAATCAGTTGACCTGCTACTACAAGATTGCCCCTGTTCCCCCTAGTGCTGCCTAAAGAGAAAAGGATGTCGGGATGGAAGTGCCATTTGGTGGAACACAGGACTACTGGAACAGTCGGGATATGGCAACTAACGTGTATGGAGGCACAGGCAGCCTCTGTTCACGCTGCCCACTGTTTCACTTTTAGACAGTATGCACTTTTTTCTGTTTTACTAATATGTATATATGCAAAACATAATATTTACCTTGAAGTTGAGTATTTTGTGTACATATGTATCGTGTCAAAATTACAAACCCTTCCAGTCTCACTTTTGACCCTTCCCTCTCCCCCTTAGCTCTTACTAGCCCCTATTTCTATGAAATAACTGTATCCTGAGTTTCTCATAGTAGAAAAGCTACTCAATGTTTAACCTTCTGCATTTGACTCATTTCACTGAACAGCATGTTTCTTCTGTCCTAATGGGGGTGTGGGGAGGGAGGGGAGAAGGCGGGGAGCAAAGCTCTCCCTCTTGTCAGAGCTCCAGGGACATTAGAACCTAAGAAAAATGTACTGATAGTAGACCAACTTCACTTCTCTGTTCTGATCTGAGGAACGCTGACCCATGTGATTCCTGAGCCTGGAGGACTGAAGACCCCTAGACAAGGATGATAAAGTGCCATTGCTTGATAGAGTCATGGGTCTTGCTGAATTTACAAAAGAATACATGGAAAATTCATACAAGCAGTATTATGTGTATTTAAGTATTCATACATGTAGATATACACCTAAACAGGCATTAAATATTATGTTGCCCTAATAGATATAACACCACTTGTAAATGTGCATATAGAAATGTCCAGAATTTTTGTGTAAAGACTGTGTCAACGAGGTCATATTTTGGAATCATAGCTGATGCATTTTCAAACAGAGCACACTCAGTGATGTTTATCACCACAGCCATCTAGGTGGTAAAATATCAGGTGGTTTCCACTTGATTATAGTTGAAAGGCAGGGAAGTGATCAAGTGGTTTTCGCTTCATTTTTTTGTACTTTTGTGTATCTTTGCTATTATCAATTGGAATGTAGTACTTTTTCACTAAGGCAAAAAAGCAGCAGGCGTGCTCTCATAAATACTTAGTTTCTTCAGATTACATTGACTATAGTACCTGAAAAGAGATGATAAAACATATATATGTGTGTACACACACACACACACACACACACACACACACACACACGTACGTAGATGTATATTTAACTACTCTTTAATCCTAAATAATTCATAAAGGCAATGTGTCACCAGGCTTCAAATATGTTCAGGACCTAAATTAAGATCTATAGTGGAAGGGCCCTATTTTTATACATTTTCCATTTTAACATTATTGACATCAAGATCATTAGAACAAGCAGACTACCTTTCCCTGCAGCTGTCCAGGACAAAGTCGAAAAATAATAGCTTCTTAAATATTCAGTTGAATTCAGCTTGGTAGTATTTTTTGAAGATTTAGCATTTACATCCATCAAACATATTGGTATGTAGTGTTATTTTTAGGTCTCTGTTGTATTCTTGTTCAGTTTTGGTATCAGAGTAAGGCTAGCTTCAGAGAATGAGTTTGTTAAACATCCTTTTTAAAAATAATTTACGAATAAAATTTGATCTCTTTTAAATGTTTGCCAGAACTCAACAATTAAGTTGATTTGTTACGGGTGTGTTCGGGTTTCCCATTTCTTTATTCAATCATAAGAAGAAGTGTGTAGCCGGGGATTTGGTCCAGAGGACGGAACGGAGGCTACCCTAAAGGCTGAAGCATGACTGAGGGAATCATAAGACAAACACCAGCACAGGAAGCTACTACACATTCTGCCTTAAACTTTGCATGAATCTCTTGGTGATGCCTGAATTGCATGTGAAACCCAAAGCAGAAAAGCAAAGGCTAAAATTATTAAAGAGATATTTTAGCTGTTGCCTACCCCAGAGAAGGCAGCATTTAATTTGATTTTAGTGAAGTTAATTGCCCAAAGGAAAAAAAAAATATTCTCCAGAGACACGTAACGGAAGTCTGGTATCTCCTATACATTGTTTACAATATCCAGAATAAAACATTATGAGGCTTACATAGAAACAGAAAAATGTGTTTCAAATACAGAAAATAGAAAATCAGTGAAGATGACCTAGATATAAAAATATGTGGAACAAGATTTTGAGGCAGTTGAACCAGTGATGCTAAGGGATATAAAAGAAAATAGGCTCACAATGAATACAAAATCTCAGCGGGTAAATAAAAGCTATAAAAAGAAATGACATCTCTAGGTTCTGTGTGTGTGTGTGTGTGTGTGCGCGCGCGTGTGCGTGCATACATATTTACAATCTGTGCGTATATATACATATATATCTAAGTATCCAACTTAGTAGGTGAGTTTTAAAGTTATATTGTATGAGCACCTACGTTATAATTGGAAGCTATAGGGCATAGATCAAAATTTGTACACGCAGTTTAAAAGACTACACAAAAGATTAAATGCTACTATGTGTTCAAGGCCTTCATTCATCATTCTACTTTGGACAAAAGGAAATCAGAGTAAATGTTTTTGCCGCTAAACCTTAATGTCTTTCTTCTTTAGCAGTGATCATAAGATTAAATTTCAAAGAGATACAACAGTGCATGCACTCGGCGATTCAAAATATGTCAGTCTACTAATCTGGTCACAGCCAGGAATTTTTTTTTTTAAAGGAAAGCTCAGTTTCTGTTGAATTTCATTTCATGCCTTATGTTAAAAATTTGTAAAACTGTCTCTTGCTGGCTCTCAGATAGTGAAATAACAATGAATTCAGCTCCAGGCAAACTGCTTCTCAGGCAGACGTGTCAGAAGAGAGACAGACAGTTCAGGGTAATTCATTCTTGCCACTGGGTCTCAAGTGACTTGTGAAGGAATCTGGTATTTCTAAAATAAAAATAGCAGTTATGTGCAGCGAGAAATAGAAAGCATTTTTCATATGTACTCAGAAGCAAAGATAGGTAGTAAGCAAGGAACAGACATCACAGGATTTAATGACAGCATAAGAAACGGAATTTTATCAGTGAAAGTTTATAAAGAATATACCATGCTAAATGCATGGATTAGGAAGGCAACTGATGATCAGGATTTTAGTGTACAAGTCTGTTGCCTTTCAAAATTATCTGAGTGTATGCATAATACATATTTTGCATATGCAAATGATTTTTAAATCAAGATGCAAAAATGAAATACAAGGAAAATAAAATGAAGAAAGCTAGAAACACAAATCCGGCTCAAAGCCCTCTGCATTCCCTTCTGGGGAATGCAGCGCTCCACTTGCATCCCAACAGCGACAGAAGAGGTTGTGGCCACATTCAAACAGTCACTGAATTCTAAACCAAATCCGAAGCCTGGGCTTATTCTCATTAGGACCCTGCTGGCAGAACCACGGAGCGAAATGACTCTGGGAGTACTGCAGTGTCGTTTGCTCTGAGTTCCTCTATGGAAAACGGACCTGAGGACTTGACGGAAGTAATTATTATTACTTCAAGAGTTCATCCATGAAATTCATAAATCATTGTTTGTATTTCTAACAGTACTGCATTAAGGAACTAAGAAAAACAAGCAGATATTAGAAAAGCAAACTTTCAGAAAGATTTCTGTTCCGCCCTTTCTCTTTGTTCTGTTAATAATTTCAGTGTGATCATCTCTGAAAACTGCCTGGCACCATTATATATCTTAGAAATATTTTCCAATGCACGTTAATTGACAGAGTCTGATGAAAAACATTAAAATATCATTTAAATGTGTGTTTTTCTCTATGACAGGCAGCCGGACAGAAAAGTAACGACATCAACTTAGCACTTACTTGTCCTTGAACAGAGGGAGGAAAGATGATGGTGTTTTATTTGCGTAGTGTTGGTCAGTTCAGTCAATTTTTTTTTCTGCTGATGTTACATGAAAAATGTTTGTGTCCTCCCATATCCAGGAGTAGTAGAGGTTAACATTCAGGCTACTTGGCTCGGCTAGCTTAAAGCAATAAATACAGACTGGAAGCCAATCTTTTTAGATCATGGTCTCCCACATAAATAGATTCATCAAGATTTTTCTTCCTTAGAGATTAGAAGCATCAGTGATTGTAGGATAAGTATAAATGTGACTACTTAAAATTCTCTCCTTGTTAGCCTTTCGAGACTTCCCATTTAAGTGGAGAACATATATTTGCTATCTGTTAAAATACCCTATTAACCAATAGGTTCCATGGCATCTCTCTCATCTCTTTACAGCTTTTATTCATAAGTTGCAGTCTACAATCATCAAGAAGTAAACACGGCTGCAGGATGTTCTGTTCAGACATAATACAGATCAGATAGTGACAGGTTCATTCTTATTTATATTCACTACATACAGGACACTTGGTAGATAAAAGTCTCAGTATCCTCGGAAATGTAAAAAAGGCTCTCCCGTCCTGTGATGACTCTGTTGACATTCATGGCCCACCTCCCTCTAAGTACAAGTGAGATGTCCGTGTTCCAAGGGTGACTCCTTTACCAAGGCAACAAGAGGCTTTTGATGTGTGGCTGTATCGGCTGTTACAAGTCCCAGAACTGAATGAGATTCATTTCTTGGACTTGAGTAAATCTCACTTAAGGTCTTTTTTCTAAAAGAGTCAATACACTGTGTGGTCTTAACACCTTCTACTTTTAAATCTCTGTGACTGTACCCTAGGCATGCGTTTTTCTGAAAGGTCTCTACTGATCTTCTTTGTCCATATTAAAATATGTAAACCATGTTCCCCAAATACAGAGTCAGTACATACCATCAAGGTCTTCAGAATAGGTCACTGCACTCCTATGTATAAGGGGACTTCATTTTTGTTTTTCAATTCAAGAGTTTCTTCATTAATCATACAGTTAACATCACACATTGTTCTAGCTCATGAAAAATAACGCTGATGCTTATGAAATTTATACTCTTGATGGAAGAAGAAATAGATGAGCAGACCAGTATTTGGAGAAACAATAAAAAAGGGAAATAAAGCATTAAAAAAAATGACACTACAGACCGTAGTGACCACATTGCTTCTGATAGAAAACTTTTGACTCCAAGTTACATACATTCTATCCTCACGTTATGGCTGTGTTCTATCTTACATGTTAAAACAATTATCCAGATTCATGATATTATGTGCCTTTCTGGCTAAATCTTACATGATTGTCTGTGCTGTGGGCTAATTGTTGCTTGAAGTTAAGTAAGAGCCTATAGGATAAATTGTGAGAACAAGACTGGATGCTCTCTGCAGCCAAAATGCCATGAGCCCTCTGGAAGAATTTAGGGGTACTCTTCCTTCTAGTATTATTAAAAATTAGCATTTTAATACCAAAAATCAGTTTCAGTTCTAATTTGTTCAACATTAGTAATATTTGCTCCTAAAAGAAAACAATCTATCTCAATGACTTTTAGAACCAAAAGTTAAGATTCTTTGTAATAGATTTTTATTCTCTTTTTAAAAAGTAAACCGTAAGTGTTTTTTTGTGATTGCACTCAGAATGTGTAAGCACTGCATTAAGAGTTCCACTTGGCTTTTATCCAGAGAAAATTTGTTCTTATTCTTTTTAATTCTCTTCTTTCCTCTAAAAAGAGAGTATTTTACTTGTTTTATTGATCAAAAGTATTGAAATGTTTTGGGTGAGATATTTCACATATATGGAAATAACTAAGATAGTCAAAATCAAGAGACAGATTATTACATGGCATGTGAAAACATGAAATTGAGATAATTAAAGCTTACATTTGTATATACTTTTGATGAAAGGTTGAAAAATAAAATTTTAGGTGGGTGTGAATTACTGAAATAGTCAAAATTCAACAGGCTTTTATATCATAAGTAAATGATTAAATCTAAAAGACATAATTTATTCATGAAGATTCAAAACCATAATGTTCAGTAAATGTTTTTCCTAGTTGAGGAAGAAGCATTAAAGAATATTTTATTGTTAATGTGGATTGGACTATTGTCAAAGCTTATTGAACATCAAGTGATATGATATAACTTTTTTAGTATCTGCTATGAATTATGTTGATTGAATTTCAGATATTTAAGCACCCTCTATGTGAAATTAATACCGTTCAGTTCTAGTGTGTAACCTTTATATATCATTGAATCAATTATGCAATGACTTGGTGAGAATTTCTGTGTTTTCATTGAGAATTTGAGATTTAAGAAAAATACTCATCTATAATTTTTTTTCTCTGGTAATGTCTCTACTTGATTTTGGTATTAAAGTGGTGAAGACCACATAGATTATGACAAAAGTTTTCTATCAGCCATTTTCGGGAAGAAATTATATGAGATTAGTATTCTTTAAATGTTTGAGAGAACTCACTATTAAATCATTTTGGGACTAGTTATTGAATTCTTTTATTCCATAGATGTACTAATCAAGGTAAATACTTCTCTTTGTTTTTGATAGTTTGTTATTTTCAGTGGATTGGTCCATTTCATCTAAGTTATCATATTTGGAGAAATAAAATTATACTATTCTTTTATTAACTCATGTTAATCTCTATGAAATCAGTGTTAATTTTAGTTTTATTTTTAGTATTACTAAATTGTAAGGTATTTTCTTTTAGCTGTTAGCTTACCTAGAGTTTTATCAATTTTATTTTTCCCATGGGCAAACTTCAGGGTTTTGATGATTTTTTCTATAATTTCTGTGTTTTCAATTTTATTGTCTTATTTTCATTTTTATCCCTTTTTGTCAGTATTCTTTTTACTTTAAGATTGCTCTTCTTAGATGAAATCTTACATTATTCAGTTTAGATTGTTCTTATCTATGATGTAAACTTTGTGCTATGAATTTTCCTCTGAAAATTACTTTTACATCTTATGAAATATAATCAGCTATATTTTTGTTTTTACAGAATTCAAAATATGTGTTAATTTCTCCTAACATTTCCTCACTGAGCTTTGAGTAACTTTGAAATGTGTTGAGTTTCAGCTGCAGAATACATATTTTCCTCAAGCACATGGTCCATTTTCTAGAACAGAGCACATGTTTAGTCACAAAACTAGACTCCAAAACCCAAAACAATTAATAAAATATGCATTTTTGTGTTGCCACAATGGAATAAAACTATAAATCAGTAACAAGAGGACTTTAGAAATTGTACAAATACAGTGACCAAGAGATCAATGAAGAAATCAAAGAGATATTTAAAAGTTTTCTTGAAACAAATGAAAATGAAAACTCAACAAACTAAATATTATGAGAATACAGCAAAGATATACTGTGGGCAAAAGAATATATCTGAATGCATATAACATATAAAATTTTGCATATAAAATATAATAGTAAGTATCGACATCAAAAAAAGAAATCTTCCAGATAAAGAAGGTAATGACATAACTCTAGCAAGTAGATATATAGGAATAAGCCAAAGCCGTAATTATAAAATCAGACCAGGAAAAAATAACAAAGATAACAACAGAAATAAGTGAAAAATAGGCCAAAAAGATAATATCAAAATCAAGAAAACATAGAACTTGTTTTCAAAAATAATACCACTAATAATAACATCGATGATTCTTTGCTAATCTATCCAAGGGAAAAATAAATTATTCAATAAAAAATAAAATCAAAGTAATTGTACCTAATATTACAGAGAAAATAAATGATACCCTGGAATCGTTACAAATGACCATAAGGCAGCAGCAAATAGGAAAATAAATGCCTAGAAAGAATACATAAATTTCTAGACACATTTAATCTACCACAATTGATGCATGAGGGCACAGAAACCTCGGAAAAAACAAAAGTTACTAAAAATACTGAATTACTATTATCTAGCCCTGGGAGGAAAAAAAAGTTCCAAAACTAGACGGTTTTTACTAAATTCTAGCAAACTTTAAGAAGCAAAATTAAAAGAATATTAAAACTTCAGTATTTACTTCACAGGGTCATCAAGGCCCCGATTTACAACCAGATGGACACACATACATGGAAGGATAACTTCAAACCAATATTTCTGGTAAGCAGAGATGAACAAATTCTCAATAAAATAGTAGTGAACCAAATTTAATAACACTTTTAAAAGTTATGCATAGCAGTCAGGTAAGATTTATCTCAGTTATGCCATGGTAATTTAACTGTTAAATATCTAAAGACATACAACTAAAGACATACATCATATCAATAAAATGAAAGACAAAAATCATATGCGCATCTCCAAGGATGCAGAAAAGGCACACAGCAAAGCTCTGTGTTCCCTCATTACAACATCTCGTAAATAATAGGAACAGAAAGAATCCCAACACAGAGAAAGGACTGTAGTTCTCAAATCCCCAGCTATATGAAGGGGAGGAAAAACCAAAATCATTTCCCTTAAATAAAGAGCCATGCAAAGGTATTTACACCTGTCAGTCTTATTCAACGTAACACTGAAGTCTCAGCTAGGCCAAAAAAGAAAGAAAGACCATCCAGCCAGAAGGTAGAATGTCAAATTATTTACACTTATACAATGGCATGATGTGCTCTACGGAAAAATCTAGAGTTTTTACCAAAACCTCGTGCAATGGAGAAAGAAATGCATGAATGTTGCATGATATGAAATAACCATACAAAATCATTTATACGCTACAATAACAAAAATTCTGGAGAAGAATAGTTTGTAAAGCAGCAATGTTTACAGTAAAAGAGAAACAAAGAGAACTTAAGAGTAAATTTAACCAAGTAAGTAAAAGACCCCTCTAGTAAATGCTAGAAAGCATCTACGAAAAAAATGGAAGAAAATAGAAAAAAAAACAGCTCACATTCTTGGTTTGTATGAACTGATATTGCTAAAATGCCCTTACTATCCAAAGTGGTTAAGTGCATTCAATTCAGTCCATGTCAAAATACCAACTATATCCTTCATAAAAAAAAGTTTTTGAAAAACTCAATTGCATACAACCACAAAAAAAAAAAAACCTATGTTCGGCAAAAACAGCAAAGATGGATTCATTATAAAATATTCTATTTCATAATGTGCTACAAAGCAGTTTATGACTGCCATCGAATCAGGCATCTACACCAATGACACAAGAAAGGAAACTGGGAGGTAGCTCCACACATTTAATCCTGACCGATTGGAGAATGTAAAACCTCTTCATTAATGGTTCTAGAAAGACTGGATTGTCATGTGTATCAGAATGAAGCTGGGCTGCTTCCTATAACCATTTACAAAAATCAACATCAATTGCATCAAACAGGTGAAAGAAATAAACTATTAAATTATTGTAAGAGAACGTGAGAAACATTTCAGGAGATTGATCTTACGGAAGATTTTTTTGGAAGATTTTTTATATGACCCCAAAACTACAGACAACAAAATCAAAAATTGGCATATGGAATTGCATAACACTAAAATGTTTTCGGAGTAATGATGAAAGAACAGAAAGAATGGGAGAAACTATTTGCTCAAAATACAGCTGACAAAGGGTCATTGTCCAGAATATGTAAAAAAAAAATTAAATTATTTCCATAGAAATAAGTTAAAAACAATGCAAATTATCTAATGAAAATTAGCACGTGAAACGAAAGCAGACTTCTCAAAAAATGCAAGTGAACAATAAATCTATGAAAAAATGTTCAATGTCACAAAATATTATAAAAATTAAATCAAAACCCCAATGGAATGTCATCTCTTCCTAGTTAGAATAGCAAATACCAAAAATATTTTTAAAATACCAAACACTGTTAGGAACACAGAGGAAGTGAAACGTGTGCATTGATAGATTGTTGCTAGGAATGAAAACAAATACTGTCCTTTTGGAAGACAGTGTGAAAGTCTGTCAGGAAACTGGAAATAGAACTTCCTTTTAATGCAGTTATTGCACTACTGGGTATTTATCCAAAGAAAATAAATTCAGAATGAGAGGCGCTTGCACGAACAGCATCAATGAACTCACCCCTAACCAACACCATGGCACTGTGGGTATGACACAGTCTCCTCAAAATCAAAGGTTCCCCTAGTTGCTACTTTTTACTCACTTGACACTGAGGAAATTAATTTAAAATACTTTGTCACTGTTGTTAAAACAGTTATCTTTTATGTAAACGAAGAATTAGAAAAAAGAAGTTACATTATTTCCTTCTTTCTCCTTCAGAAGCTTGGCTTTCTATAGATCTGAATGTCTGACCTATATTTCATTTTCCATATACTTAAACAACTCATATTTTTCCCAGAAAAATCTCTTGGTGGTGAACTTCCCCAGTTCTTGCTTGTTTTGGAACCATTCGATTTCTCCTTTACGTTTGCAGGGAGATTTTTACTGAACATGGCATTTTTGACTGGTGACATTTTTTCCCCAATACTTTTAATACCGTACTCTTAGCTTGCTTTGTTTCTGTTAACAAGTCTGCTTAACTCTTATCCTCAGTGCTCTATAAATAAACCTTTCCCCCTTTTCTCTTTTGGTTCTTTATGCTGGTATCTTTGTTTTCTAACCCTGGACCCTGAAATACCTCGGGTGTGTAAACTTGTGTGGTGTGTGTGTGAGAGTGTGGCAAAAAGGATGGCTGTTTACGCTGTTTGTATCCTGTTTGGTATTTACTTATCTTCTTGAGTCAATTTTGGTAACTGATAACGCTTTAGAAAATTTTCTGCCATTTTAGTCGGAATAGTTTTTTTCTCCTCCGCTCTCTCTCTCTCTCTCTCTCTCTCTCTCTCTGTGTCTTCCTTCTATAAACCAAGCCACTGTCCTGGAGTTCTCAGACAATCTGTATGTGTCTGTCTGTATTTGCGTGTCTGGCTCATTGTCTCCTAGTATTTCACTTTGCTACATGTCTATTGACTGTTCTTTAAACTCAATGGGTAATGTCTCTGGAACCAGGATTAGCATCTTGAGCTACCAGTGCCATCCTGCATTTCTGTTGCTGCATGTTTAATTTTGAGTGTTTTCTCTTAGATTTTTTTATACTTTCTCCTACACTAATTACATGGATTTTCTATTTATACAAGCTATTTGTTTTTAGTAAAGCCCTTAAGATACATAGTCAAGTTAGTCCTTCTTTGACATCTCCAGTATCTGTATCATGCCTGGGTCAGGTTCCAACATTAATTTTACTGTTCATGATGTTTTCTTTTGCCATGTTTCTTAATTAGGCGTTGAAAATCAGACATGAATTGCATAATACAAATTGAAGAAAGGAGTTCTTTAGCGCTGTGAATTATGATAATCTCCTTAGGGGTTGAGCTGTGTTTGCTATAACTTCTAAGGTCAGGAAGTTTAAAATCCTCCAGTGTTTGTTACGGTTGTTGTTGTTTGCTTTTGCCTCTTGAATTCGATCTTAATTAAATATTGCTTCTCAGAAAGACGCTGTCTTGCACAGTTCTGACTGTAATCTTCCGTCACTGTGTTTTGGTATAGCGCTAAGGTTTGAGGGAAGGGGGCATTAGATACTAAAACTTCTTTCGATCGGACATCAATTCCTTTGTCTGGTGATATGATTTTCTTGAGCGGATCTCCAGTGTCACCGATACCATTTCATTCCTTTCTCCTCCCTTTCTTCACTTCAATACTTCCTCAAAGTCCTCACCTCTGTTTCTTTCTTTTTATTTAACATTCATTTATTTTGTTTGGTTTTTGATCAATGTCCTTGGCTCACCGAGACAGCTGTCTGGTGTTGTGTTCCTTGACATTTATAGGTCTTTGTTATGGAAAAGGTTGTGCAGTTTACTGGGAATTTTCTTTCCTTTGCCTCTGATAGAACCTTAAGGTAATGTTTCTTTGATTTTTCACTCTTTGTACTGGTAGATTTCAGAAGGTAACGTCAAAGGAAGTTGAGGCCTGCCCCCTCACCTGCAAGACTTCCGCTGCCCAATTCCACTCCAAACTGGTGTGCACACTCTGGGACTTCTTTGAAATACCCATTGAGGTGAGTATTTCACCCAATTGAAAGCTACAGCAGCTTCTCAGTTAATGTTTCTTGGAATGAATCTAACTCAAATTGGGTGCCGTGGTTTACTTTGTGACTTCAGTTCTCTCACAGGTCTAAGAAAATTGCCAATTTTAAATTTGACCTGGTTTATCTTGTTCCATTTCAAGTGACAGCTTTTGCATTTGTTGATGAACAAGCAAAACCTTCAAATTCTAACTAAACAGTTTATCTGCCCAAAGAGAGTTACTCAATAGTGTAGAAAAATGTTTAATATTTTCAACTCTCAAATATAATAGTCAAGCTATGGAGAATTTTCTAGTTAAGAGTAAGTAAATTTGGCAAAGGTCTGAAATATAGGAACACAAAATCTACGTTTTTAGGTATGTGTGTGGTAGCTGTGATTGAACATTGAACCTTCACACTGGGTTATATCTATAGCCCTTTCTATATATATATTAGTTTAAATTTTGTGATAAGGTCTTAATAAATCATTAAATTGCCCAAGCTGAGCTCAGACTTGCAGTACTCCTGCCATTGGCTCCCTGAGTGCTGGGATTTCAGGTTGATGGCACCACACCCAACAGCAAATGTTTTTTTTTTTAGTTACCCAAACAGATATCATGGTTCCAGAACCCCTGGTTGCAGTGTAAACATGGAAGGGAATGTGAGACGACGGAAAAGACAAGGCATTGTAACATAACCAGGTGCTATGATTTGGTAAGGAATGCACGAAACTTTATGAACTTTATTAACTAGTTATACCAAGGAGTGGGACTTGACACAGAAGTGGAAATGGTTACCCAGATAAGCATTTTTATGGCTAAAACCTCTAAAATCTACTAAGAAGAGAACATTCATAAGCCAAAGCTTACCCAAGCAATTCCAAAAAACACATTGTGGCAGGAAGTTCCCTGCATTTGGACAGTTATGGTGCTCCACTGCCGTGGGCAGCGGGACTCTCTTAAGAGCACTGGTGAGGCACACAGCGGCTCTGTGCACCTAGAGGTCTCGCAGGAGAGCCGGGGCTGGCCGGAGGCTGCAGGAAGCTGCCCACATTAGGACAGGTAAGGCGCTCGGCCGCTGCGGGCAGCTGGACTCGCTTAAGAGTGCCAGTGAGGCACGCAGCAGCTCCGCGCACCGAGAGGTCTCATGGGACAGGCAGGGCTGGCCGGCGGCTGCAGGAAGCTGCCTGCATTTGGACAGGTAAGGCACTCAGCCGCTGCGGCCTGTGAGTTTCGCTTAAGAGCGCTGGTGAGGCGCGCCATGGCTCCACACACCTAAAGCGTCTTGCGGAAATGGCAGGGCTGGCCAGTGGCTGTAGGAAGCTGCCTGCATTTGTACAGGAGCAGCGCTCAGCAGCCGCGGGCAGCGGGAATTCCATAAGATCGGCAGTGAGGCGCGCAGCAGCTCGGTGCACCTAGAGGTCTCACGGGAAAGGCGTGGATGGCCAACGGCTGCAGGAAGCAGCCTGCATTTGGACAGGTACGACATTCGACCGACGCGGGCAGCAGGTCTCACTAACGAGTACCGGTGAGGCATGCAGTGGATCCGTGCACCTATAGGTCTTGTGGGAGAGGCGGGGCTGGCCTGTGGATGCAGGAAGCTGCCTGCATTTGGACAGGTACCGCGCTCGGTCGCTCTGGGCCACGGGACTCATGTAAGAGCGCCGGTAAGGCGCTCAACGGCTCCGCGCTCGTAGAAGTCTCCTGGGTGAGGAGGCGCTGGCCGGCGGCTACAAGAAGCTGCCTGCATTTGGACAGGTAAGGCGTTCAGCCGCTGCAGGCTGTGGGACTCACATAAGAGTGCCGGTGAGGCACGCAAAGGCTCCCTGCACCTAGAGGTCTCACGAGAGAGGCAGGTGGCTGCAGGAAGCTGCCTGCATTTGGTCAGGTACGGCGACAAGCCACGGGACTTGCTATAGAGCGCCGGTGAGGCACGCAGCATTTCCACGCACCTAGAGCTCTCGTGAGAGAGGCAGGGCTGGCCATCGGCTGCAGGACGCTGCCTGCATTTGGACAGGTACGACGCTCGGCCGACGTGAGCCGTGGGACTTGCTTACAAGCGCCTGTGAGGCACGCAGTGGCTCCGCACACCTAGAGGTCTTGCGGGGGAGGCGGGGCTGTCCGGCTGCTGCAGGAAGCTGCATGCATTTGGACAGGTATGGCGCCAGGCCGCGGGACTCGCTTTGGAGCCCCTGTGAGGTGCGGAGCAGGTCTGCTCACCTAGAGGTCTCGCGGGAGAGGCGGGACTGGCTGGCGGCTCCAGGAAAGTGCCTGCATTTGGACAGGTATGGTGCTCGGCCGCCGTGAAAAGCGGGAATCGCTTATGAGCGCCGGTGGGGCGTGTAGTGGCTCTGTGCACCTAGAGATCACATGGCAGAGGCTGGGCTGGCCTACGGCCGCAGGAAGCTGCCTGCATTTCTACAGGTACCACAGTCGGCCACCACAGACCGCAGGACTCACGGACAAGCGACAGTGAAGCATGCAGCAGCTCCGCGCACCTAGAGATCTCGGAGTGGTGGTGCTGGCCGGCACCTGCAGGAAGCTGCCTTCATTTGGACAGGTAAGGAGCTCGGTCACCGCGGGCCACGGGACTTGCTTACGAATGTCGGTGAGGCCTGCTGCGGCTCTCAAGACCCAGAGGTCTTGTGGGAAAGACGGAGCTGACCAGGGGCTGCAGGAAGCTGCCTGCATTTGGACAGGTATGACACCAGGCCACAGGACTCGCTCTGGAGCGCCGGTGAAGCACACAGCGGCTCCACGCAGCTAGAGATCTCACAGTAGAGGCGGGGTTGGCTGTCACCTGCAGGATGCTGCCTGCATATGGACAGGTACGGAGCCAGGCCGCGGGACTCGCTTTGGAGCGCCAGTGAGGTGCGCAGCATCTCCGCGCACCTAGAAGTCTCGCAGGTGAGGCGAGGCTGTCCAGGGACTGTGCGATTCTGCATGCATTTGGACAGGTATGGAGCTCAGCCCCCGTGGGCCATGGGACTCACTTTAGAGCACAGATGAGGTGTGCAGTGGCTCTGCGGACTGAAAAGTCTCGCGGGAGAGGCGGGGCGGGCCGGCGGCAGCAGGAAGGTGCCTGCTTTTCTACAGGTATGGCGCTTAGTCGCCATGGGACTTGCTTACAAGTGTCGGTGAGGCATGCAGTGGCTCTGAAGACACAGAGGTCCCAAGGTAGAGACAGAGCTGACCGGGGGCTGCAGGAAGCTGCCTGCATTTGGACAGGTACGACGCCAGGCCATGTGACTCGCTCTGGAGCACTGGTGAGGCACGCAGCGTTTCCACACACCTAGAGCTCTTGTGAGAGAGGCGGTGCAGGCTGGCGGCTGCAGGACACTGCCTGAATTTGGATAGGTACGGCGCTCGGCTAACACGAGCAGCAGAACCTGCTTATGAGCGCCTGTGAGGTGCACCGTGGCTCCACACACCTAGAGATCTCGCGGGGGAGGTGGAGTTGTCCAGCAGCAGCAGGAAACTGCCTGCATTTGGACAGGTATGGGGTCAGGCCGCGGGACTCACTTTGGAGCACCGGTAATGCGTGCAGCGGCTCCGCACACCTAGAGGTCTCTCAGGAGAGGCTGGGCTAGACGGGGGCTGCATGAAGTTGTCCGCATATGCACAGGTATGGCATTCAGCTGCCGCTGGGCGTGCTACTAGCTTAAGAGCCCCGGTGAGCACGCAGAGGCTCCGCACACCTGGAGGTCTCAAGGGAAAAGGGGGGCCTGCCGGCAGCAGCTAGAAGCAGCCAGCATTTGGACAGGTAAGGCGCTGGGCCGCTGCGGGCCGCGAGACTTGCCGAAGCAGCGTGCAGCAGCTCCATGCACCTAGAGGTCTCGCGGGAGAGGTGTGGCTAGCCGTCGGTTGCAGGAAGCTGTCTGCCTTAGGATAGGTACCGAGCTCGGCCACCACGGGCCGCTGGAGTGCCGGTGAGGTGCGCAGTGGCTCTGCACACCTAGAGATCTCACGGGAGTGGCGGGACTGGCTGGCGACTTCAGGAAAGTGCTTGCATTTTGATAAGTATGGGGCTCGGCTGTCGCGAGAATTGGGAATCGCTTATGAGTTTTGGTAGGGAATGCAGTGGCTCCGCGCACCTAGAGGTGAGAGGTCGTGGGAGAGGCAGGGTGGCCTACAGCTGCAGGAAAATGCCTGCATTTCAACAGGTACCACACTCGGCTGCCAGGGGCCGTGGGACTCATGGACGAGCGACAGCGAGGCACGCAGCGGTTCCACACACCTAGAGATCTCGTGGGAGTGGCGGGGCTGGTTGGCGGCTGCAGGAAGCTGCCTGCATGTGGATAGGTACAGTGCTCGGTGGCCGCGGGACTTGCGTACGAGTGTCAGTGAGGCATGCAACGGCTCTGAAGACACAGAGGTCTCGCGGGAGAGAAGGAGCTGACCAGGGGCTGCAAGAAGCTGCCTGCATTTGGACAGGTAGGACACCAGGCCATGGGACTCGCTCTGGAGCGCCGGTGAGACACGCAGTGGCTCCGTGCCCCTAGAGGTCTCTCGGGAGAGGCTGGGCTGGTCGGCGGCTGCATGAAACTGCCCGCATATACACAGGTACGGCGATCGGCTGCCGCCGGGCATGCTACTAGGTTAAGAGCCCCGATGAGGCGCGCAGACGCTCTACACACCTAGAGGTCTCGCAAAGGGGGTGGGGGGTCTGGCCGGCGGCTGCAAGAAGCAGCCAGCATTTGGACCAGTATGGCGCTCAGCCGCCAAGAGAAGCGGGAATCGCTTATGAGCACCGGTTGGGCGTGCAGCGGCTCTGCACACCTAGAGGTCAGATGGCAGAGGTGGGGCTGGCCTACGGCCGCAGGAAGCTGCCTGCATTTCTACAGGTACCACATTCGGCCGCCACGGACCGCAGGACTCACAGACGAGCAACAGTGAGGCACGCAGCAGCTCCGCGCACCTACAGATCTCGGAGTGGCGGTGCTGGCTGGCAGCTGCAGGAAGCTGCCTGCATTTGGACAGGTAAGGTGCTCGGTCACCTCGGGCCACGGGACTTGCTTACAAGTGTCGAGGCGCACAGCTGTTCCGCAGACCCCGAGGTCTCACGGGAGAGGTGGAGCTGACCGGGGGCTGCAGGAAGCTGCCTGCATTTGGACAGGTAGGACGCCAGGCCATAGGACTCGCTCTGGAAAGCCGGTGAGGCACGCAGCATTTCCGCGCACCTAGACGTCTCGGAGAGGCAGTGCTGGCCGGCGACTACAGGAAGCTAACTGCATTTGGATAGGTAACACGCACGGCCGCCGTGGGACTCGCTTAGGAATGTCAGTGAGGCACGCAGCGGCTCGGCGCAGCTAGAGGTCTCAAGGTAGAGGCAGGGTTGGTCGTCACCTGCAGGATGCTGCCTGCATATGGACAGGTACGGAGCCAGGCCACGGGACTCGCTCTGGAGCATCGGTGAGGCGCGCAGCATCTCCGCGGACCTAGAAGTCTCGCGGGTGAGGCGAGGCTGGCCGGCGATTGCATGATTCTGCATGCATTTGGACAGGTACGAAGCTCGGTCCCCGTGGGCCGTGGGACTCCCTTTACAGTGCAGATGAGATGCGCAGCGGCTCTGCGGACCGAAAGGTCTCGCGGGAGAGGCGGCGCAGGCCGACGGCTGCAGGAAGGTGCCTGCTTTTCTACAGGTATGACACTCGGTCACCACGGGCTGCGGGATTTGCTTACAAGTGTCGGTGAGGCGTGCAGCGGCTCTGAAGGCACAGAGGTCCCGCAGGAGAGATGGAGCTGACCAGGGGGCTGCAGAAAGCTGCCTGCATTTGGACAGGAATGACGCCAGGCCATGGGACTCGCTCTGGAGTGCCGGTGAGGCATGCAGCGTTTCCACGCACCTAGAACTCTCGTGAAAGAGGTGGTGCAGGCCGGCGGGTGTGGGACGCTGCCTGCATTTGGACAGGTACGGCTTTCGGCTGCCCCAGGGCACACTACTAGTTTAAGAGCCCCAGTGAGGCATGCAGAGGCTCTGCACACCTAGAGGCCTCATGGGGAAGGGGGGAGCTGGCTGGTGATAAGTGGCCAGCATTTGGACAGGTAAGGCGCTAGGTCGCCGCAGGCCGCGAGACTTGCTGAAGAGCGCTGGTGAGGTGCACAGCAGCTCTGCGCACCAAGAGGTCTCGTGGGAGAGGCGGGGCTAGCCGGCAGTTGCAGGAAGCTGCCTGCATTAGGACAGGTACTGAGCTCAACTACCACAGGCCGCTGGAGTCATTTAAGAGTACCAGTGAGGCGAGCAATGGCTCTGCACACCTAGAGGTCTCGCAGTAGAGGCGGGGCTGGCTGACGGCTTTAGGAGATTACCTGTATTTGGATAGGTATGGCACTCAGCCGCCACAAGAATCGAAACTCGCTTATGAGCGCTGGTGGGGAGCACAGCAGCTCCGCACACCTAGAGGTCACGTGGCAGAGGCGGGGCTGCCCTACTGCCGCAGGAAGCTGCCTACATTTTGACAGGTACCACACGAGACCACCACGGGACTAATGAACGAGCAACAGTGAGGCATGCAGTGACTCCACGCACCTAGAGATCTCATGGAAGTGGGGGGGCTGGCTGGCGGCTGCAGGAGACTGCCTGCATTTGGACAGATACGGTATTCAGTCACCACGGGACTTGCTTACGAGTGTCGGTGAGGCATGCAGCGGCTCTGAAGACCTAGAGGTCTCACAGGAGAGGCAGTGTTGGCCAGCAGCTGCAGGAAGCTGCCTGCATTTGGACAGGTAATGCGCACAGCCGTCACAGGCCACAGGACTCGCTTAGGAGTGTCAGTGAGGCACACGGGCTCTACGCAGCTAGAGGTCTCGCGGTAGAAGCGGGGTTGGCCGTCGGCTGCAAGATGCTGCCTTCATTTGAACAGGTACGGCACTTGGTCCCCGACGGCTACAGGACTAGCTTAAGAGCGCAGATGAGGCATGCAGCAGCTCAGCAGACCAAACGGTCTCGCGGGAGATGCGGTGCTGGCCGGCGGCTGCAGGAAGCTGCCTTCGTTTGGACAGGTACGGGGCTAGGTCGCCGCCAGCCGCGGGACTTGCTTACAAGTGTCAGTGAGTTGTGCCGTGGCTCTGAAGACCCAGAGGTCTTGCGGGAGAGATGGAGCGCACCGGGTGCTGCAGGAAGCTGCCTGCATTTGGACAGGTAATGCGCACGGCCACCACGGGCAGCGGGACTTGCTTAGGAATGTCAGTGAGGCACGCAGCGGCTACGCATAGCTAGAGGTCTTGCGATAGAGGCTGGGTTGGCCGTCAGCTGCAGGATGCTGCCTGCATTTGAACAGGTAAGGTGCTTGGTCACCGCGGGCTATGGGAGTAGCTTTCAAGTGCAGATGAGGCGCGCAGCAGCTCAGTGGACCAAAAGGTCCCGCGGGACAGGCGGTGCTGGCCGGCGGCTGCAGGAAGCTGCCTTGCATATGGACAGATATGGCGCCAGGCCACAGGACTCACTTTGGAGCGCCGGTGAGGCATGCAGCATGTCTGCGCACCTAGAAGTCTTGTGGGTGAGGCGAGGCTGGCCGGCAGCTACACGAATCTGCATGCATTTGGACAGGTACGGAGCTCAGCTCCTGTGGGGCGTGGGACTCACGTTCGAGCACACGAGGCACGCAGCGGCTCTGTGCACCTAGAGATCTTGCGGGAGAGGCGGGGCTGGCCAGTGGCTGCAGGAAGCTGCCTGCATTAGGACAGGTACAGCGCCAGGCCACGGGACTCGCTCTGGAGTGCCGGTGATGCGCACAGCAGCTCCGCGCACCTAGAGATCTCGCAGGAGAGGCAGGGCTGGCTGGTGGCTGCAGAAAGCTGCCTGCACTTGGACAGGGACTCTGCTCGGTGGCCGTGGGCCATGGCATTCACTTTAGAGCGCCGGTGAGGTGTGCAGTGGCTCCGTGTACCTGGAGGTCTCGCAGGAGAGGCAGGGCTGGCTGGCGGTTGCAGGATGCTGCCTGCATTTGGACAGGAACGGCACTCGCTGACGAGCACCGGTGAGCCGCACAGAGATTCCAGGCACCTAGAGGTCTCGTGGGAGAGGTGTGACTGGCCGGCGGCTGCAGGAAGCTGCCTGCATTAGGACAGGTAAGGCGCTCGCCCATCACGGGCCACGAGATTTGCTTACCAGCACCAGTGAGCGGCTCCCCGCACCTAGAGGTCTCACGGGAGTGGCGTGGCTGGCCGGCGGCTACTGGAAGCTGCCTGAATTTTGATAGGTAAGGTGCTTGACCGCGGTGGGATGCATATAAGAGTGCCAGTAAGGCACGCAGCATTTCTGCACACATTGAGGTCTCCCAGGAAAGGGGGGGCTGGCTGGCGGCTGCTGGAAGCTGCCTACATATGGACTGGTACAGTGCCAGGCTGCGGGACTCGCTTTGGAGTGCCGATGAGGCACATAGCATCTCCGCGCACCTAGAGGTCTCGTGGGAAAGGCGAGGCTGGCCTGCGGCTGCACAAATCTGTGTGCATTTGGATAGGTATGGCGCTAGGCCGCCACGGACCACTGGACTTGCTTACGAGTGTCAGTGAGGCTTGCAGTGGTTCCGTGTATGTAGAGGTATCACAGGAGAAGCGCGGCTGGCCAGCGGCTGCAGGAAGCTGCCTGCATATGGACAGGTACGGCGCCAGGCCACGGGACTTGCTTTGGAGCACCAGTGAGGCACGTAGCGTCTCCACGCACCTAGAAGTCTCGCGGGAGAGGCAAGTCTGGCTGGCGGCTGCACGAATCCATGTGTGTTTGGACAGGTACGGCGCTCAGACCCCGCGGACTGCAGGACTCTTTAGAGCGCCCGTGAGGCGCACAGCGGCTCCGTGCACCTGGAGGTCTCACGGGAGAGGCAGAGCGGGCCGGCGGCTGCAGGAAGGTGCCTGCTTTTGGACAGATATGGCGTCAGGCTTGGGACTCACTAAGGAGTGCCAGTATGGCGCACAGCATTTCCACACATCTTGAGGTCTCTTAGGAGAGATTTGGCTGGCTGGCGGCTGCAGGAAGCTACCTGCATTTGGACAGGTATGGCGCTCGACTACTGCGAGCTACGGAAATGGCTTACGAGCCTCAGTAAGGCGCGCAGCGGCTCCGCACACCGAGAAGTCTCGCAGGAGAGGCAGGGCTGGCTGGCTGCTGCAGAAAGCTGCCTGCATTTGGACAGGTACGGTGCCAGGCCGCGGGACTCGCTTTGGAGCATCAGTGAGGCATGCAACAACTTCTTGCACCTAGAGGTCTCGTGGGAGAGGCGAGGATAGCCCCCAGCTATAGAAAGCTGCCTACATTTGGACAGTTACCCCGCTCGGCCACCGCAGGCCTTACTTTAGAGTGCTGGTGAGCTGTGCAGTGGCTCTGTGCACCTGGACATCTCACACAAGAGGCGGGGCTGGCAGGCGGCTGCAGGATGCTGCCTGCATTTGGACAAGAATGGCGCTCACCCGTCCTGGGCCGCTAGACTCGCTGACCCGCTCCAGTGAGTCACGCAGCGGCTCAGCACACCTAGAGGTCTCGCAGGGTAGGCGTGGCTGGCCGATGGTGCAGGAAGCTGCCTGCATATGGACACGTACGGCGCTCTGTCCCTGCGGGCCGCTGGACTCGCTTAAGAGCATCAGTGCAGCCCCCCAGAGATTCCAGGCTCCTAGAGGTCTCAGAGAGGCGGGGCTGGGCAGCGGCTGCAGGAAGCTGCCTACATTTGGACAGGTAAGGCGTTCGGTCGCCGCAGGACGCACATAAGAGCGCTGGTAAGTCGTGCAGCTTTTCCGTGCATCTTGAGGTCTCCCAGGAGAGGCAGGGCTGGCCAGCGGCTGCAGGAAGTTGCCTGCATATGAACAGGTATGGCGCCAGGCCGCAGGAGCTGCTTCGGATGAGGTGCACAGTGGCTACGCGCACCTAGAGCTCTCATGGTAGAGGTGAGGCTGGCTGGCAGCTGCAGGAAGCTGCCTGTATTTGGAAAGGCACCGGGCTCGGCTGCCACAGGCCACGAGACTCTCTTCCGAATGTCAGTGAGACGTGCAGCAGCTCCAGGCACCTAGAGTTCTCGCGGGAGAGGCGGGACTGGCCGGTGGCTGCAGGAAGCTGCCTGCATTTGGACAGATATAATGCCAGGCCATGGGACTCGCTGTGGCGCGCCGGTGAGGAACGCAGTGTCTCCACTCACCTAGAGCTCTCGTGAGAGAGGCAGGGCAGGCCCGCAGCTGCAGGATGCTGCCTGCATTTGGACAGGTATGGCACTTGGCCGACATGAGCAGCTGGACTTGCTTATGAGCACCTGTGAGGCGCGCAGTGGCTCCACACACCTAGAGGTCTTGTGGGGGAGGTGGGGCTGGCCTGCGGTTGCAGGAAGCTGCCTGCATTTGGACAGGTACCGTGCTCAGTTGCTGCGGGCCGCGGGACTTGCTTGAGCACTGGTATCACGCACAGCGGCTGCGTGCTCCTAGAAGTCTCCTGGGTGAGGCGGCGCTGGCCAGCAGCTGCAGGAAGCTGCCTGCATTTGGACAGGTACGGCGCTCTGCCGCCGCAAGCAGCGGGACTCCCTTACGAGACTCGGTGAGGTGCGCAGCGGCTCTGCACATCTAGAGGTCTCACGGGACAGGCAGGGCTGGCTGGCAGCTGCAGGAAACTGCCTGCATATGGACAGGTATGGCGACTGGCCACAGGACTCGCTTTGGAGCACCAGTGAGGCACGCAGCATCTCCGTGCACCTAGATGTCTCATGGGAGAAGCGAGGCTGGCCGGCGGCTGCAGGAAGCTGCCTGCATTTGGACAGGTACCACACTCAGCCGCCATGGGCTGTGGGATTTGCTTACGAGTGTCAAGTGTCGGTGAGGCACGTAGCACTCCACACACCTAGAGATCTTGCAGGAGAGGCGGGGCTGGCCAGCGGCTGCAGGAAGCTCCCTGCATTTGGACAGGTACGGCGCTCTGCCACTGCAAGCAGCTGGACTCACTTATGAGCACCAGTGGCATGTGCAGTGGCTCCACGCACCTAGAGGTCTTGCAGGAGAGGCGGGGCTGGTCGGCAGATGCAGGAAGCTGCCTGCATTTGGACAGGTACCATGCTCAGCCGCCATGGGCCGCGGGACTCTCTTACGAGCATTGGTGTGGCGCGCAGCAGCTCCGTGCACATAGAGGTCTCACAGGAGAAGCGGGGCTGGCCCACGGCTGCAGGAAGCTGCCTGCATTTGGACAGGAATGGCGCTCGCCTGTCCCGGGCCGAGAGACTCTCTTACGAGCACCGGTGAGTCGTGCAGCAGCTCCACGCACCTAGAGGTCCCAAGAAGAGGCGGGTTGTTCAGCGGCTGCAGGAAGCTGCCTGCATTTGGATAGATACAGCGCTCGGCCACCACGAGCTGCGGGACTCGCTTAAGAGCGTCGGTGAGGCGCGCAGCAACTCCGCGCACCTTGTAGTCTCCCAAGAGAGGCAGGGCTGGCTGGCAGCTGCAGGAAGCTGCTTGGTTCTGGACAGGTAGGGCACCTGGCTGCTTCCAGGGACTTGGAGCCCCACAGAGGTGGCAGCGAGTGAAGGTGGCCGGAGGAAACTGATTAAGAGCCACAGGTGGGGCTTGCAGCTGCTCCTTGTGCCTTGGAGTGCAGTGGAAGAGGCGGGGAGTGCAGGAAACCAGAAGGAGCTTCACAGGAGCAGACCAGAAGAGTGCACAGGCATCCCGAATACCAGGAGACCTTGAGGCAGTTCCAGGGCCTGGATAACAAAGGACAGAGCCACACGGGAGTAGAGCGGTGGTGCATGAGTTTCTGTCTCCACTGCCCCTTGTCGTGGGAGTCAACGCAGAGGCTGGGCTCTCCCAGTCCCTGACAGAGCCCTCCTGGGTACAGCCACATGGAGGAAGCAAGTGATAGATCTCCAGAAACCACCAGAGACAGCAGAAACATGAGGAAAAGTGGACATAAATCTCCTTCAAGAAATATTGACACTCCAGAGGAGCATGCCAGGAATCCCGAAAACACAGAAGCTAAAGATGAAAATGGCACAAATGAAGGTAAATTCTGGGCCCAGAAATACAAGGAGTTAATGCAGGAATTGATGCAGGAATTAAAGCAGGAAATAAAAGCAGGCAATGATACAGGACATGAGAACCTTAGAACAAGAGCTACGCCAAGACCTAGCTAAGCTAAAAGCAAGCTATGAGAGGCAAGTAGAGGAGATCAAAGAAGAAATGAACGGGAGGAGAGTGAAGGTAATGCAAGAAGTGGGAGAAGAACACAAGAGAGACATGAGAAAAATAAATGCAGAATTACAGGATGCAAAACACACACAGGTCACAATAAGCAATGATATCGAGCAATTTCAAAATAGATTATCAGATTTAGAAGACAAAATGGCAGAGCAGGAATGGAAAGTCCATAAAGAACGCAAAGCAAAAAAAGAAGAAGGTGCATCATTACAACGTCTGATAGATGATTCAAAGAGAAACAATCTGAGAATTATGGGAGTCCAAGAGAAGACTGAAGATGGAACAAAAGGATTAAAGGTCATATTTAAGGAAATTATGGAAGAAAATTTCCCATACTTAAGAAATGAACATTGATCTTCTGCAGGCATATAGAACACCAAACAATGTGGATCAGAAAAGAACTTCATCACGACACAGCATAATTAAAGTACCAGAAGCCCAACACAAAGGGAGAATACTGAAAGCAGTAAGAGAAAAACAGAAGGCGACCTATAATGGTAAGCCTGCAGGATAACTGCAGATTTCTCAACCCAGACGCTAAAAGCCAGGAGATCGTGGAGCAATATCATTCAAACACTAAAAGAACACAAATTCCAACCAAGACTACTATATCCAGCAAAACTATCTCTTAAACTAGAGGGAGAAATTAAAATTCTACATTATATAGAAAGCTTAAAGAAACTTGCAGCCACTAAGCTATCACTGCAGAGAATTTTCAAAGGAGACTTGGATTGTGAAAGAGAAACTAACAATGCAAGAGCCCTCAGAGAAAAAAAAGACAAAAGCTGGAGGAGAATGAGCTGAGAAAAAAGTAAAGCTAGTGAACAACATGGAAAAACTGCAACTATGGCAGGACATACATACATCAATAATAACTCTGAACGTGAATGGCCTCAACTCACCCATCAAAAGACACAGACTGGATCAAAAAACAGAAACCCACAATATGCTGCCTACAAGAGACACACTTCACCCACAAGGAAAGTCAGAGACTCAAAATAAAAGGTTGGAATTCAATATTTCATGCAACAGGTCCCAAAAAACAAGCAGGTGTACCTCTATATTAATCTCAGACTTCAAAAGAAAACAGGTAAAGAGAGACAAAGATGGACACTACATACTGGTGAAAGGAACATTAGAACAGGAAGAAATCACAATTATCAATATATATGCCCTCAACCCTAGAGGACCCAATTATGTAAACCAAAAACTACTAGATCTGAAAGGACACGTCGGCCCCAACACAATTATAGTAAGGCACTTCAATACCCCACTGTCACCAGACAAAAAAACAACAAAGATATACAACTGTTGAAAGACACTATAGAAAACTTGGACATAACAAAACTTGGACATAACAGACCTTTACAGAGTTTTCCATCCAACATCAACTGACTATACGTTCTTCTCAGCAGCACATGGAATATTTTCTAAAATAGATCACGTCCTAGGACATAAGTCATCCTTAAACAAATACAAAGGGATAGAAAAAATGCCCTGCATACTCTCAGACCATAATGGAATAAGACTGGAACTCGACAGCAATAGAAACAGAAGAAAATATACAAACACACGGAGACTTAACAACTTACTACTGACCAAACAATGGGTTACGGAAGAAATCAGAGAAGAAATCAAACACTTCATAGAGTTAAATGATGATGGAAGTACATCATATCAAAATCTGTGGGATACAGTGAAATCAGTCCTGAGAGGAAAATTCAAGGCCATAAATGCGCACATCAAAAGAACAGAACAATCACTAATAAATTCACTAATGGGGCACCTTACAGCACTAGAGAAACAAGAACAACTTAACCCAAAAGGCAGTAGAAGAGATTATAAAGATCAGATCTGAAATAAATGAGATTGAAATAAAAAGACAATAAAAAAGATTGAGTCAAAAAGCTGGTTCTTTGAAAGAATTAACAAAATTGACAAGCCTCTTGCTAATCTCATCAAGGAAAGAAAAGGCACAGATTAACGCACTTAGAAATGAAAAGGGTGAAATTACAACAGATCCTGCAGAAATTCAGAATATTATAAGAAATTACTTTGAACATTTATCTATATTCCAAGAAATTTGAGAACTGGGAAGAAATGGATGACTTCATAGATGCATATAAAATACCAAAATTAAATGAGGAAGATATAAAAATCTTGAATAACCCCATCACGCACACAGATATTGAAGCAGTAATAAAAGCCCTACCTACAAATAAAAGCCCATGCCCAGATGGACTCACAGCAGATTTTTTTCAGTACTTTAGGGAAGAACTAACACCAATCCTCCTCAAACTATTCCATAAGGTGGAAAGTGAAGGAATGCTACCAAACTCATTCCTCAAGGCTAGCATCACACTTATCCCAAAACCAGACAAAGACTTAACCAGGAAGGAAAACTATAGACCAATATCCCTAATGAATATACATGCAAAAATCCTCAATAAGATTCTGGCAAACAGAATCCAACAAGTAATCAGAAAGATCATACACCATGATCAAGTGGGCTTCATCCCTGAGATGCAAGGCTGGTTCAACATACATAAATCAATCAATATAATACACCATATCAACAAAAGCAAAAACAAAAACCACATGATCGTCTCCATTGATGCAGAAAAAGCCTTTGACAAAATCCAGCACCCCTACGTGATTAAAAACTCTGAGAAAAATAGGTATAGAAGGGCCCTACCTAAAACTCATAGAAGCCATATATGCCAAGACTACTGCAAATATTATAGTAAATGGAGAAAAATTGAAATCATTCCCTCTCAAATCAGTAACAAGACAAGGCTGCCCACTCTCACCACTATTATTCATTTTTATCCTTGAAACACTGGCCATAGCAATCAGACAAGAAAATGAAATAAAGGGAATCTGCATTGGAAAAGAGGAGGTCAAACTTTCCTTATTTGCAGATGATATGATTGTCTATATGAAAGACCCAAAAAACTCCACTATGAAACTCCTAGAAATAATAAAAAAATTTAGCCAAGTCTCAGGATACAAAATTAACACTACAAATCAATAGCATTTCTAGATACTAACAATGAACTTATTGAGCAAGAACTCAGAAAAACAATTCCATTCTCATAGCTCAGCAAAAAATTAAATACCTAGGAGTATTCCTAACCAAGGATGTGCAGGACCTATATAAATAAAACTACAATACATTGAAGAAAGAAGTTATAGGAGACATTAGAAAATGGAAAGGCATTCCCTGCTCTTGGATAGGCAAAATAAATATAGTCAAAATGGCTATACTACTGAAACTGATATATAGATTCAATGCAATTCCTATCAAAATACCTACAAGTTTTTTCAAAGAACTTGAAACAACAATTCTTAAATTCATATGGAACCAAAAGAGACCGCGAATAGCCAAAGCAATCCTAAGCAACAAGACCAAAGCAGGAGGCATTACAATCCCACACATCAGGCTATACTGTAAAGCCATAGTGGTAAAAACAATTTGGTACTGGCATAAAAACAGACAGACCAGTGGAACAGAATCGAGGGTGCAGAAACAAACCCAAATACACTCAACTACCTAATTTTTGACAAAGGGGCCAAATCCATACAATGGAAAAAGGACAGCCTGTTCAACAAATGGTTCTGGGAAAACTGGACATCCACATGCAGAAGAATGTAGTCACACACCTATCACCATGCACCAAAATCAAATCAAAATGGATTAAAGACCTAAACATTAAAAATGAAACACTAAACCTTCTGGAAGACAAAGTAGGCAAATTTCTAAAAGACATAGGGGTAGGCAAAGATTTTCTTGGCAAGACACCAAGAGCAAAAGAAATTACCCCCATTATCAACAAATGGGATCTTGTCAA
>PVKB01000934.1:0-319143 GCA_004027205.1 Ctenodactylus gundi | reverse complement strand
AAGTCTGTCAACATTGTAAATAAAGAACCAACAGACTGGGAAAAAAATATTTACCACCAACACCTCAGATAAGGAACTCATAACTAGAATACACAGGGAGCTAAAGAAAATTAAGCCCATCAAAACAAAGGATCCTATTGAAAAAATGGGCAAATGAAATGAAGAGGCAGTTCACTCACGAAGAAGTTCAAAGGGCCAATAGATACATGAGAAGATGCTCAACATCTCTAGCCATAAGAGAAATGCAAATCAAAACAATGCTAAGATACCATCTTACTCCAGAGAGAATGGCTTATATCAACAAATCAAATAGCAATCAATGCTGCTGAGGCTGTGGGGAGAAGGGAACCCTCCTGCACTGCTGGTGGGAGTGTAAATTCGTTCAACCACTCTGGAAAGCAGAATGGAGAGCTCTCAAAAGACTAGAAATAAATATCCCCTTTGATCCGGCGACACCCATCCTGGGAATATATCCAAAAGAGACCAAAACAACATACAACAGAGATATATGTATACCCATGTTCATAGCAACACAACTAACAATAGCTAGAACATGGAAGTCACCAAAATACCCATCAATAGACCAGTGGATACACAAACTGTGGTACTTACACACAATGGAATATTACGCATCTGTAAGGTCCAACAGCGTGGAGGTTTTCACAGGCAAATGGAAGAAACTTGAGAATATCATGCTTAGTGAAGTGAGCCCTTGTCACTTTGACAAGGAAAGTATGTGCACAAAATGCTCAACTCCATTGTAAACCTTAAATTCTGCACTTGTACATATCAATAAAATGGGGGGAAAACACACATTGTTCAGTAGTGTAATAAAAAGTCTTTTGAACCAAAACAAATTTATTCTCTTTTGATCTGTTTCTAACGTTTCTTACTCAGATTCTGAAAATTAATGTAGTCAATGTATTCTTTGCCTTCTGCTATAAAGTGACAATTCTTGTGTACACTTTATGAAAAGTGCTAGAAAATTATTCTAGATGTGGAGAAAATTAGAAGAAATTTTTACATTTTTAAAAAATTTCGTCATGAGACTGTGGTGTCTGATTGGAAGAGGCACAGGCTAACCAACTCTGCTTCCAATAACACTCAAGTCAGTGGAACTGAATCCTGCTTAGTGAACATTTGAAGTGCCTGCCCTCTCTTCTGGTAACTTTCAACGCTGCCCATCAATGATCTCAAACTTCTTCATTCAATATAAAAATCATCCTTATGTAACTGTATTGTAGAAAGTGGCAGAACAGTTAGCACAAATTGGAAGGTTACCTCAGCATCTCACAAAAATTACAATTAAAAATATTAAAATTGAGAGAAAAGGCTGATGTGTGGTAGTACACCTCCTGGGATTGGCTCCGCCTGTTCAGCCACATTCTCAGCTCTGCACAGGAGACTTAGGTATCTTCAGTCTGTGCCGCTGTGACACTCAAATTAGAAAAAGTGAAAGCCTCACTATTTAAATAAATAAATAAAATAAAATACTAGGGAGCAAGGTCAATTTGCCTTATTCACCTTTTCCTCATGTTGTTTCTCCAAAATAATCACTATGGCTAGAGGAATCAAGTAGTGTTGATGGTTTCTTTCTAGAATAATGTTTGTTTCTGCATCCTGGAGATGGATTTGACATCCCCAAAAGAATATTAACGAAAATGGGCTTCGAGAACCGTAATGTGCATTTAAGTCACTGAGTATCTTGTTTAAGATGTGGATCCAAATTCAAAGGATCAAAGGAGGGATGGGAAATTCTTCCTTGCTCTGCACTCCAAGGTGGTGCCAGAGCTTCCGGGCTGACAGCCCACCCTTCCTGCTAGCGACGAGGGAACACAGTAAGTATTCCCAAGGCACAATTGGGAAGGCACAAGTTTTCCCACACAAAATGTGAGTGTAGGAGAAGTAGCATGAATCAACTGTATTCGTTCAGAAGAAGAAGGCTGTGGGGTAGCCACTGTTCTCTTCCCAACTGTCAGGCTCCATGACTGTGCGCCATTGGAGCTCAGGGCAGCAACTCACCAGTGAAATGTTTCCCAACTAGGCTCTGCCTTTGTACCATCTATTGTAAACCGACACGATGTGCCTCGCAAGCTCTCACGTCGTAAGTCCACTGTGAGGATTAATTTCGTTATTTATCTGAAAATATTTAGAGTAGTATTGGGAAAATAGAACAGACTGAATATGTTTTCTAGCATAAAAATAAGCAAGGCATAGAAGAAACTATCATTGAAAAATCATGTTTACAAAAACACGATTTACAAAAACAGTATTAATAGGCTAGAAACAAGAGATGTTGGATTTAACAGGTATCAGAATCACTAACAAGCTGTGTCAAAAGAAAGATTACTGAGTCTCTTTCTATTTGCTTATTTATTTTTTGGTACTAGGTATTGAGTGCAAGACCTTCACATTGAGGCACATTGAGTTTTGTTTTGTTTTGAGACAGGGCCTTGCTAAGTCAAATAATTGCCCATGCTGGATTCAAATTGAGATTCTCCTGTCTCAACTTTCCACAGTGTGGGGATTATAAGCATGTTCCTATAAACCTGATTCATCCCATTGTTTCTGATCTAGCTGGTCTCAGAATATGACAGAAAACTTGAATTTCTAACGAGTGATCCATTGATGTTGGTGCTACTGATCCAAAGTCCTAATTTTGTCAGCAGCTGGGGTACAGGACTCAGAATTTGAGTGTATACTGGATGGAGATGGGGAAATGATCTGATACACAGAGCGAAGAGGATGTTACATTGTACATGTTGATACAGCGTAAAGTCTGGAGAGCAGAGAAAATGATATTATGTGATCCTTTTTAATCCTATTAACTCACTTTCACTTCCTCTGCCCAGGAGTTAACACAGGAAAATGCAAAAAAAAAAAAGAAAGAAAGAAAGAAAGAAAAAGAAAAAAGAAAAGGAAAAGAAAAGAGAATTACTTCATTTCCTTTATACACACTTGTCTTTTTAGAATTTGAATTCAAGGAATGGAATCTTTCTTACTTCCTCCAAGGCCTGATTTAATATTTCAGTCCGTCTTCTAATCTTGGTGCTCCAGGTTCTCTAATTTATTTCCAGGTCAGCTAGAGACAGGAAAGGAATAAAGAGTAGAGGAGCTCGCTTACTTACTTCTCACGCTCAGCTCTCAGAAGGCTCATGTCCTTATCAGTCACATAAGGAGCAAATGAAAGCATCCCCCTATGAGACATTTCCTTAGAAGGCTCTGATGAAACACATTTTCTTTGTCTAAGACACCAAATTCATGATGATAGAATTTGAGTAGCTCCTTCTGTCAGTGCCTGGACCAGTTATAAAACAGAAACTAGAGTTTCACATTTTATATATTTTTTTTTTTTCAAATTGAGGCATCCACCTTCCTTCCAGGAGTCTGGACTTTGACATGGAATACAAAAATCAGCAAAATCAGGTCAATGGCAGCATTCTGAAGGGTAGATTAATGAGGGGACCCAGATCCCCTCCACCTTAAGCATTGGCTCTTTGAGCTTCCTGAATCCTATAATAACCCTCCTCTTTACTTTTTTTGGCTTTTATTAGTTTCACTTTAGAATTTAGTCTTTCAAATGCAGTAACAAATCTGTACTACAACCTCTTGTGAATATAGTTGTGTGTCTTTGAGTGCTGACTTGCTTACATGAAACGCTAACAGCTGAATGAACAGGTGCACCCTAAGAACTGCACTCTTCTTCAGGGCAAGCTCACCCATGCCTATCCACACCCCCAAAAATTCTTAAAAATATGGAATAAGTTTGATTTTTACATAAAAATAGAGATTTGAACAATTTTATTTAAACCCCAAGGATGGACTGTTTAATAAGTTAAAGGTTTGTTGGTCATTTAGTGACACTGTGTCTTGCGGATGTAATAAACTAGATGAATTTCTGCAAGTCACCTGTATTTTTCAAAGATGCTTTTGTTGGAATGAGGGTTATTTTAATCCAGTTAGTTAAAATACTCTTTTTTTTTAAACTCTAAAAATTCAAACTGAAGTCTGAGAATATAAAAATCTATGAGGAGAAGAAATTGGCATACTCTTTGGAGATTGTGATTTTATTTTTTTTTTTTTAGCTTTTCATAGAGATTAGAAGTATTTGCCTACTTTGATATGGCTGGGAGGATTTTTTTCTGTTAGAGCTTTAAATTTAATAATAAATTTTGGTTTTATTCTGCTTTCATCCATGTTTAATATGGCAGTATGAATCTAATAGTCTCTCAACATTTTAGTTTTTATTTTTTTGCTATTTCTCTGGTTCAACTATGGAAGGAATATATCATGGAATGTCAATAGGACTCACCCACCAGTAGATACCTCCTCCGTGTTGTGATTTCCTGAGGGGTAAGATGTCTTCCTCTTTCCATTTCTACTGAGGTGAGACCTCAAGATTCCCTCTTCGGAAGACAAGACTTTATTACTTGCAAGAGGTTTACACACCTACAAAATAGTTAACCTGATTAAACACCACTCCAAGTAGGACAAACAGGGATACAACTATGTTTGGAGAAAACTGGAACATTCTGCACTGCTGTATCTACTTGAGTCTGTATTGGTCACCTGTGTCTGAACTGGCCAGAAAAGCTGATTGTGTATTTTGTTTTTTAAGAAACTGATTATTGTGAAAGATGACCAAAGCACAGCCAGGCCCAGTGGTCCAGACCTACAATAATAGCGCGCTGGAAGCCTGAGGCAGGAGGATCATAAATTCAAGCGAACACTGGGCAACGCAGCAACTTCGATCCTGTCTCAAAATAAAAAAATAAAAATAAATAGGAGATACAACTCACTGTGAAGGCCCTGAGTTCAATCCCTACTACTGGAGGAGGGGCGAGGGATGCCCCAAATCCAGCAGATTGACCCTGTCTAATGTTATAACTTCCTTATGCCTATCTCTTGGAAAGTCAGCTGTGCAGTGTTTCAAGGACCCAGGATACTGACACTATGAACCTTGCTCTACTTTATGATATTCAAGTCCTTCATCTTTCAAATGAGGAAAGAGAGGAGATTTGCAAAAACATTATTAGAAGCCAGAACATTCCATGATAACAATGTCCATTGTCAAAAACTAACTGAAATGATCAGTTCCAACAGTAAAGGAGCCTGGGAAAGGTATTGTGTTGCGTAGGAAAGGTAAAGGAATTACTTTGGTGTCTGTCGGAATCCCTGATTACACCGAAAAAGCTTTAAAGGATTCAATGTCAAATAAACCACCTGTTCACCGTGGATTGCTATTGGCCCCGTGTTCTTATGTAAATTTTGTCATAGGCTTGATATTTCCTTATATGTTCTCTCATTGTTCCTCTCCTCCCTGTCCTACTTTTCTTTAATCTATCCTTTTTTCTCTTATTTATTTGTTTATTTATTGTTTTAGAGACAGGGTCTTGCTCTGTAGCCCAGGCTAGTTCTAAACTATGTGTCCCAGGCTGGACTTTGACTCCGGGCAATCCTCCAATCTCATCTTCCAGAGTGCTGGGATTATAGATGTGTGCCACCACGTCTAGGTTTATGTGGTGCTAGGGAATTGAAATCAGGAGCTTGTGCTTGCAAGGTAAGTGCTTGAACTGCTGTGCCATCCCGCCAATCTTCCATTTCTCAAGACGTATCTCAATGCCTTTCTTTCTTCCTCCCTCTCAAAGCCTTCCTCATTGGGCACTGATGAAAGTCGCACTAAGCAAACCACATAGAAGTCACTATTTTGTCTGGAACCAAATATAAATTCAAGACTCATGAGTTGTCATGATTTTTATATACACCAGAAATAGAGTGGTAGTAACAAAACTCAGTCCCAGATGTTTGCATTTCATCGAATTTGTCATCCAACCAAACATGAGTTAAATGATTTTTTCATTCCTTAAGCTTTTGAATAATTATTTACTATTCGTTCTGACTTCAGTTATGTTCCTGAAGACAAAATTCATAGAAAATTTGGGGTTAAAAAATTCAACTGTAGTTACCTCTGATATGTAATTTTCTTTTCATTGTTTTGAGCAAATTGTCTCTGTACAAGGAAGCAAGGCATTTTTTAAAAAAGTAATAAGCTGCACGAGGTCCTAGTATTTTGGGGATTGGAGTCCTCTGTGCTCTTCAGATGGTCTATCCAGACTAATTGAATCTGCTTAATTGAGCTACAAATCTGAGGATGAGTTCTTAAGGGATTTGCCAACCTGCTGCTTATAGATAAATCAAAATGATTGCAAAACAGTTCGCCTCACTGGCTTCAGGGGCCTATGAAATGAAAAATCGAAAGAGAAGTGCTGTGCACATCCGAAAGGCTGAAAAAGAGCTGGTTGAGTTTCACGGTCAGTCATATGCAGATGTGACTTGTTGGCTTCTGTTGAAAGAAAGTTTGCTCACTTCAAATCGGAGTGATGAACTTATGTCCCCTGGATATGCAGTAGAGACTGAAATATTTTTCTACCAGTTGGTCTTCTTGCTTGATTGCTATAGTGTTCAGAGTGATCTGCCTAAAGAATACTGAAGGAACTGATTGTTTTTGGAAAATATACATCTTATAACGGCAAAGTTCATGTTGTGCTTCAGGACAGGGCAATCATATCATCGATGTTTTCAACTCCAACCAGAGCTAAAACTCATGGAATGAGGTTAATGAATTTCAAAATGCTTATCATCTTACTGAGAAAAATAAACATGGTATCATTAAGAAACCAGGTGTTATAGACCAGCTGAGATGAAACTTCAGCTGCTTCTTGGCCTTTTATGCAATAGAAATAATGGAAATTCTTTTTTTCTGAAAATGCATCAAGAAAAAAAAAGTGTTGTCTAATCTGATCTTTACCAGCTTCCATATTTTTCACTTCTGCTTATTATTTACAGACATTAAAAAGGAATTCCATATTTATAATTATTTTAATTGAAACTAATGTTAGCAATCCCATTGGTAGGTTAATTTCCATTTACATATCGTTACAAATGTCTTTTTTACTTCACTATATTAAATATTTATGATTATAGATCTCCTCTGTATTTCAGTAAATAATATAGTAAGAGAGATAGGATTTTTCAACAAAAAGCGAATGCTGGTAAAGACTGAATGTTTTCTATGTCAACAGTGTAACGATTGAATTAAAAATTAAACCTCAGTATTACAATAGTAAGACACAGGATGATAAGTTTATAAAAACAGAATCAATCCTTTTCCCAAACATACATTGCAAGTAAAAAAATTAAGGAAATTTGTAAACCATTTATTCAGATAATTATTTTTTACAGCTTCATTTTTCAAATTGTATCTTTAGCCAAATTTGAAAACTTGCACTGAACACGAGGACAATACCCAGAAGACCTAACATGTTCCAATGAAAAATAAGCCCCTGACATGGTCAGATTACATTTCATAAAGTTCACCCATGGGTTGTTAGGGCTTTACTTCTAAATCCATCTCATCGTCTATACCACAAATTGAAAGACAACAGGAAAAGTTATGCAGAGCAGCTGTCTAGCTATTATAAAGACTCTGGGAATGGAATGAACTACGGTGTGTGACTCCATTTCAGTGCTGCTGAAGAAGGTACAGTACAAAAATTTCCTTTGTTGCCTTTTACAAACATTCATGAGGACCGATGTATTATGTAAAGCTTGTTCTGAACACAGGTACGTGCAGCCAGAATAAGGCATTAGATTCCAAAGGCTGAGTTAGATGAGCAATAAAAATTCAATGATATAAGAAAGCAAATCCACTTTTTTTCTCATGTATTTGCGTATTTCTTCCAATTGCTCTTTTTTTGTCTTTAGCTTATATCAATTTAGCCCCTAAATATGTTTTGCTGAAAAATATGACAACTATTTTTGTAGGGTAAATGGCTTATAAGAATTCTGTTTCACGCATACTATATTACATGATCCTTATATTCTATTTTTTTAGAAGACAAATTTCTTGGAAGTAAAAGAACTCTGTTAGCACATAACTGAAACTCACAATTTTAATCTTGAACATTTTTGGTTTAAGTGCTGATGCTAATACCTTTATTTCCTACTTAATTGTATGTACTAATTTATCTTACCTCGACATGCCAGAAGGTTCATTTTGACGGGAGACGAAAGTAATTTATTTGAAACATTGATTGTATCTATAAGGGCAGGTCACTTTGGAAAATAAAAGATCTATATGGAAAATGTAACACCCCATACTGAAAAATTATGTTAGTATTGGTTTGTGTCTATGGTATGCATAGATAGAATCAAATTCCAACTTTCCTGGAGGGATAACACTTCAACACACTCTATGGAATATTTTCACACATTAGCTTGTAAGAAAAATAAGCTTACAGATAAAAGAAAGTCACAGGTGCATTAGCAAGCTACAGAGATAAGGACAAAAAGTAAAGGAAAAAAACCTCTTTTAACTTTAGAATTGTGATTTTTATACATAGATTGTAATATAAAGATGACAGATGGCTTTGAAGATTTAAGAGGTTATTAATAGGAGTAAGGAGCAGGTGAATATGAAACGCAATTATTCGCACTGAATGTTAATTAAGCGAAAATCTAAACATGTAAGTTAAACAAAAATCAGGTGTGACAAAATCTAAGATTGGATAAATAAGGAATTAAAGAAATCCGATATCGACCTATTTTTTCAAGATGGCAGAAAAGAGATAAAAATGAGACATATAAGCAACAAGATTCAAGGAGCAAGTGAGAAAGGGAAAGATGTAATCAGAGGAGAGAAAGGAGGGTGGAAATGAATGTGGGAGGGAGACGTACAAAGACAGAACCTTTGAAAAATTCTGGAAGATCTAATGTAAGTTTAGGAATTCAGCAAACTCTAAAAATACAGATATATGAAACAAAAAGCTAGTTATAATGCCCGACAACAACATTGGAACCTCAAAAAACAAAAGTATCAAGATTAGTCAGAGGAAGAGTTCATAAAACAAAAGAATACCCGAGACAATAAGTAGATGTCTTCTAATTAAGAACAATAAAATTATCCAACATTTCTTCATAAAAGAAGATAAAATTAATTTTCAAACATAAGTAGTAGAATATACTTTAGTCATCAACAACACAAACCAGATGGATGCTTTCCTTGTTAAGATGGATTGACAAATGATAAAACCTGTAAAGAAGAGTGTGGATTAAAATAGAATTAATTAATACTACACATTATAAAATTTCAAAGTCAAAAATCAATGTTTTCTCAATACACGAAATACGAAGCAATATCACAAGTTTAGACTGTAATGAACAATTATATTTTGAAGAATATATAGCATTTGGAAGGAGCATATAATTCTTACTTTGACCCACATATGCATATGTAATTTCAAGATTAAAAATTAAACACTAAAGGAATATGCAGAAAATATATATTTTTCAAAGACAAAAAATAAAAAATCACTGAAAAAGAAACAAAAATAAAGCAAGGCAAAGAAAAAGAACAAAGCACAAGTAATATAGTACCAATAAAGCTCAATGTTTATAATCACAAAACACGTCAATAAAATTAGGTCTCTATATAAAGGAAAAGAATTTTCTGAATGGATAAACAAAGAAACAAACCGACCTACATGTCATTTGTTGTACGTGTCCACTGCTTTTATTTTAAATCAAATATTTGATCTTACTCTATTCTTTTTGTTTTGATTAGTTATGTACATTATTATATGATTTGTTCTTAACATCTCCAATATATCCATTTCCATTATGTTGCTAGATAATCCTAGAATTAATAGTACACTTGCAAATGTAGGTCTCCCCTTAAGCTAGGTCCCTGAGGATCTTAATTCTGAGCCAGTTCATATTCATCCAGTAGCCCTTCTTTGATTATAATTTAATTGTGCTTGCTCCTTGATTCAGCAGATTCTGTTTCTGGTAAGCTCTGTGACTCCTTGTGTCTGCCTCTTTCTGAAGTTTTCAGGACATTGATTCTTCCCTATAACTTCAATATCTGTTGAATCTAAAGAAAAATTATGGTTTTTTATTTTGTTTTTCCTTCTTCTCTTGTTGGTGCGAGGAGTGACAAATTGCATCGTGATGTCAGTACAGTCACTTTCGAAAACAGACTGGCAGTCCGGAGGAATGGACCCGCAGTTGAGACACTCGCCTAGCAAACACAAGAGCCTGAGTTCAGTTCCCCAGCACTACATAAGCCGGACATGGCGGTGCAGGCCTGTAATCCCAGCACTCATGAGGTACTGTGAGTTCGAGGCCAGCCTGGGCTACATAGGGAATTCAAGACCAGCTTGGATTACAGCAGAAGACATTGTCTTAAAAAATAAAAATAAAAAAAAATAGATTGGCATTACAGAGTCTACCTAATGGGTAACATCAACATAAACGTCTCAGACATTTGGTTTCTAGAAAATTTTTCTCATAGTGACTTAGGAGACCTGAACCATAGTATTTATAATATTTTTCTTATAATGACAATTTATAACAGAAAGAATGTAAATATTTCTTGCTCTAAAGCAGAGGAAAGCTAGAGCTAAAATTACACATGTTAAAATAGATCCGTGTTACCAATGTAACATTGCTTGAAAAGGCAAGAAACAATAAATCATATGGTACATATTCATTTACATAAATTTCTAAAAGTCAAAATAAAAACAGTTTATAAAGATGTGGAAGTGTACCTAAAACAAGCCACAAGTTTTGAAGATTACCTCCACCTGGGTAAGGACACTCTTGACTTCTTTGATATCATAATACAGTGCTAAATTTTATCAAAACCTATTTGTTTATCAAATGCATGTCTATTGTAAGTATTATTTTAAATGTTTATATGTTTAATTTGTTAATTTTTAAAATAGTGTGCTTTCCTTATAAAATGAGTAATTTTGCTTAATGTATTTGCTACTTTTATCAATTCATTAACTCTAAGTAGCATTTAGATTCGTGGTGGGCCTAGCATTTATTTCTAACATTGTTTCAATTAGCATTTGCTACTGTACATCTTTCAGAATACTTGATATGCCCATGATGGGACTCTTCCTTACTGCCTACATGAAAAACAGTTTCTAGATTAAGTAATGAGTTCATCAAAAGAGGCTTGGTGAAAGAAAGTTCTATCCCATGCAGTTCTACTAGGCAAGTCCTTTCTGTTCCTCAAAACTTAAGACATAGACCAGAAACACAATGCACAATGGAATTATGTTAGATACACCAATGTATTGGTTAGTCCGAATGGTGATTTTTATCACACATTCATCACCATAAATTTTGCTCAGATTTCTCTCCTGTTAAAGATTTGACTTCTAAGGTATTCTTTAGTTTTATTTTAATTCCATAGAAGAAAAAAGCAATGTGTATTTGTAAAGCTATTTTTGTATATATGCCACTCATAGGCCTTTTAAGTAACATATTTATGGATTTTTTGTCTTGCTTTTTGAAATTGCAAAGTAAGAAATTGGCCATATTACTTCTTTCCATTTTGTACCCAGTTGTTAAAAATGAAAACACTGAAGGATTTCTTTCTTTTGATCTATGTATATGTGTGTATGTGTATATTATGTTATATATGTATGTGTGTGCTACGTATCACACATGTACAAATATATTGTTTTAATAATGCATGTAATATATATATCAAATGTATAATGAATAAAATATATAGAAATTATATTTATCCATATATTGAATTGACTTACATAAGTACAAGGCTTAGAAGTTTCAAAATCTGCAATCAGCATGCTGGAGACCTGGGAGAGCCAGGATGTCAGTTCCAGTTCAAGTCCAAACTCTTGAGAACCAGGACAACTTATGACTTAGTTCCCATCCAAGGTCAATTGGCTCCAGCTCCAACAAGAGCTGATGTTTCAGTCTGAGGCTGAAGAAAGAAAAAAATCAGCAGTATAACTCAAAGACTAGCTGAAAAGAAGAATTCTCCTCTTTCTAAGGAGGGCCAGGCTTTCTGTTCTCTTCCAGCCTGAGATTGAATGGCTAAGACGCACAAGTATTGGACAGGGCAGTCTGATTCATCCAGTCTACCAATTGACATGCTAACCTCATCCCCTTGAAATTCTACCAGAAACATCCAGAATCATACTAGACAAATTAGCAGGACATCATAAAGTCCAGTCAAATTGATGAATAAAATGAACAATCTCACACTCTTGCTCTTAACTAAATCAGAAAAAGAAACACAGAGACAGGAGAAAATGAGAACATGTATGTGGAGTTACTGGGTTTTCAGTAAAAGATAACCTAATTTATTTCTTGACTATATGTTATTTTTTATATCTTATACATATTATTCTGTGATCAATGACAAGGTGCAGGCATCAATCAATGGCAAATTTTAGAACTAAATACAAAAATTATTGACACAGTGGTGTGAATTATTTTTTCTATGCAATCTTAATGTTCAATCAATATAATGAACCATGCAAAGACTATTCAATTAATTATTTAAAAATGCCATCTGTGCCCAAAAGCCAAGCTACAAAATATTGGTTATTTTTGCAATACATGAGATACTTTCTTCTAACAATATAGTTAACATCCCTAATCACACGTCAAAAAATATGACAGGTGTGAATGGATGAATAATGAAGCCAGGAATCTACATTTTGGAAGTGTATTATTAAGCAAAAGTGTTTTAAAGATTTATATAATTACAACATAACTACTACGGGTTAACACATTTACAAAAGTCCTCTTTATCAAAATGCAACCCTTATTTATATTTTACATATAAGATGTTTTATATTTATCCTTTTTCTTGTCTGCAATTATTCTACTTAAAATTTTTTATTATTCGATCTATTTTTAGTTATTTTTTATCCTTTTTCTACACATGTTTTGTTGCATACAGAAGAAGATATCTCCAGATGTAATGCAAAAAAATACAAACCGTATAACTTTTTAAAAATATATCTCAGGCTTGCTGGCGTAACATAATTGTATTTGCTTTAAGATCTAATAAAAGAAAATACCAGATTTGCTGACTAAATTTGTAAACAGTCATAGTTTCTTTTATAATTAAAAGAACTAAAAATTATTCCATTTTAATCATAAAATGGAGACTATATTAAGCCTACTTAATGTGTAAAGTACATATAACAGAGAAAAATTCTAATTACATGCTTGGCTTCAGGAACTTAATTGAGTTGCCTGAGAACAGTTGAGTAGATCAGAACATTTTTTTGTGGACGTTATTTTACCAGTTGAATTTAGCTATCAGTATTTCAAATTAGAGACTGATTAATTAAAGCATTATAACTAACTGGATTAAAACAACCCTCATTCCAACAAAAGCATATTCGAAAAATACAGGTGACTTGATTTTCATATCTAATGCGAACATACTGGGTTTGGTGTCCTCCATAATTAAAATTTAGATACGATGGTTCTATCTCTAATATTACTTAAATTTTTGCTGTATGTAATCACTATATATATATATATATATATATATATATATATATATATATATATGTCCCAATAGCTCTCAATGTGTTTTTATTAACAAAAATTTCTGATCTAAAACACACCACAGACCCAAATCAATTATGGTTCATCGGTTTTAAATAAAAAATTTAAAACACTAACTTTTCTAGGTGAAAATTTAGAATTAAAAAAAAAACTCGATTGTCTAGATTATAGGAGACAGAACCCAATAAAGCCTAATCATCAATTATAAATGGCTACATTCACTTTTTGCTAAAATGATGAAATCGTACCCAGCAATTGACACTATAACGAGTGAAAGTATGAACTACTGCGTTTGCTTCTAAGTAGGAAAAACCAAGCCCCTACTGGGTCTCGTTGCAGGAAGCAACTATAAATTTTGGACAGAATCCAGAAAGCAAAGCCTGCAGGCACTGAAGGGCAGACAAGTACGGAAAGCCCCCAGTGAGCATTTGCACAAGATCAAAGGCTGTAAAAGGTCTTTTGGTTTTATCCTCTGACAATAATCTGTCTATATGGAATGCACAGTCATGGCGGAGCAGATGGGAAAATTTTGCACAGTTTCCAGCCAGAGATTGTTGAAAAGTAAGGTGGGAACCAACAAATGGCAAAGAGATTAGGAAATCTCTTAAGAGAAAGATCCCAAGAGACTCACCCATGCCTGTCCCATGACATCTCTGGCTGGCCCCGGAGCTCACAGGGGTAGAAGAGACGGGAAATCTCAGCTACAGACAACATCGTATCTAAGGTCGCAGCTGTGGTTAACAAATATTTACTGTGTATATTATAACAATAAAACAAAGCATGTTTCCAATGAATAGGAAATAATAAGGGTGAAGTGAGGAACCACACGAAAAAAATGAGCTAGGAACGTAACTCAGTGGTGCAGTGCTAGTTTAGAACTCATGAGGCCCTGGGTTCTAGCCTCCATACCATAAAACAAGGGATATAAAAAGCACACACTGGAAGTTACTTCATGGCTTTTCTTAAACATGTATTTAGCCGGTGATTCAACAATTCTATTCCTCAGTATCTCCCAAAGAAAACAGAAAACTTATGTCAATTAAAGTGGGTACATACACTCTTTTTACTTTAGAAAAGTTCTTATTACTTGTAACTTACTTAATAGACGAATATTTGTTTTTTCACCAAAAATCAATTCAAATACAGTAGAGACTAACAGAAGAACAGATGGTCAAGTTGTATTCTTTTTACTCTAGCATTCAGCAGGAAAAGTGAATATCTTATTTCTCTCAGTCTTCTTTCCCTGTCAAAAACTTTTTCTTAATCAAGGAAAACAAATTGAAAGAAGAATGTACCATAAATCCATTTTTATAAAATTATGGATGGAAGTGGAGCTCAGTGGTAGATTCTTGTCTAGTGTGCAAAATACGTTTGTTTTGAACGTTGCCACCAGGGAATAAAAAGATAAAAGAAAAAATAATACCTGAGGATGGAAAAATGATTATGTATTTACAAAAATGTACAGTCTTCAGGTTGAGAATGAGGGATTAAAATGGTAGCACAAGGGTATGGGGTGTTTGTGGGGTGGAAGAGATAGTCTGTCTTTACTGTGGTCATGATAAGACAATCAGTGTTTAAATAATTTTAGGGTTTCAATCAGAGCTTACTTAATTTTCAATCGTAGAATCTTAATTTAAAAATAAAGTTTAGACTTTTCTAAACCAATTTTCCTGTGCCTTTGTGAATGGACAGTTCTAAGGTAACATCTAGGAACACACTTAAAACTGGTTAACATCAAGGAACAGATGTTATGAAATGCCACGTGTAGCTAGGACTGAGGATCCTAACTCCAAGCTCCTTCTACCCTTACAAAAGAATGGTAAGAATATTAATATCACTATCCATTAATGCTCAGTGTTAGAACCTTTTAAAAATCCACTAGGAATTTTCACTGTCTCTTACATGCCATGTATTAAATGTAATTTAAATTGCCACAGGAGGGACTTTTTCAGGTAAAATTTTTCCCAAATCTCTGTTATTAATATAAACTACAGGTGCTTAAAAAACCTAATATTTTCTTAATAAATTTAGACTTTGAGGAAAATCTATTTAAATGCAAACAGAATTGTTTTGACATGTATAACTGTAGGAATTTCAGAAGAACATAAAAATGCTGTTAAGTCCGAATCTCTACAGGCATTTGGAGTAACAACACGTGTACCCAATATGTATGATTCTGTTTAACCTTTGAGGAACTTTTAGATTCTGCTTCACTAATAAGGCAGAAATCAAAAGCAGGATGATTTTCACATATTTTTGTGTTCAGCAATGAAAATAAAACTAAGAGAAAAATAAGTCCATGCTTTTTTCTCACTCTCTGCCTTTGTCGAGGTTTCTAACAGAATTGATTTATTTGAGCATCAGTCTTTAATAGTTTCTAGCAAAGCAAATGCCTACAGTAACCTTAAACAACTTATTTTTAAGAGGCACTGTGACCCTCGACCAACAGTTTTCCCAACCGTTCATCATTCTTTGAAATTTATACACAATGAGCCCAATCTGCTGCATAGGCACGCCCCCCCCCACACACACACACACCCCGCTCATAATTTTAACAGATTTGGAAACTGTTTTACTACTTAAGATGGAGTAAGTGCTACCTTGGTGATGTTAAAATCGCACCGTTTCCCCGAACACCTGTACTCCTTTCCACACCTAGTTTACGCAGCACTGTTCCACGTTCTCCTTCTCATTCAGCTTTACCACCCCTGTGGGAGCCCAAGATGCCGAGGTGAGCTGTTTGCTGAACCCACCTTGGGCAGGATGGACACCTGACACCTAAGCCCTGGACTTTGGTCGTGGCCACGGAGTGACAGCTGGATGACACGGGTCCACCCCATGGTAACAGCAGGCCTCTCGGATACTCTCCAGATGTTGACAAAGACTAAATTAATGGTCCCTTCAAAGCGCATCACGATTTCCCATAAATTCAGTGCAGTCCTAACATAACAAACTCTCACAGGAAGCTCTACCCCGAATGAAAAGTCTGCCTAGTCAAAAGCTTGGGGAAACGTAACAATTCAGCGTCCTGTCTTTGACCTAAGATACCGGAGGAAAGTCCACCTTTCCAAAAACACGATCCTTTAGCGTCTCCCATTCTTAACTTTTGAGATAAACACGACTCTGGTCAAGACGCCGTAGAGATCGCAGTGCTGTAGGCTCATTCGGGCATTTGAAGCAGATTTCTCACGTTTGGACCTTTGGTTTTGTGATATTTACTTTGCTCTCTTATTTTGTAACATCTCTGAGAGAAAGCAAGAGGAGCGTGCCTGTTTCACACTTTATGCAGAGGAAGATACTAGGACTGGAGACGGTGATGAGGTTCACGCAGCTACGTGGCCATCAAAGCAGCACAGTACTGCCTCTTCCTGTTTCATTCAGCACCATATCATACTAAGAAGACTGTCATATGATTTACAAATGATCTTGTAAATAATGAAGCTCAGAACAGAGTAAAATACTCCCTATATGTTAATGTATACAGAAGATTCAACTGGCTACCAGAATTTCAAATATTTATGTGGGCATTTTAAACACTGTGCAGATACAAATTAAGTGAAAATATAGCTTTGCCATGACACGGAAATATCCCAGTATGGCTAGGTTTCCTGAACCAATTCCTTGCATTTATTTTATTTTGCATTTTGAAGGAGGTATTAACATGAATGTTCGAAAATAAGGGTCCTAGTAATTGGATTACCAGAATATCTGAGTACCAAAAGTTATATATAGAAAAAGCTACTCTTATTAGGTTGAAAAGGATTTATTGAGCTCCTGAAATATCACACTTGCCGAAGGGGAAAATCGTCTCTAAATTCATCTTTCTTTCCTAAATTTGGTTTTCCAGAACCATTGCATTTACTCCCATTAATAAAAGTCTCTGGCAAGACTCAAGAGTATTCTTGCTGCAAGCTGCGAGAACTCTCCCCTGAAGACTTGGAATGACACTAAATTAATATGAAGGAGGAAAGGAAGAATTAATTAGTATTTGATATGGAGAATTAGATGTTGATTTATTAGTCAGGACCACCATTAGCTGGATTTACTTTATAAACCTCAAACCATAGCCTTTTTAGGTTCGTTCTTGGAACCACCATAAATTTTCTCTGTCCTAACTCATGGTAATTTGTCAAAAACAAACACAAGGAGCTCTTAGTCAGACGGTGACACAGTGTGGGTGTGTAAACTTCCTCTTATTAAAGGGAACAGAGGAATGCATGGTGTGTGGGTGGGAATTGTTTCAGCACAGAAAAGTAAAAAAAGGTGTTACCGAAAAGCAAATAAAATAGATCAGAACAGGGTAATAAATTACTTCTAGACATAAAAGTAATATTCAGAGCCATAAACTTCTAAAAGTAATGAGACTAATTTCTCTTGATAAATGTTAAAATCTACATGAATGATTGCATGTTTAATTAGTTTTAAGTTGCCGATTTCATAATGCTGATCAAAGCTGACCCGAACGTAATTACTTTATGTCTAATATTCTAGTGTTTTTTATCTCCAGAAATAGTAATACATTTATAGTTAAAGAAAGACCTGGTAGTGATCCAATAAACATTCAGATAAAGGAGCTGTGGACTTTTAACTTGTGACTTGCTGTGTGTTTTATAATGTTTTGGAAATTTATTGATAGGTAAGGAAGAGTGGATGGTGCTAAACTGCCTCACACTGCGTGCATACGTTTGCTTCACTCTTGTTAGAGTCGTATTGGATGAGCAAAATTCGCAGAACTGGAAAGAGGTTTTTTAAAAAAGCATATTTCAAAAAGAAAAAAGCCAGAATGGTTAGGAATGAAAGGACAATGTGAGACATTTAAGGATTGAAGTAATTAATGGTGGCAATAAATTATATCCATAAACCATAGCAAGTGTCTATGTGTGTTTTTTTCTGGTGTAAATAATTAAATAATAAATAAATACACAGAAAGGAGGAAAAGAAATGAACACTAATTCCAACTGGAGAGGAAAGACGAAAATAGGAAATGCTAATTTACAAACTCATTAATCAAGTTTGTTTCAAGCAAGAATTTTCCTTGATGCTAAAATGAGTGGGCAGCAGTGTCCTGAGGACTGAGTATGGATCTATTGTCTATACATCACCCAAAAGAAATTTTGCTATGAAAACAGCGAAATGAGTATTTACATGTTGCCTAGATATCATCCAAAGAGGATCTTAAGAAAACAGCAAAAATTTAAAACATTGGTAGCCAAAATTACTATCATGGATAAGAGAAATCCCAGTATCAAATATATTCTGAAGAAAACGATGCTAAGAAGAGTGAACATTTCATGGTATCCTCATTAAAAAAAAAAATGGATAACCTGAATTTAATCAGGAAGAAACATCAGATAAATCCAAACCAAAGGACAATCTTGAAAATAAATGGCCAGCACACTTCAAACGTCAGAGTCTTGTAAGACAAATAAAGATGGATAAGCTATCCTTGACACAAGACAATTAAATGGAACAGGAGTCTGGGATTGCCTGTTGAACAGAAAAAAGAAGTGAGCTAGAGTTTGACAATTAACACACTTTCAATAACATCTACAACTTAGTTGCTGGCATTTTATAAACATTAATTTCCTACTTATTACAGGAAAACCAAATGACAGTATATGAGGATTTTTGCATCTTTAGCTAGCTGAAATTATTAAAGATCAAAAGCTTAATTCAAAAAGTGATATAAACAGGTCTGAAAAAAGATGGTTTTGTACATTTTCCCTGGTTTTTTTTTTTTTAAATAAAGAAGCAGACATAAAAGCGTTTTTTGAGCTTAGGATATAAAGAAGTTCAAATAATTCATGAGGCTATTTTAGGACATTGGGGGTCAAATTTGAGGAGACCCACTGTCCTTCCCAGGACCATTTGCTGTCCAGTTGTCAGGGGCAACCTTTGCCTGGTCAGCTCTTACTACAGACAGAACTTTCTTGGGAACTTCCCAATTCCAAGGAGGCATGAGGAATGGAAACAAAAGAAACTTTATAAAGACAAATAACAATATTAGTGAACTATGGCATAAACGCTAGAATATTAAAAACAGCCAAGAACTAGTGCTCTAAATAATATAATACACATATATACCAGACTGGAAAAGATTATAACATAGATGTTAAGTATGGGGTATTTTTCCTGTCAATATTGATTGCTTTATTTTTCATTTCCTTCTGCACTGAAAAAATAAATTATAATCTCTCTCTCTTTCTCTCTCTCTCTCTTCTTCTCCCTCTCTCTCTCTACCCCCACACCCCTTAGCCTCTTAGCTTGATTTTCACTGACCATTATGGGGTTTCATCAAACATATTGGAACCATAGGGGAGAGTCACATGCCTCAGAAGTAGCCGAGACTAAGGAAAACTGCACCCTAATTACCTCCTTGTGCTCCTAGATTCATCTAACCTTCCATGACCTTTACCCTGGAGTGAAAATTCTTGTTGATGTTAAAGAAATCTGAAGTTGGCCCCTTAATACTCATAGTTAAAACATCTTAATATGTTACTGCCAATATTCACATAACAGAATTGCACGATAGTCTTATGATACTGTTAAAAACAAAGTTCCCTGCTAAATAAAACCAATGCGTTCAAAATGGTCACTTCGCTATTGTCTTTGATTTCTGTTTTCCACTATTCTTGAACAAATTGTTCAAGTGCCCTGGGTGTCTTTACCCATCTCAAAATACATTTCATAATATGTATAACTTTTTAAATTTTAAATACATAGAAAAAGTGCCAGGCATAGTTCTTATATCAAGAGTAAGCATTCAAAAATGATATTAAGCCTTTTGCCTACTATCATGCTATAAATCTTACAGAAGTTTGATTTGCTTTTTACTCCTATTTTCTTGCATTGTTTTACAGATTCACGTACATCTTAACTACATGCAACTTATAGAATTGTGCCGTCTGCATCACTCTGGACTACCTTTCCCCTCTCTCTTACTCTGCCTCCCTTCCCCAATCCCATTCTCAGGGTCTCCTCCCTTTTCTGGCAGGCGGTCACTCTTCTTGTAAACCTCTGTCTTACAGTAACATCTTATTCTACATGTACTTATGAAAATCTCACATGACAGACACTGCTACCCTTATCTTTTTTCATCTGTCTCATTTCTCTGAGGTTTAGTGATCCAAGGTGACATCAGTTTCTTGCAAATGCTTCATAGCTGGCTGCAGAATATTCCATTGTGTGTGTATGCCACAAATTCTTTATGCATTTTTCTGTTAAGGGCCATGTAGGTTGTTTCCAGGATTTAGCTATTATGAGTTGTACTGCTACAAACATGGATATGCGTGCATCCCTGTGATATGAAGGCTTTAGCTCTTTTGGGAAGATGCCAGTGAGAGCTGGACGTGGGTCAAATGGTGGGTCATTAATTTCTTAATGAATCTGTAAACTGCTTTCCATTGTGGTTGTACCAGCTCACAATCCCACCAGCAACGTAGAAGCGTTTCTTTTTTTCCCCACAACCTCACTAATGTTGGTTGTTTTTTTGAGTTCTTTTGAAAAGCCATTCTCACTGGATTGAAATGAAATCTCAGTGGGGTTCATTTGTATTTTTGACATATTTTATGTTCGTATTTTCCAATGGTTTTTTATTATAAAAATCTATAGCAAAGTAACAGGAGCAAAATTGAAATGTAGCATTCTAAAAATAGGCAGGTTCAAGATCAATAGAATCGATATAGGTAATAAATTGAACTTTGTGAAATAGCCAATATTTGACCACTTAATTAAAAATGGCAATTTGATATAGATTAATCCAACATACATATGGGAGATGGACTTGCTAGCAACCTGGGACAGAGACAGAGGCATTTATTTACCACATATTTTGGGAAAAATCAATATATGTTAAAAGGTAGAAAGTTATGTTCTTTTCTAATTTCTGAGTTTCACTACTTAGTCAGTTACATGGTGTCAGATTTCAGATTTGAATTTGGAGGAAATGGGAAGGCTATTTAGGTAGGGTTAGGCTTAAGTCTGGCCAAGGTTTACCAGGGAGATCCTGGATGGAGACTGTGCAGGCAGTAACTCCTAGCTCCAGTCACAGGTGGATAACAGAACCCAAGATTCCCATCAAGGGCTCCATGTTCCCTTTCAAATTTAAATTCATGGCAGCAGTGGTTGGCAGTTCACTCCAGTCTCAGTCCCCACAATTCTCCTTTCTACTGAGCCAAAATGGTTGATTTCCAGCTGTTATAGTTTAAATCTAGAACGTCCCCCAAAAGCTCAGTGTTATTTTAATTTGCACTTCTCTGTTGGCCAACGACTTTGAACCCTTTTTAATGTGCTTTTGGGCCTTTTTCACTTCTTGAGGAAAAAAAAATGCTTTTCCTTTCAGTTGCCCTATTTTGAGTAGGGTCATTTTTTGCAGGGTGGGGGTGATTTTATTTTTGAGTTGTGGATATGTTCTAGTTATTAATCTTCTGAGGAGTACTTCACAAACTTCTTCTCTCATTCCATGGGCTATTTCTTCACTGTTGTTCCCTTTGTGTGCAAAAACTTTTTAGTCTGATGTAGTCTCATTTTTTGTTGATTCTTGTTTCTGTTTCTAGTGCACTTGGGGTCCAGTTCACGACATCCTTTCTTGTCCGTGTATCTTCCAGTGTCTTACCTATTTTTATCTTCCAGCAGGTTCTGTGCTTCTGTTTTTAACTAGAACTGCTGAGACTTCCTTGAGAGCTAATGATTACTGGGAAACTGTATATGCAAACAGAACAATAGATCACATAGGACAATAGGACTTTGTCACTAGGGGTAAAGACTTGGCCAACAACTACCATCTACCTTATGTTAGTGGCCAACTAGAGAACTATGAAAGAAAACCAACACCACCTTTAATAATCCCCCATTTCTGTCCTTTGTTTATTTTTATTTTAAATTGCTTTCTATAATTTAAAAACTAACAATTACGTGGCTAACATCAAACATTGATGCATGCAATTTATAATTGTTTTCATATAAGCAATTTTTAATCTTCCATTTGCCTGTGGTGTTCTTCTCCCTCAGGTTCTACAGACAGATTTGTTGCATAAAACAGCACCTCTGAGAAATCGAGCCTGCTGGCACAGTATCCTGGACTCTCGCTGTGGTATTGCTGCCAGCAGTGTGCTTTTTTATTAAATAACGTAGAGACTCGCTTGCACCAAGTTTTGATAGCAGGATGATGAAATGGTGAGATACTTTTAAACACACGTTTTATGAGACATGTGAATTTAAATTTAGATCAGATATCCAGGAAGTCACCATGAGGCTCTGAGGCTAGTGTAGACGACACTGGTACTAGCTGTGCCACTCGGTAGGCTGAGTGTTATCATCAGATGCTGGCAAAGTAGACGTAGTGACCTGTCTTGGCACTCACCCCTATGGGAAACTTAGCTAGAAATGTCTGTAGGGAAATAGAGGGGCAATTGGGGGAGATACATTGTAGAAGACTATGAACCTTTCTCCAATAAGTGACCTATTTTTGTTTTACCTGGATCTCCTCTGCCCAATGAGATAAAGCAGCATCTATATAACATGACACATGAGCAAATTTAATTCGCTTTGGTAGAATTATTCTAAATATAAGATTATATTCCTGTTATTGATTTGAGATTTTATATGTAAATTTCAGAAAAAGTTCAGTACGGCCATTTTGGTGAAAGTAGGGTTAGCTGGATTTTTAACTACTTCTAAACAAATTGTTGGAGTGTCCCCCAACAGCCTCATTTTCCTATGGATACTGTGTGGGGTTGAGAGGTGGGGCCAGGCTGGAAGAAGCTGGTGCTGCGGACTTGGCCTGTGCTGGTTCCGCCTTTCTTCACAGTGGCACTCTGTCCCACCATGCTGTGAGGATCTCTGTCTCCCAGAGGAATAGCTCCACCATCTGATTTCATTATTTTTCAGTTGCTCGCTTGTCTTAGTTATTTTTTCGTTGCTGTGACTCAATACCCGACACCCACAAATTTAGGAAAGGAAAGGTTTATTTTAGCTCACAGTTTCAGAAGGTCACAGTCCATTCGGGGGTGGCAGGCAGCAATCAAAGTACATGGGAGTGAGAGAGGTGGAGGCGGCTTCTCATGACATCACAAATAGAAAGACAAGTTGAGACTAGTCCAAGTCGCAGTCCTCGTCCTACTCTTAGTCCTCCAAGGAAGGCAGGAAGCAGCTTATGTATCCTTCCAGGTCTCCACCCAGTGACTAGCCCCTCCTGCATCCAGGTGTGGAAGGTGTGGCCACTACACACCGTTAATCCTAGCTTGCACGCCTTTAGTCTTAACTCACAAGCCTTTAATCCTAACTTAACTGTAATCCACCCCTCCAGTCTAGACCCCAATCCACCAACATCACATGGTTCCGTAGACAATCCATAACTTTAAAATGCATGAGACTATTGGGGGACACTCCAGATCCTAACCACACACCCCCTGTAAATAGACTGTGACTTTCTAAAGCTACAAGCTAAAATAAATCTTTTCTCACTAAACTGTGAATGTTGGATATAGAATTACAGCAACGAAACTAAGACACGTTAACTGCCTTCAACATATAATTTTTCTTCCATTATTATCTCCCTCACCCGATATTCCATTTCATGCAAAATCAAACCTTTGCGTTTGTTCTTCCTTTTCTCACTGTCAAAATCCAAGTACCATGTATGTTTCTCTTTGCTTTAATGACCATAGTCAAAATACTTGCATACATTGGTAAACAAAACTTGCCAAGCATGGTCCAAAGTGCTACAAATTGCACGCGCATGCGCGCGCGCACACACACACACACACACACACAATCTCTATTATCAGAAAGTCACCATTTCACAATTTGTGAAAGTAGAGCAAAAAATCAACATCTAGAGAGAAGTGAACAACGTGCGGGTCATGGAATGGAATCGTGTGCTCAGATTTCTGAGGATAAATGCTCAGGCAGGGTTCCCAAAAGATAGAACATGAGAAATGAACGTTGAAGAAAGAATGGAGGGTAAGGCAGCATCTGCTTTCAGGGAGTGTGATGTGTGGAGCTGCAGGAGATGTGCACTTTTAAAGCTCCTCTGCTCTGCTTAGGAAAATATGTTATCACTATTTGAAAATCAGATTAATTTTTTGAAAAAGGTGGGCCCCTATTTTCATTTTGAACTGAGCTCCACCCTCCACAGCTTTCGAGAGGATAGATTTCTTTTAGCTCATAGTTTCAGAAGTTTACAGTCCATTCACGGTTGGGTGGCTGGAAATGGAAGCATCATGTGGTGGTGGAGTGGGAGCCAGCATCAGTGCTCTGGAGACAGAGATTCTTACAACACAGTGGAACAGAACTGAGTCTCAGAGGAAGAGCGGAATGAGCACATAACCCTCCAGGTCAAGCCCCAAACATCTACCCCCTCCAGGTAGGCGTTACCTCCCAAGAGTACACAATATCTATAGGTACGTGAGGCTTTTAGGGGACACGACAGATCCAAATCACAACACCTAACATCAGAAGTATGCACTTTCTTCATCTAAGAATTTTTGTCCAAATTTTCTGATTTTGCACAGCATCCTCACTACCACCAGATACCTTCTTTTCACACACCATTATGTCACTTATGCTCCATAATTAACACGACTGAATTATTACCATGTTCTCGGTGATTCTTCTATTATCTTGCTATACTTTCATATGTAGGTTTCCACTGCTGTGATGAAAGGGTGAGGTACAAAACTCAAAAGACAAAACTTTGATTTGGCTCCTGGTTTCAAAGGTCTGATCCTTGGCCAGTGGGATTCATTGCTTTTAGGCCTGAGGAAAGAGAGAGAGAGAGAGAGATGTCATGCCAAAGGGTCTGAGGGAGGGATCACTGATCATTTTGCGGCATCCAGGAAACAAAGAGAAACGCAGAGCATGCTGGCAGTCTCCTCCTCCTTCCAATCTTACGTGCACCCAAGCCTGTGCGCCATTGGATGGTACAACCCACATCCTGGGCAGAGTTCTCCCACCCATTTTCTGTCAACATGTCGGTCTTCACAGACATACAGCAGAATGCATTCCATTTTTATGGACCCGCTAATCTGATCAAGTTGAAAAATCAAAATTAGCTCCCATTCTTGCATATTCATTCTGAGAAAAAAATCTTTTGCGTTAATTAGCTCATATGTAAGTTCCCAAGCTTTATGTGATGCAAACTGACATCTTTCATCTTAATCATACAATCAAGAAAAATTGATTGGTATGTTCCTGAAGACAACAGTACATTCCTAGGATTTCCACTGGATATTACAAACTTTTGGAGAAAACGCAGAAATTCTAGGCCCCTGTCAAACACTGCTGAACACTGGTACATTAGTTACCAGTTTGGGTAATGAGTGGTTTCAACATTTGATGGCAACATATACGTTTCAGCAACATCATATTTTATCTAAGAAGAAGACGGTTTGGCTGTTGCAAAAATACGTACACCCTGAAATCAGATATGGATCAAGACCTGGGAGTTTAGATATTGTCAAGTACCCAATAGGTATCTCACACTTCCCATTACCAAGTTATTTTATCAAATTAACCATAAAATAAAATATTGGTTTTCCTTCCATCTATGTGAATTATCTTTTCCAAATGGATGCTAAGTGGTTAGGACATAAATACTTACTATATTTTTTGTACTTAACTATGTAATAATCAGTATAAGCTGTTAAGTATTTATTTTGGAACTTTGTCAAAGTGCTGCTGGGATCATGGACACTTTGTGGGATGACCAAGCTTGGGGATTTCTTCTTGTTAGAATACAGACACTGGTGGAAGCCCAGGGTAGCTTCGGATCAGCAGCCGAAATGAAATGACAGTGAGATCACAGACTAGCAGGGTAGTGAGCTGAGAAAACCCCTCCTCCCTGGCAGGCTTCCTCTGAGGAGAAAGTCAGTGTAGAACAAAGAGAAGACGACAGCAGGGGGACAGTAGTGGGGTGGCCTTGAACTGGGGAGGGATCGCAGATCATGGACGAGAAGCCAAGAGAGCTTTTATGTTTCAGGGCATCCCTGCTTCGTAAGGCATGCGTGTTTCGGATTGCTAGCCTCCAAACAAGGGATCTGGTTACTGCACAGAGAGATGACTGTGGTTAATACAAATATGGATGAAAGTCTTTTGTACTAAAATACACACCTCTGTCCTTGGAAGCATCGCATTTTCAACACCATGAACATTCAAACAGATGGCTGATATCTGATTTTTTTTTTTTTTTCAGACAGGATCTCACTCTGTAGCCCAGGCTGCTCCTGAACTCACTCCATAGTTCAGACTAGCCTTGGATTCATGTCAATACTCCTGCCTCAGCCTCTCAAGTGCTGGGATTTACAGGCATGTGCCACCATTTGTGAGTAACATAGGCAAGAATAAACATACACGTGTGTGCATTAATATGCACAATAATATATATGCATACATATCTATTTATATTTATATGTAAGTGGCTGTATAAAAATTGAGAAAATGCATTAAATATTAAAAAGCAATAAAATTAAATTAATGTAATTAATTTACCCGCCCCCATAGGCATATCTTTTGGAAGTTCTTTTTTTACATATTCTTCTCAACTTTGATTTAAATTTTCTGTAAATTTGCACTCCTGTGAACGTCTTCTCAATGTGTGTAAGAGAAATGTTCATGGACTAGCAAGATCTGCTTCCCAGTATTGACAGTCTCCGGCACCAGGGCATGGTCTACAGGGTTTTTTTTGTTTTTGTTTTTGTTTTGTTTTGTTTTTTTTGTCTAAAAATTTCTGCTACTTTCTCAGACAAAAGAAGATGCCACAGCAGTGGTCTCAATACTGAAATGGAGTTTTAAAGTGACACCCTATCAATACAAGGCATAGCATTTGTCCTACTTTTTGAAGTCTCTTCTCAGAAATTATTTAAATGCAGGGGAAGAAAAGTACATGCACAACTTTTTTTTTTTTGAAACAACCTTTACATAAAGGTGCCATGGATTTATACAGTCAAGGAGCTGGAGGAGCAGCACAAAGGTTAAAGCTCTTGTCTAACAAGTTAAGGCCCTGAGTTTGAACCCCCAGCACCACATAAAGCTGAGCATGGTGGCTCATATCTCTAATCCCAGTACTTGGGAAGCACAGGCCGGAGTATTGCTATGAGTTTAAGGCCCGGCTGGGTTCCATAGTGAGTTCAAGACCAGCCTGCACTGAAAAGTGAGACCCTGACTCACGAAAAGGTAAATAAATAATAAAATCAAAATCAGTAAAAGATAAAATTAGAATAGTAGATCCTCTATACAAACTTTTTGCTCTTTTTAAAAAAATGACACCTTTACAAAAGTGCAGAATTGTGTGAATATTTAAGCATAATAGTGAAAGGATTTTTAAATGCAGTTATAATTTTTCTTTAATTATAAATCATTTACTATTTAAATTCATAGACATAAGGGTTGGAATAATATTTTTAAAATATATTAACCCACTATATATGAAACAGCTGCAACAGTGCCAAATTTGAAATTTTATTTACACTGGATATGGATATTCTATAAATACACACACACACACACACACACACACACAGGTGCTTCACTCTCTGAAATGTTATTTTTTTTGAAGTTCCGCAGAAAGAAAATCTCCCTTTTGTGTTCTCATCACCATGTCATCATTGAATCGTCTGCATATCTTCATGTATCTGTCAATTTTTTCCAATAAAACTTTAATATATCTTGAAAGAAGATATATTAAGAAGATTTAGGTTTTGTTCATTTTCAAAGGCCACACTTTCATGGTCGCTTGTGCAAAGCAAGTACACTACAAGTACTTGTCAAACAAATAAATTATGTGTCATTGGAACTGTAAATTAATATAAATGTTGGGTTGAAAAAGTACTGTCTTTTTAAGTGGCCACCCAACATGGGCTACATTTAAATTATCAGCAAAATTCAATTTCAGGCCGGTCTGTTTATAAATGAAAAATATTAAGTCAATAAATCAATGGAGTAAAAAATGTGACCAATCTATGGTGGGGTAATACACACAGTCGCCATTTTCCCCAGGCAAGGCTGATCTAATGCGTTGTAACAGCACCTTAGGGAGCTTTATATTTAGAAATTCTGAAAGGAAACTTTCATGTAGAGAGAAAGAATAAAATTATAAATGTCTGGGCTGTCACCTGCTGAGCTACAAATTCATCTTGACTCATTGTGGAAATGTGTAACTTACATGTGATTTAAATTATATGGAGTCTTATAGTATTTTGACAATGCAGCTTTGAGACATTTTAATGAATTAAGCCATGTGTTCGCAATATGAAAACAAATACAGACCAACTTCCTGTGTATGTCTAATGTATCATAGAATGCTCCCATGACCAGATGAAGTAGTGAATGAGTGCTGAATAGATCTATTCCCACCTACATAATTGGAAACTATTTTACAGAAGCATATATATTTATGTCTTCATAAATGTTCAAATAGACTCTGCTTTCCTCTGGACACACTTTTTGAATGACAGAAATACCATTAGATTTAAATAAGCAAATGCTATACTCTCCAGATATGATGGCCAATACAAGAGATAATATATTCGCCAAAGATTTTCGAAAGGCAAACAACCTCTCTCAAGAATACAGAGTCTGTAAAGGACAGAATGGGGCAGATGAGAAATCAGCTGGCCAAAGGAGCTAAGTGACAGGAACACTTAGTTTTCACAAACATGAAAATAAACAGATTTCTTTCACGACAGGGACCTATTCATAATGTGATAAACTTAAGAAACATAAGATACTTATGCAGAATTTTTCTTCAGTATGTTTCCTCATGTCTCTATACATATTTGAGCACTTAATCTTTGGGAAAGTATGCCAAAAATATCTCTTAAGATAATTTTCCTTACAGTTTGAACACCAAATTTACAACGTGGAGTCTCATTAAGCTAAGATACATTGAGCAAACATTATTGTTAAAGCCAATGGTAGAAGTTAAGTCTAAAATAGGCATAAGTAAGTAAACATCTTTACCATCATAAAGTAATGGTACATAACTGCTTTGCAGTCAAAAGCTTAAGCTTGAATTATCACCATGTTGATACTCAGGCTAAAGGCACAACTCTAATGAAGTAGCACATGCTGCTGTCCTAAGACTCAGATACCTCAAATAGGATACTGACACCAGTACTGTACCTGGAAGCAACTGGCCAAATCCCATGTCAACATCTAAAAAAGACACAGAGTCTTGGCTTCAACATGAAATAGAGCAGTGAGTCCTTCTTTCTGCTTTTGAATCTCTTTATCACCCACTAGAAGGCTTAAATAGGACGCTGGTGCCAGGGAAGTGTGGAAAACATGGCAGAAAGGAGAACGTATGGGGCCTCCGGAGCATCTGCGACAGCAGAGTTCTGGCGTGATGCTTTTAGGCTACGGCTGCATCAATTTATCTTGTTCAGCCTCCTTTTCTTCCAGTTTTTAGTGTATATCCCATTTAGATATGCACTGTTATTCCAAACTTCCCTCTTCAAGTCACTCACATCATTCGAATCAATGGGCCCATTCATATCTGAGCATGTCTATTCAAATCAGCTCTTGCGAAGCACATCTCATGATTCTGGGTACTGAGCAGCAGTGTTTATCCTATTTATAAAAGACCTCCAATCTGCTCACGTCAGAACATACCCACGTGGCTGGTTAAGCTGGTTTCTTTGAGTTCTCAGAGTGCCACCATCTTTACAATTTGTAAAATAAGAAACATGAGCTTTTTTCTTTTTCTCTCTCTCTCTCTCTGTTTCTATCTCCTTCATGCACTCCATCTTCAAATCCTAAGCGTTCTTTTCCTTTTGTCTTTCATATTTTATTTTAGTCTAAGGTCACTTATCTCCTAGATCCTTCCAGACACTAAATCCACACCCTATACACCAACACATCTGTATTCCATGCTCAGTACCTTTACATATGTAAGGTAGGCTTAGAGAAATTAGCTCATGTACCCTAAATTACTGAGCATGTCATCAGATTTCAACCTAATTTGTTATTTTTCCAGCATTAACATATTTCTTCCTCAACGGAGTAATCATTCTCTGTTTATCGTGTTAATCTAAATACAGAAATCTAACTATTTTCAGGAAAGCGGAAAGCCACTAAGCAGAACACATCCATTCATTCATCTTTTTTTTTCTGTACGTTTGTTTTGTTTTGAGCCCAAGCTGGTGCTGGACTCACTGCATAGCCTAGACTGACTTGAAGACATGGCAATCCTCCTGCCTCTGTCTCCTGAGTGTTGGGATTACCCACACCTTGTTTATGTGGTACCGAGGAATCACCACAGAGCCTTGCACTTGCCAAGCAAGTTCTCTAACCTCTGGGCTATTCTTCCATACCCACATTCAGCCATCTTTGAGATTTTTCAAAAGGAGGAATAAAAATGTCACTAGATTGACTGGGTGCAAATAGTCTGTTTTGATCCTTATGTCTTGTTGCTAGCCTGCCTGTTTCAAGTGTGCCAAAGTTATGAAGTCAAAACAAGATTTGTACCAAACACACAACCAGAACCCCAATTTTTGATACCTTTAACTATTGATGAGACACAGTTAGCTATTAAAATATGTTAAATTGTCTGTTAAAATAGTATAAGATATTCTCATTTTAGTAAGTAATTCTTCATGACTGAGCATCTCTAGCAAGAGAGACATCATTTCTTTCCATGATAAAGACTTTATGGAAAGCATGAGAAGGTGACAAGGATTTGTGATTACCAGGCTAAGAGAATATTGGGTATCTTTGAAGCAATGTGTTTGATCTCATTGTTCTAGTCTTGTACATTTTTATATAATTTGGAAAATGTCTGTAATAAAAAACTTTACCAGATTCCTAGTAAAGCCAATATATATGCATCTTTGTTGGTTGAATTTCAAAGGAATGGTTCACAGGGAGGTAGTTTTACAAGAATATTCATTTGTTCTCTCGTGGGGCCACTGTAAGTCAGGGCTCCAATTTTATGAGTAGATTCATATCATCTTGCAATTTTTATTGTACTTTTAATATATAAAAGGTGATTTTTTTTCCTTTAAATGTCAGCATTATTACATGAATTTAAAAGTTTTGTGCTCTGAATTTTTGGAATGAACATTTTAGTTCATGCATTAATCTTTTTATAATAAAGAGCTTCTTCGAAGCCCTGTTCCAGCTAAAAATAATTAAATCTTCTCATAAAAATGAGGTGAACAAATTCCTCAATAATGCAAATAATGATTCTGCAGATGACAAGGTGTAAAATCTTGCCGCTCAAATATGGGTGTTTCAGGGTGAGCTTTACTTTAATCAAGTCAGACCCTGCTAATTAAAGTCAAGTTTGTGATGGTAAAGTGAACAGCCTCTGATTAAAAGATAAGCACACAGAAACTCCTGTTTCAAATTTGTAGGAACTATTTGGCCATTAGACAATCTTTAGAGTCATTTGTATTCATTTCAGAAATTTTCATTGTATTTAAATATATCTTATTCTGAGTTTGGGAGTTAAATTTTAGGTATAAAATACATTAATCTTGTCGCCATGAGGCTTCTTGTGTTGTGCTGAGAGATGTATCAACATAGTATCTATGAAGAAATGATTTTCAGTATCTTAGAGCAAAGTGAGCTCAATATCTTCATAGCAACCATGTGATAGAAAGAAGATTCAATTTTAATGTAATTTTATAAATTCTTCAACTAAGTTTCTATCATTTACCAAGCCATATCAACATTGATTTATTTTTAATAATTGAACATGAACTATGAGCAAATAGACTTAGACAAATACAGTCAACAGATCTTTGATGAAGGAACACAGGGAATTCAATTGAGAAAGGATAATTTCTTCAACGAGAGATAAGGAAACAACACCTGCAAGTGTTAAAGATCCCACTTACTTTTTCTGGCATTCGTTGGTGTTTCTTCTCTAACTCAGTTACTTCTGAATTGCTAACATGCATTATTTTTTATTATAATGCATTTTGTGAATATTATGCATCACTAAATTATAGCATTCTTTCATCCATTAGCATAGTCTGCAAAGGTCATTATTTTGTAATTAGGCAAAATTGAGCAGGTAAAATTTTCACTTTAGTCAAATTCATACTCAGCTTGGAGGCAGCTCACAGCAGAGCATGAGGCTAAATCTCACCAGGTTTCAATTGTGATGTTAGTGTTGACCGGACACTTGCTCAGCTTCAAAATAGTTAACCAATTCTCTGATGTTTGTACATATGCGTGGAAGAAAAAAATACATAGTGTAAGTTTTTCTTGTTTAGATAATTTTCAATATTTAATACCTAAAAATACCACTTCTAAAGCCTTAATTACATGTAGATATTATAGCCACAACCCTATTAACTTAGTTTTTATTTCACATTAATATTGAAAGTTCAATCGTTCACATGTGAGTCACAAAGACTTCCATGTTTTGTGAAGAAAATGTTTTGTCAGTTGTAATGGAAAGATATAATTGTAAAGAACGAATGAAGAGTGTTTTAATCCAATCATTTTGTTTAACTCCCCAATTCTCAGTACAAATTTCTTTTCTTCCTAATTTAAGTCGTGAGTTTTGAACTGAATCCAAAAAGGCCCCCAGTGAATTAGACATATTAGTGTTTAGACATCTTGCTGTTCCTGTGTATTTTTCTGGCTGGCCAAGATGTTTCAGTGGTACCTTTTCTGGATAAAATATAGCTAGAAAGCATTTATCCCTTGGGTTTTATGCTAATTTTGCAGTCAGGAAGATAAATGCGTGCTTATGAAGCAAGGGCTGTACACCTAAGAGTGCACCAAAAGATGCAATTTCAATTCTATTTTTAACTTGTGTTACGTTCTTTCATAACATGCAGAGGCACATAATACACTCAAATTACCATCGGAACAAAATCCTTATACTAATTGCTTTTGTAATATTTTATGTGTCAAATGCACAACATTAAAAGTATTTTTTTACCATTTTTACAGTAGCAGTCCAATTAAGATATTATGAGTCAATACGGGAATCTGTTGCAGTACAAGTTATGTGTTCAATGTTTAGTATCTGTTTCTAAAGCAAATAAACAAATGGACTGCGATGTCAATTATGTTCAGCTATAGCTAAAATACAGAGACCCTCTTCATCTATATGAAGAGAACAAATGTAGAACTTCTAAGTTGTTATAGTAATCACAGAAGGTTATTTAATACACAGGAACTTTACACAAATATAGATTGTTATATTCTGTTATATTCTTAATCTCCTGTCCATATGTCAGATGAGACTCACATGGCAAAAATTCTTTCAGAAAGTCTATTCATTCACCTATTTTCAAAGAGCAGCATGATATTAAGGTAACAACGACTGTTATCTGTTCCTTTGCATTTGTGAAAAGAAAATATTTTATTAAAATATTTTGAACTAACAATCATAAAAGCTTAGATGACTGTATAGCAAACAATGTACCTTCTGGAAAATTAAGCATGGTGCACTTAATTCTCAATAAATAAAGTTTTGTGTATTATCTGAACAATAATTTTTGTAAAAAGAAAGAATTCTACGACTCTCATTATAACAAAATATCATTTTGTTTTCTAGCATCATTTTCTTGCTCTGGCTTCCACGTGATGTTCTCTGGCTCAAAACCAGCCCCAAATTACGTTCCCTTCAATACCTGTCTCCAATCATACACTGATAAATTGTTTTACACTGGATTACTTCTTGTACTCAGAAATCATCTCAATCCTCATAGCTCCTCTAGGTTATGTTATGGAACTTAGAACAGAACATAGGGGAAATATCTTAGTTTTACCCAATTTATTCTTCATGATGTTTGCTGCATATATTAAAAATAAAAAATCCATCTAGATTAATTCTTGAGCTTTGCTCTGTGTGGAGCTCATATCCACGCAAGTAAGCAGCCTAGTTTCACTAACACTAATTTAAATATGCCAGGAAATTGGGAAATACATTTTTATAAAGAAAGCGTCTTTTCATTCTGGTTGCAACTATTTACTCAGAATGAACTTTGAATAGAAAAATGTGTCTTGCTCCTGAATGAAACAAATGTTCTTTTTCAAACGCAGGTGATGTTAGTACTATTCTAGTGGAAGGAACTGGGCATAAGCAGAGAAACTGAGCCAAGCCGTGAGTCATTGCACCCTTGCATAAAATCAGTGAGTGGGTGGAACATTTTATTTACGTTTGCTTTGTCCCCCAGTATTTTGATTTGCAGAATTTAGTTGTTTTTCATTCATTTATATTGCCTGAGTTTGATTTGAAGGATTGAAGCATTTTCAGGCAATAATGGCTTCCTGTGTATGACCAACAGGTACTCTATAAGCATATGACGATCTCCTGAGTAAAATAGAATTTAGATTCCCTTTTCATAATATTGGCAAAAAATGATCAAGGCTTCTCAATTTAAAATATTTTTTTGGTAAAGCATGTCACATAAAGTACATGCACGATGTGTGAGTTCCACTTATTTATTTATGAGTATCAATTTTTGAAAGCCCTGCCTGTACGGTTTCATAGTCTGAGGTCAAACTTCTTTTGGCACACAAGCGTGGTGTCTGCATTGGATGTGGTCATAAAATTTCTTTCCACGCCCTCAAAACAGCAGAGCCATCAGCTAATTGCTGCTTCAATCGGCCACCTGTGCCACAGACTCTGAGCTGGCACACACAAGTGGAGGCTGGCAAATACAACATCAAATTGCCCATAGAGCCAGGACAAATGGGAAATATGTCCCCAAACCCAAATTATGTGAGTTATGAGAGCCCTGCGTCCAAACTTGAGTCAGTAATAACAACACAATATCGACTATGCAACATTTAAAAATATCCCACTGCATGCTTCCTAGCCCAGATTTCATTTCATATTCAGTACTATTGTTAAGTAAATATCAAGAAACCATGAAGTAACATTAGCAGATTAGAGCACAAAAACCAAATATAAACCTTTCAGGGAATATTAGACTTGTGATTGAATATTGAATCTATGAATTAAGAATGCATGAAAAATGTGAAAGGATTGATCATGAGAATGTGAACATTTAATATGCTCTCAGAACGTATTTATATATTCCAAGGGTGTAACTTACGTTTTTTAATCTTTCTTAGGGCTAACAAATGTGTTGCCCTGTATGAAATTTCTATAGATACTATTAGAAGGATGTGTGTTCTGATGGCCAGGAAGAACCCTTTGAAATTCACAACCAACCCTAATCTATCACTCAAAGTCATAAAGGCAGAATTCTTTAAACGGTCAACTATCAACAGGTAAAATCTGTTTCTTTTCCCTCTGACCAGATCAAACTTTAAAGTTCAAAAAAATATGTCAGGAGGATTACTCTAAATGTGCTATATTGATTGGTTTTAGGGACCACCCATGGTTTTGTAAAGAGTGACTTAGACACTGAACTATTTTTGCCTTCTGTGTTGATCTTTCAATTCAGTCATTTTTATAAACAACTATATTTATAAAATGGCCCAATAATATCATTGAAGTTGTAAAACTAAAAAGCCAAGTATTTTACCACCTTATTTATTTAGTTGACTTTAATAAAAATGTTTTCTAGTTATAATTTTTATGAGGTGGTAAAATGGGCGGTAAATCCTGACTTAATTTTGACAGGCACACACTGAAATTCAAAGTTTCAGGCCCTGCTTAGGAATTGTATAATTATATCTTTCTTTATATCACATTTTTGCAGTATTTGGCTATGCAGAGTTTATAGCATTTTCCTCATAAAGTTTATATTTTTATTTATTTTATATATAAGTGGTAGTAAATATATTTAAATCACAGTATAAGCCTTAACCATGAAAATTATAACAAATTGTTAAATATTTAATTTTTAAAATTTTAAATCCCTAACATTTTTGGTCAAAGGGTATATGCTGGAATTCTGTGTGAGAGTTACTTATTCTACAATAGCATAAACAAAAAATAAAACCCTAAAGCCCTTCTTTAATATTAATCAGCAACAACATAGTATTTATTTTTAGTAGTCATTTTTAAATGTTTTCAATAATATTTTAAAATAAGAGTGTGTTTAAAAATGACATTAATTAAATTGTCTTTTTAAACTTTGAAACATCTCTGAGAAGCAGTTGTTAGTTTTATCCTCTTTCATAGAGCAGACAAAAGAGTTTCCAAGACGAGCATATTCCTAAAGCACAGAGATGTTTGGTAGCAGAATACGGATTTAAACTAAGCAACGTGAATGCGGGTTCTACCCTAACCACAATGCTACCACGCCTCCCTACTTAAAATACAGAAAATAACCTACATCCACAAAACGTTGTAGGAAATCGTGAGCACCAGAATCAGTTCTTTCTTCCCCATAGTTCCCCGTTCCTTCAGGGGTCCCTCCCACGGATCCCTGTAGCATCACTTCACAGTGGCCACCATGCCATCTATTCTGAAAGATCAAAGCATTTCAGAAATTCTGTAGCCCCGTAGAAATGTAATCCCCTCTGAGAAGGGTGGTCATAGCTGGCCCGAAAATTCAAACAATCCTGCTGTGAAAAAATGAGAAATGATTACTTTGGACATGGGAGAAATGCCTTTAGCTCAAGGCCGAGGCTTCCCGCGTGGTATCTATAAAGTACAGATTTAATCTCCATCTAATGCTCAGCCCAAGAGAAGCACTTGCTTATATCCTGAGTTTCCACTTAGACAAGATGAAGAGGTAAGTGAATACAGCTGGGAGTTAAGCCATTTGTTCCAGATGGTGTGGACACTTCAGAACTGGAGTTGCTGGGGCTATGGTAGACCCTGAATCTTATGACAGCGAAAGGAATAGGTTGTTTGCAAGTATGATGATTGCTTAATATATAAACAAAACACACATCAGTTAAATAAAAGAAATACCTGCGCCCACAAAGCAGAGGATGGAAGTGGGACAATTATCTGTACAATTACACTTAAAAATATGCCTTAGATTTATGGGTATCATCATTTTGAGCCCGTGGTCTTTTGCTTTTATAATGTTTAATTTTTTTCTTTATTTATTTACTTCAGGTGTATGTGGGAAAAGCCTGAAGTGGTTACTACCTCCCTTATTTTGGAGTGTGATTCATTATAATCGTGGCCTCCTACTGTGTTTCTACAGAGTGTAAAACTCAAGGGGGAGCATCAGGATGAAAGCTTTGCGCTCGGGCCGCCAGGCTGTCACTTATTGAAAGCACATCCCTGTGCCTACAGGGGACCGTCATGTGGCCGCTCCGCACGGCCTTGCTACCACTGCTTCCACCGCAATGTGATTTCCTGTTGTGGTCACGAACACGTGGTTATCACCGGGGCAGAAGTCTCACTCTCATCCTTCCTTTCCCTATCTGCAGCTTCTCGCCCTTCCTTCCGGGTACTGAGCTCTGCTCACTGATCCACTCACGTGCAAGGTCTTTTCTACCTCATCTCTCAGTGGAGGGACAGGACCTTGACAGGGTCACCACATTCTTTTGCACACCTCAGACTTTCTGTACGTGTGACACTCTGCATGTTGAGCCAGGAAAGCTCATGGTGAGAGTAAGACCCCTCCTCCGAACCCTGGCTGAAGGAGTGGGAGGCCAAGAACACAGCCCTGCCGCCATGAATGTGAGTCACCCTCAGAGAAGCAGGTAGTGAGCTCCTAGTTCAAATTCTGGCCTCTTCACTGACCACTGGTTGTAGAGTTGCCAAATAACTGCTATGCTCCAGGGTCTTATTTTTAATTTTAGAAATAAAAGACTGGCAGATTTCTAACATGTCTGATTGCTTAATCAAGGAGAATAATAATTAGAGAATCTTTTATAAGATTCACACACACACACACACTTTTTCTTCCTGGAATATACTCCCTCAAATGAAGATACCTTGCTGTTGCTGAAAAGAAACCGAGTCAAAGAGGAGATAATAACAATTTTGTAACAAGAAGCACTTCTCCAGTTTTGAAATGAAAGGACTTGAGTGTTTTTCTTCCAGGTTTAGAACACTTAAAAAATTGATTACCCCAGATGATAATTTTAGCTCATAAGGAATAATTCATGCCTCAAAAGTCTCACTTTTAAGCTCTCTGTGACTATAGACTTAAGGAGAAGTATATATCTCCTACCTCTATTGCAGTAGCAAAGAAAGGGAGAGAAATGCACTCATTAACTCATTCATCAATTATGTAATAAAAAGATGTTTCCTGTCAACTGAATGCCACTGTAGACTTGCAGATACCAGATAGAACATTCCGCAGACTCGTCTCTTAAGAGACTGTGATATAGGCAAAATAATTAAGCATAGACCTTAGGTTAAATGATGATCAACACTCAGGACAACGACTTTGTTGTCGAGGTCATGTTCCCATGGCTGGTTGAGGTTATCCTACCACTCTGGTAAGAGGAAGCCAGTGGTGAGCTGCAAGTCTAATTCACTCCTCAACCATCTTCCTTTACTTCAAAGGAAGATCTGTCTATTTTGATGAAATACCAAGAACAGAAGACTACTCCACAATAAAGCATCACCCAACAATATGCAACCTAGGAGACAACGGGAACCCCCAGATACATAAAGTAAGCAAAAACATCACAGAGAGAAGAACAGCCCACAACGAAAGTTTGGCCCAAAGATGGAGTGTGTTGATGAAGCCAAGCTTAGCCTGGTTGAGTGATGCAAGGACACTTGCAGAGACCAGTGTCTAAGCTTGCAGTAGGCACACAATTCTCAACACAGAATGGAAAGGCTCTGGGCTCAGTGGGGTCAGATCATGTTTGGATTACTCCACTTCTGAACGCTGAGTTTAAAGAGGATATCATCACACAGGTGACCATTTATGGAGAGGAAATAGGAGAAGGAGAACAACTGGGGACAGAAGACACAGAACAACGCAGTGACCAAAAGGGAAGCTTGAGATACAGTGGAGCTGATTGTGTGTTTTATAGGAATCTTCATGTCACCAAAAAAAAAAGAAAGAAAGAAAAAAAACATGGGCGGAGAACAAGAAATGTTCAGAGGCTTCACAGGGGTGAAAATTCTCGGTTCTCACCACACAGATTCATGTGGATTATGATACTGATGAGAAGGCCGGTAGACAACGATGCTTTTTTCTCTTTAGTCATGCCTTTCTCTTAAATGTAAGAATGAGTTTTCAGCCCTGTTTCCAGCCCATCTCTAGCTCAGAATTCCATTTGACTTAAGATAACAAAGAAGCCTAAGATAGTGAAGATTTTGAGAAATGATAGACCGTTTCATCTGTCATGAGCCCGTCAGCTGATGTTCTACAGATAGTCTACTTGCTCCTCCAAGCTCTGTGGAATTTCCTCCCTTCCTTCTGTTGATATTGTCTCTCTGTTGTGGCTTTCAACTTCTTGGACCTATCTAGTCACCAACCTTTAATTATCACATGAGCATTCAGGGAATTAAGATGGAGAAAGTAGAAGGCTGACCACCCTCTTCACAGGGCCACCAGGCAGCTCCCTGCACTCCTATCTACATTTCTCTGCTTAGTCCCAGGCGAGGCCAGAACAGAAAGGAAAAGACACCACCGATCTTGCGGCCAGATACTTTGTGCCCAGAACAAGCGTGAGTTTCTCTGGAGTGCTGGAATAAGCTCTGTGCTTGGAAATTGCTGTCGGCAGCCTCGTCATCTGAATCACAGTGTTTCATTTTAGAGAAAATGTGAGAGCAACAGCCAAGTCAGGGACTCGCTTGGAGTTAGGTCATGGTGTTACACAGTTACATAGGCCATTGGTGACCTACAAAGTATTACGCAAATTCTTTAAATCATTCTCAGTCTTCATTACTTCCCTCTATTTTCTCTTACCTTCTCTTTGCAAACTGATAAACGAGAAAAATGCAACAGAATGTTCACAGGTCTCCTCACAAAGGCTGGAGTGACTGCGCTTGGCGTGGCATTGCCTCATACAGTCATGGTCCTCCTGTCCACACCAAGGTCATATCTAGAAGGAAACACCCACAGTTCCCTGTCATGTAGCTGAAAAATTGCTAGAGAATAAAAAGACTGCTTTGTTTACTGATATAAATCAGCCTGATCCTACTGGAAGAATTAAAATGATCACTCTCAGAGGTTGAGTGACAAAGGTCAACAGGAAACTGACCTCGTAGTCTATTCTCTAAGATTCTTGTTTCATTTCCCCCAGCATTGACCATGTCAGTTCTTAGGTTTTAAGACAAAAATTTTCAGCTTCTTCTGAGAAGTATAATACATATGTATAATGATAATATTCATTATTTTCATGATGCAAGTAGAATTCCACTTAAAAACTTGCCACTTGTTTCCTTTGATACACCTTTTAATAGGCTGTGAATATTCTCAAGATATAGTCTCACACTCTCTCCGTAGAGAACTATTGTCTAATGAGAAGCACATATAAGTGAATCTCAAGTCCAGAAATTTCTCTTTTGTTTTGCAAACGAGAAAATGTTTTGGGCGTGATTCAAATCCAGAATAAATTTTATGCCATAGTTTTATTTATTTGTGCACACAACACTACTAAATAAAGTTATGGGAAAGAAAATTTATCGCAAAAACAGAAGCTATAATACAAAAATAAAGTTAACCAATTCTTACCCACCTTTTCAAAGAAAAAATGACTGGTTTTTCTCTTCGGAGTTTCAGAGCAAAAGCTCCAGAATTGGGCATGAGCGTGATCGCTGGCTTCTGTCAAAACCTTCCCTCTGTGCTGAAACCTCAGAGATGACGACTGAACTACTCCTCCAACATCGCAAACCTAAATTAACCTGCAATACAATAGGGAATTCAGGAGTTATAAGACTGGGGGGAAACTGAAAATATCTCTATTTCAGGAAGCCTTTATCTTAATTATTTTCTTATCAATGTAAGCATAACATTTTCAAACAAAACACGATAAGCCTAAAACTTAAGTCGATATCACCCTACTGTCTCCGTCCATCGAGATTCTGCCATCTAACTCCAGACAGCTGCCCTACCCCCACCCCTTGAGACAGAGCAGCCAACGCTTCATGTTTCAATGAACATTGTTTACTAATTCTACCACCATGCACCTGCCATAAAATGATCAAAGTTGTTCTTTTTTACAGTGAAATACTGCTCGTGTAGATAGAGAGAAATGACAGGTTGGAAAAATGAAGTATAACTCACACTGCAGTGGCTCATTGATAAAATAGGAAATATGCAAATAATTGTTGACTGCTAAAGCGATGTGGAAGAAAACAAAGAACAAAGAAAATGGCTTATATGAGTTCATTATTAACTACTTTCTGTGCCAACACTGTCAACCGAATGAGTCCAGGCAGTCCTCCAATCACAATAAGGCAAGAAAAAAAGTACAGTTGTTTAACTAATAGGCTGGTTAGAGAAATAAACCAATAATTACTGCTGTGTTCAGACAGCTTTAGGTACTGACAGGAATTCCTAACATTTTGTTGAGTCTTAATGAATTTTCTTTTCTTTCATATAATTAGTGCACTGGGAAGCCAGGTAAAATCTTACACAGCAATTTCTCCTCCATCTCCTAATCTGTCACTGGGTGATTCCAGCTAAACGACCTTTCAGCAGATCTACTCTCTCAATTTCACGTAGAGATAATGAGACTCTCACTCTGATAAGCAGGGACAAGGAACTTCCAGACATACTCAGAAAACAAGAAAACGTAGTATGAATCCAGACCCTGGAAAGCAACAGTAGCACAAGAATCCTCAGTGGCCTTTTACACGCACAGTTAGTCTAATTACACAAGCGCAGGACAAAAAAATCAGAAACACACTTCATTTTTTAACTTAAGGATTAAAAGAAGTAAAAATATACTTCATAGATTTCAGGAATGTCATAATACTGGCTTCATATGAGTCCTTACACACTTTCCCAGTAAGAGAATATTGGCACAAAATGTTAAGTTGAATTAATTGAAAGATAGTATTTTAGAGACATATCGTTGTGTCATTCATTCACATTTAAATAATACAATTGTAGTGTCTGTTTAATATCAATAATTAATTCTGATTGGAACGGAAACAACTTGAATTATGATTAGAATTACAATTGATTTAATGTATAAAAGAATATCAAGCCAATTCCCTAACTCCCACACTCAGGGAAGGTAAGGTAGCAGGATAAGTTTGCACTCAGCAGGGGAGACATAACCAAGTACTCAGTGAGGCTCTGTCTCAAAAAAAATAATAATAATAAAATAGGGCTAGAGGAATGGCACAGTGGTTAAAGCGCATGCCCAGCAAGCACAAGGCCCTGAGTTTGATTCCCTAGAACCACATAAAAGCTGGGCATGGTGGTGCATGCCTATAATTCTAGTACTCAGGAGGCTGAGGCAAGAGGATTGTCATGAGCCCAATGCTAGCCAAGGCTACAGAGTGAGTTCAGGACCAGTCTAGGCTATGGAACAGGACCGTGTCTCAAAATAAATGAATAAATAAAATAAAATGAAGATAAGTGAGGACTATGGACTTTGCTCAGGGCTAAGACCCAATGTTCAATCTTCACTACTGCCTAAAAATTACTTTTATAATTTCCTTCAGTTTTTTAAAGTTTCTTTTTAGATTTCCAGATTTTAAGCTACAAGTGACATCATTGATTTTTTTTCATACTTTCCTAATGTTCAAGTTATTTGAAACACACTGAGGTTCACGTAGCAGTTGAGAGATAATGCAGAGAGCTCCCGCTTGCTGCCATGAGACTCTCATGTCACCGGAACTGACACTCGTTCCACGCCAGAAACTAAACCACGGGCCTCACTGGGATTTCAGTAACACTTCCACCAAAGTCCACAGTCCCATATCTGTTCCAGGAGCCCAAGCTGCACTTAGTCATCAGGGCTCTATGGGCCCTTCTGACTTTCGGATGCATCAGTGGGTACCTCTGTGTCATAGCCTTGACATTTGGGAAGAGTCTCTCAACTGAAGATTGCCTGGTATGGCTGGGGGAGGGGAAAAGGCCTTCTCAGCATCTGAGAACCCAGGCATCGGAGAATTGTCTACCAGCCTTGAACCCCTGATTAAGGTGGATGTGCCAGGCCTCTTCCCTAAGTAATCCCCACTTTCCCCCTTGTAGAAGAATTATGTCTATGAAGCTCTAAATTCAGTTGTTTTTCTTCTGAAATTATAACTCACTAGTTTCAGCACGATACTATTTCATTGATTTGATACACAGTATTTCTGTGTTGTTTCAAAGGAAATGTTTTTATTACTTTCATTATTTCTGTAATTATTCCCTTGTATTATTTTCCAGGGAGATTTGTCTCTTATCAATATTGAGTTACTTGTTTATATCAATGTAGAGGAGAGGATGTGAGACGACACACATCAGTGACTGGGATGAAAATGAGTGGCTTCTAATGGCATGGGAAAACACACGATAAAACCTTCCATGACAAGCACAGAATCTTCTTACCAACATACGTTAGGTCTTGACCACTGTGAAATGTGTGTGTGTGTGTGTGTGTGTGCGCGCGCGCACGCGCGTGTGTGGGTGATAAAGATGTTGCATACCTCATCAAGAATGGTACTCAGTCTTTTAAATCTATAAAATTTTGAACAAATATCTGGAATTTCCTTTCTTTGTGGTTGTTGCCCAAATCCCTTAAGATGTTACAGCTACTTCTCCCATGGTAGTGGACGTGAGTCACATTTTAAAATATTGTGAAGCTTTTCAGATCTCACACGTTCTTTTGGATTTCTTTTGCAAACATTTACTGTTGTTATTAACTATAATATTCGTATTTTAAAGATGAGCTCAAACACGGTATTACTTATTGATTAACAATAATAGACAGTCACGGATTCGTGAAATTTTTTGTGTCCTTTCTGCCAACAAGCTCGTTTAGCTTTCTCTGCAAACTGTACTTTAAATTGTCTATTACTGTGCTATAATTCACTTAAAGGAGGAAAAGAGAAAACCTGAATCACAGATGATCTGAGTTTTTTTCAAAAATCTGTCCTGAATTAAACAGTTCGACAAAAAACAAAAAAGTCCTATGTATGTCTGCTTTTATTTTTATTTTTTGCCACTTGTTCACAAAACAGAAGTCGAGGCTATCCAAGCTGCAAACATGGTCAGGGGCCAGCCTATCTTAAACCAGTTGGATCAATCTCTCAGTACCAATCCTAAAGTTCGTGGGAGTGAGTTGCGACTGTAGCAGTGGAAACCAGATGAATGCCCCACTTCAGCTGACCATGACGCGGGCTGTGAATCATCTCTGTGACCACGGGATTGCAGAACAGTGAGTAAAGAAACTGGGAGAAGGGAAAACCAAGAACTCTAGTAGCTGCTCAGTATAATCATAGTGGGAAACACCAATAATTAAAACATGTCTGATCGATGAAAGCGTGTATTTAAGTAGTCGGCTGAGTCTTCATTTGTATTAAAAGAACAGCCTTGTAGACAGAACATTTTTAATTTCATGTTTCCTCAAAGCTAATGTTTATTAAAATACATGTGATAGAACTACCTCAGAAATTTGTAAAAGACAATATTAAATTCAATGGCTTAAGAGTTCACCTCATAAAAAGAAATCATCCTATCTTTCCTATCCTCTTCATCTCAGCATAAAACAACATATGAGTAAATCTTTGTGTACGTAGAAACTGTGTGCGTGTGTGTGTAAATCAGTATAGCTGGACAGATAGATTGTGGGATAAGTAAGATAGCAGTGTAATAGCACGAAATATTGCTAGATCTGGTCTAGATTTGGCAAGCAGGACTGAAGGCCTGAATTCCCTATAAAATCTCAGCATGCATCCTCATAACATTCTCTATAATTCATTCCAGAGTCCCTCAGCCCCCCGTGTAGTAAGTCTGGCATTATTTCTTAAAGAGCTCTGTAAAGGATGACTTGCTCAACTGTGAGTGATGCTTTTGAAGTGCACACCACGCTTTCAAGAAGAAAATACATTTAGAGTGTTTATAGAAACAACTCTTATCTGCTGTATTAGAAAGTGGATTCTTTCTAGACCTTTGGCAGAAAGCATAATGGATCTAATCATGTAGTACCTTAGCGGGGTGCAGCATCTGCGCTGATATATCTCCATCAATGGTATTTCTGAGAAGAAGAGTAAAACGCATTTCCTAGGCATCCATGCAATCACAGATGGAAGTGATTTTCAGCATTAGCACCTGCTTGCTTGTTCTTTTAGGCTTTCAAATCGTACTAAATCTGTCGGTAATTTCTTTTCTTTCTCACACACTCAATGAAGAGGTACAATAAGCCCAAGATAACAGAATAAATTGTTTCACTTCAAAGCAGTTTGATGACCAGTTTTTGCTAATTTCAAAACCCTGAATATATAATCTTGTGCACCTTTTTTAATGTTGAAGCAAATATTATATTGGAATTCAAGCTAAGAGATTATTTTTATTTTAATCTAGGTTTGACAAGAGAATTCTAGAAGGGTCAAATTATTTTCAAATTTGACGAAAAGGCCATTAGATAAAGAAAATGCAAACAAACCAAGGACAAATATAGAAGCCAAATCCACACAGAGCCATCTTTCCTGATGCTTCTGACTTCCTGCCATATGTTTTCAGCTATCTCTTCAAAGCAAGGCCATCTTTTGGAAGATTCTCTAAGGCACTTTTTTACTGAATTTCGGTCAAAGCCGTTCCCCAAGTATCCCACATAACATACCTTCCATTACATTCCTGTGGGATTTCTGCTCCAAGATAAACACACATGTTTCTTATTACACACAAAATAAAGGTGATAAATAGTTATCATATCAATAGATACATTTTCTGAAATTTGTGAGAATGAATAAGCATTCATTTTATTATGAATTTCTGGCAAATCCTATAATCCATTCTGAGACATCCCTAATTGTGTTTTAAGTATTTTTTGAGGACCTCAACAGCAAATAGTCTTTGTTGCTGTTGTTTTGTTTTTACTGTACTTAGGGTCAACAATAGGAACTTCATGCAGAGCTACAACCTCAACCCTAGGTTTAAAAAAAAAAAAAAAACAAGTTCTCATTAAATCATTAAGTTTTTCAAGCTAGGCTCAAACTTGTGATTCTCCTGCCTCAGCTTCCCAGAGTGCTGAGATTCCTGGTCTACACCACTGGACCTGGCTTATAGCTTTCATTAATAACTGACATCATTCAAATTAGTCAATGGCATGAGAACCTTAGGATTTTTCAAGATATTGAACAGTTGTCCAGATTCCAGGCTAACCATATCAATTGAAGAATAAGAATTATGTGATAAAAGACAATTTAATAAGTGAACTGTAGTAATTTCCAAAAGTTTTGTGTGCACACTGCAGCTTCCGCAATGAGAGGATGAGTGGAGGCAAAGCTTGAGACTGAAGATGGTCCTGAGTGTCCCCTAAAACCTTGGAGGGAGAGGGCACATGTGTATATGCAGGATAGTAATGAATTTCGCACCATGGGTTTACAGTCAGCCTAAGTCAAATCTCAGCCCTAAAATGAGCTCATTTACACAATTTGAACAAGTAATCTGTTCTCTCCAAAGCCTCTAAGTTCTCTATCTACTTGAGATAATATTAGTACAGACCTTGCAGCCTTACATTGCACATGCATTGAAACATGTGTTTAAAAATCACAACATGAGATGGGTGACACCTGTTAGTAAATGCAGACTCGTAAAATTATTCTGACTGGCCCAGTGTCATCTTCTTTAGACTGGCTCATGCAAAGGCAATTTGAGATACAGCAAACAAATGCATCTCAGGCTAATGCCACTAGTCAACAGAGATCACGCCTTAACACACATGAGGAGTCACAGTTTCCACCAAATGCATTTTTCCATATGCTCCTCCGAAATCATCAACTGGGTCTGACAAGGGACAAAGAGACACAGGAGAAGTAAACATCATTTACTCTACATCTCTCAAAAAGAACAATCAAGCATCCAGTAAGATCAGTACAACTTGGAAAGAAAAGAAGCATCCTGGGAAAGTAGATTTTGCTGAAATAAGTAATAAGTTCACTAACGTGACTTAATCCTTGCAGTGACTTAAAAAATATACAAGAAAGAAAAAAATCTCTTCCTTTCCCTACAGCTTTCCACAACCTTTTTTAGGTTTCTTTTAACAAAATAATCTTGGTTAGGGGATAAGCTTTCCATAGACACAGAACAGAATAGCCAACCCTTAAATGGGCCACATTAAGGGAAAAAAAAAAAAAACCTCTTCCAAAGCATCTGCTAGCTAGATTTTTGTATTGGAGATTCCAGTGGGCATCCAGGGCAGGTGGTGGCAGGGCAGTCAACTCTGCTCAGGTTGGGCAGGGGAATGTAACTTGGCCTTCTGTAGACTCCTCGGTGATAGGTGCCTTTGACATTGAACTCAGACATGCTGAGGCTATGTGACAATTCATATCCTGTACATGTGCAACTGCTGGTCATCTTGAGTCCCTAGAGGTTAATAAAATAAGTGGCTGTCCTAGGCCTCAGAGATGAAGCGTATCTCATCTTTTGATCAAGATGCTTCAGTTCCCTGAAGCCCAGCCACCTGCAGAAAGCTAGCAGCTTACCGAACCTCCTTCAAACCCAGCACACCCAGGCTGGTGTCTCCCAGTTAAAATAAGCAAAGACTTATCAGTCAGCATCTGTTTCCCTGTTTTTCTTTTTCTTCAAGCCTGTTTACCAGATTGTTCATTGAGAGACTTCCCTGTGGAGTATAATTCACTTCGTTTTTGCCCATTCATAAGATTTTTTTTCCATCTCCCAGCTGCAACTATTTTAAGCAAATTTCTGACTGCTTAAAATTGAATGTGATTCATTTGCCTAAAGCACAGCTACCAGTACAAATGCTTCAGGCAGTTAAAGCCCTTTTGAAATACAATGGATTTGCACCCTATGAATTTTGTGATCTAAGTGTGTGATGCCTTGGTGTAGAGGCTTGTCAATAAAGCCTTCTCAGCAGCTATGCTGAAATGAAGTGGGTTGTTTTTAATATGCAAACTGTCTGGGGGAAAAAAAACCTAGTTCTTTCTCCCCCAGACTTGCCAAAGTGAGGGAAATAATCTAGACAAAGAAAACTCGTCAGGTTCATACAACACAAAATCAAATTGCTCTTGCCAGGCGTTCCCATGGCAACTACCTTTCTAAGCAAACTCCTCTACAAAATATACAGCTGTTATTCTATCTCGTTGCTAAGTTTCTTCAACAGAGTCACAGCACAATAACCACTCACATACATGTTGTTAAGGGGCTAACATGGCTTCTCATTCAAGGATAACTTAGGAATTCATTCCTTTATTTTCAATTATGTGTTTTTTCTTGACACTATGTCACACTATTAAAAATCTACACGAACATTTTGTGTAAGCAGCACTTTTATTTTTTGCTATGTCTTTATGTAATATTTCTTATATTTTCATTAAATGAGACCATAAAACAATCTGCCTTAATGTTTCATTCCCACAGTAAATATTCTCTTTTTTAAGTTTGTTTAGCACAGCTATGACTAGGCTTGCTTTTAAGTATCACTTAGTCTATGCTAGTTGGAGCACACATCCCACATATTTCCACATAAGAGCTTGTGCAAAATTTAACTCATTTTGCCGAATTGCCTAGTGCTGGTTAGAGACCGTGCGCTGTATGCCCAGTTGTAACACATTTTGATACGAGTGCAAGCTTCAAATAACGCCACAAGGAAAATAGGTCACAATGTAAGGAACAGTGAAAGTCTCCTGACATATTCACAATAAAACCCTGTTCCCCGAACAGGGAAAGGGAGTAGAAGGAAAGTCAAGTTACGTACCTATTAGGACAGGAGAATTAGTGGGAATGATGTCCAAAGACAATTTTACCATCACACTGTGGATGTGTTCCACTGCTTCTTTATAAGAAATACTTTATAAGTATTTCCCAGTTTAATTTTACCATATTTGACAAGAAAATAGGATAGCCATGATCCTTATGATTTTTCTATAGCATCAAAAATATTCATGTTGACCATGCAAAAACATAGAATCCTATTTTCAAATGAGAGTCACATTTAACCGATTCTTACAATCTGCTAAAGAAATAAATTGCAAGATCCATCCTGGTTGTTAACTCAGCACCTATGTCAAGGGGTGGACATCAGTTCCAGGAAGCCATTTGAGTTCTATTTTTAAAAGTTCTGTTTTTCCTTAATAGGACACAGCTGCATTCATAAAACATCTTCATTCCTAAAATTAAAAGGGTTCTATAACTTCATTTTCTTGAGAAAAACAATGATTTTGCCCCTGGACTTCTCCTTTGCTCTACTTAGATTAAGACATAAACATAATTTACGTGAAGGACAAATACACTTCCAGATTTGCATTCACTTTGGTATTGTTAATGATATTGTTCACAGAAACACACACACACAAACACACACACACACACACACACACACACACACACTATGATGCTCATCATTTTAGCTGCTAAAACAAGTAACTCTCAACACACTAGTGCATCAGAGCAACAAAGCTTATTCATATTTTTCTTCCTCAAATTCTGCTGCAAGTTTAGATGACAGCAAAATGTTTAGAAAAACAATTCAGTGTCACCTTTTTTTTTTTCTCTGTACCTTCAACAGAAAAGAACTGATAGCCAGGTCTGCTGGAAACTAACTCATTGGAAATCTCTCAACTCTATTAACTTCCTCCTACACCCGCCCGCGTCACTACTCCAGGTCAGCATCGTACGTCAAGTAGATTACGGTGCCTTCCTCTCATGAGAGCACCTGCTTCTAATGCTCTCAGGGCTCCTCATGCAGTGTATTTTCCACAGTACAGTCCAAGCGAATTCACACTGTGGAGGCCTGTGGCTCTCAGGCTCCGCTTCCAAGATCTCTGGTTCCAAGTCCTGCTTTTATTTGATCCCTACTCACTGTTCCAATTCCTTTCTTATTCATTTTTATTTCATTTTACTAAATGCAGAATGACCCTGCTCTCCCAAAGTCTTCTGCTATGTCTCAATCTCAGAGTCACATAAAATTGTTCTTTCTATCTGGAACACTATTTTCTGCTCACTAACATAACTTTTTCTACTCTTTCAGGTCTTATGTGTCACTCCCTACAATAATCCTAATATCCCGAATACTAATCCTTATTTATAAGACTAGGATAGTATCCCCTGCACTACATCAATCTCTATCAAAGGCCAGAAAGAACAGAAACTCTATCTGGCGTATCACCAGACCCCTGGAACTGGAAGAGTTCCTTAGGCTTGTGTGATGTTCAGGAACTGTGAGCAAATGTAATTTCTTTAAAACAAAATTGGACATTTCAACTCTAATTCAAAAACTGTACTGCGGAAAAACATTATTCATTTTGCCTTAACAAAATACTCTAGAAAGATGACTAGTATATTCTGCTTATTTTTGTTCTTTCAGAATATGTACCTTGAAATTTTGATCTACAGAAATGAGATATGAAGAGGTGGGATACTATAGAAGTGCTTAGGATGACGAGCACAGAGCCTTCACCAGTGGGATTTGTGGCTGTATAAAAGAAATCTGAGAATATAGATCAGTATAAAGATTCCACGTTCAATTTCCAATAGAGAAACAGAGGACTGCCAGAGAGCTAGTTATATCTTTTTGTCATAAGAGAATACGATAAGAAATTACCACCTCTGAGCCAGGAAGTGGGCCTTCAACAGACACTACATCTACATTCACCTTGGCCTTAGACTTACTGCTGTTTGGATCCCCCCAGAACTTTGCATATTTGAGTGTGGTTGGACACCTACACAACCAGTTGCTGTTTGAAGATGGGAACTTGCTGAAAGAGGCAGATGCTTGAGGCTTGACCTTGAGGAATTGTGTCATCGTGTTGAGACTGCGGGCACCCGAGGAAGAACTTTTAAATGTTTGTTATTGACTTGTGGGCCAAGAAATGAAGGAAGGCCACCAGCTCTAGGTTTCAGTGTGGGCTGCCCAATTGGCAGCTTGGACTAAATAAAAGAAAGAAGAAAAAAATATTGCTACCATTTCTTCCAGGGTAAGGTTTATCCCTGTCTTAACCTCTAGACATCAACTGGCTCCTGTTTCCCTTAGCTTCTCTCGACAATGCTGTGAGCAGCTCTCCAGCCTCTGCCCTGTGTTTCCACCGTTGTGGGTTGCCCATGAGTGGACTGTGTGAGGCCTTCTGCAACTGTGAGCTAAACAAATCCTTCCTTCCATAAGATGTGGTAGTTGAATAGTGTCTCCTAGCCATGAATATGTAACTAAGACATTTACCTAACTTGCACAATTATAAGAAATAAATTTCTGGTTGTATAAATCCACCTTCTGTGGACTATGTTACAGTAGCTCAAATAGACTAAGGCAACAATATGATGAACCAAGACTCTAAATTAAAAAGATGGGTTCCAAATTTTACAATAACCAAACCAACCCAGTAACTTGTATTTGTCATATATTCAATAGGAATCCCTTGAACATTTTTGACTCATGGGATGCCTGAACTGGAAGAATATAGCTGCATATGAAGGGTGAATTTGAAAGCTGAGATGCCAGAGCTCTACCAAATGTTAAACTGGGGAAGTGTTTGGGACTAGTAAAAAGTAATTATATCAGAAGAGAAGCTATCAGGAAAATCCCCTAGATTCTATATCCAAAGAGATTCATGACCTTTGGTTTGTGTTCTGAAATAGCGTGAGAGACTCGTAATGTAAAAATATGCCCAGTTTTAACATTTCTGCATTGTCCTTCCTGCATATAGTACACAGTCATCATGACACCACGTCCCAGGACCTCTGAAATAAGATGTTGATTTTGTTCCCCATGACATTTTCTCCAAGCCCACTGGAGCTGTACTCACTATGCCCTTGAAACAACAGGACTGTGCTGTTTTCTGGTACTGCGGCTTACTGCTGGATGGTGGGTTCTGAAGTTCCTTTATATGCACGTATTCTGTTTCCTTGTCCTTTACTGCCAAAGGAAAATAGATGAACCTTTGGAAATTAGTTTTTGGAATCTGATCCTACAGAATTAGTTTTATAAAGACAGCTAATAAGTTCAGAATCAGAAATACTGAGCTTCATCATATAAGAAAGAGAAACATACGGAGATACTTACAAGAAAGCTGGATATTTGGGTCTGGAGTTGATGAAATGAACATGGTCAGGACTATCGATCATCAGATTTAATAATTTTATATATTACCTGACACAATGTCCTGTCATTAAAGGCATGAATGGACCCTAACATTAATAAAATCTTTTAGTAGTGGTGATCTTTAAAAATATTTCTAGGCTTCTAAGTCAATCTTGAGCATTGATGTTTTATTGATTCCAGAAAACTTCATGCAAAATCACTTTGTTACATATCACAGTTTCAAAATGTGGACGTTTATAACCTCATTACATCACCCAAGAGATAAATTTAGCAAGAACTAATAAAGAAGATGTTATAGTCAGCCAACAGTGGGATCATGAACTACTTCATGACCTAAGAGTAGTATCATTTCTAAAAGTATAAGAAGAATTCTATTAAAATGCATAATATGTAGTGAAATATCTATATGTGTATGTATTTAAGGCATACTTTACATTTTTCCATTTTAAGCATATATAAATTCTTATCTATTTAAAATAATCAGTGTAAAATAATAAAGAATAAATACTAAATTTGCATTAGACATATCATTACTTGCTATATGAAGAAAAGCTCAACAGATAGAGCAAAAGAAATACAGAAGGCTAAAATGCTCTTTTCTCGCCAATTAGTTAAAAAAAAAATAGGCCCTTCTTCTACAGGTTACGAATGTCTTCGAACATTTGGAGTGAGTTTTTGCTGTTGATGTAGCTTTATGTTTAAATGAAGAGGCTCAGTCAGGTGCAGAATTTCAGTAAAGATTCCCAAAGCAACACAGAAAATGAGATAGCAAGTTGGGACACTTGGTATAAACTCAAGAACTCACAAACAAGCCGATTTTCTGAAAATAAAGGTAGTGGTAAACATAGCATCGACAAAGGGACTTACACAATATCTAAATTTTTAAATTAATTCTGAGAATGATCAGAATGGCCAATCCACTATAAGCTCAAGGACATGCAATTGTTTATCTGGCTGTACCTTAGAAGCAGTGGCTCTGCTACCTGGGTCCTTAGAAGTTCTTCCGCCATACCATTCGTAAGTGCATCTCGTGGATTTCATTCTCCTCGTCCTGTAAGGTACAAAAACTTTAAACTAAAATTAATTACCAAAGTGTATGCTAAAATCACGTTGTTAACATTTTCATCTATAGCACTGAGGATAAATAGAGAATATCATAGTTAAAAAGCACAGTAAAATAAACTATGGAGTAGATTTTCAGAAGCATGAGGCTCTACCACGGGCCAGTGAAATAGAAGTCAAAGATCAAAGGCGATTCTTATCGCAATAAATTACATAAACACATTAAAGTAAATGTGCTAGATAAAATAAAGCCATCAGAATATTAAAATAATGTCAAAATGACTGTCCAAGCAAGTAGAATTCTCAAGTCCTGGAAATGGACCTGGAAGCTTGGCCTCCTTCATCCTCTGCATCCTTCCTCCTGCGTGGCACTCTTGCAATCATATATGCCCATTTCTCTTCACCATCTGATTTTCACTGCTCAGTTCTGACCCTCGTTGTTCTCGTTTTGCTTCGAAGCTTGATACCATTTTATTAATTTTGAACTGAATAATGATAATCTTTTCCATTACTTTCTTAAAATGACTTCCTTAAAGCCAACCACTTCAATAGATACTCTCGTCATCCCTTTCCTGACTCCCAAAGCTTTTCCTAATCTGTTCCCTAAAATTATTGACACTCTCGGATGGAGTCCATGCTCTTCAGCCCCACTAATCTAGGCGCAGTTTATAGCGCTTACCATATCTCATTGCTTACCCCCTTTAATGGTTACTGTGTTTTCACTGTATTCGCCTGCTTTTTCCAACTCACTACAAATCCAAGACTCATCTTAGGAGTCACATCCTGCGGGAAGTCTTCTCCTTAATCTTTGTTTTCTTGAATCTTATGCATATGCAGCAAACTGTGTCTTCACGATCCATTCATTAACATGACTCTCGCCACCAATCAGATGCTTACGAATATAAAGATATCTCAAAATCAATGCGGCTTCACATGCCCAGAGGATCACAATTTGAAAATAGAAGGTTCTTGCATATAAATAAAAAATGTAGTTTTACTATTTTATGAAAACTATTATTTGAACTTCAATTCCCATCAAAAGTATGTAAGAGATTTAGAAATACTTTTGGGGGATTGTTTTTATTGCTATAAATTATTTATAATTGTGTACACTTTAAATTTTATTGAGGTGTAATTCACAAATACAAGTTAATGACTTCATATGTATGTATGTGAAGCAATTAGCACAATCACCCCAGTTAACAATTCCACCATGTCTTATAATTACCATTATTTTTTGTTTTATTTGTGTGTGTGTGTTTGATGAGAACATTTAAGATCTACTCTTCAGTCTTTTCAAGTATACAAATTATATTATGAGACTATGTGGAGACAGGAAGAGGATCCAAGAAAAAGAGAGGACAGAACAGAAAAATAAAAAATAAAAAGGAAATAAAGATGATTAAGATGTGACTTCTATATGCACCAAATCCCCGACTTGAATGTAATCATGTAATCTGTGCTAATAAAAAGAATAATTTAGAGAAAAAGAATCAAGGGAAAAAATCATATTACTGTAGTCTCTGCTGGAGTCAAAAGATATCTCTTGAAATTTATATGCTGAAATTTAATTATGAATGTGACAGTGTTACAGGTGAGGAACTGAGGAAGTGATTAAGACATAGAGACAAAACCCACACAAAGGACTTTAGAACTCTGACAAAAGAACTTCAGGAAATACTGTGTCATTCTCTCATCATTTCCACATGTGAAGAATCAATGTTCTTCCTGTTTTTCCTGTCAGTCCTTTTCCCGTGTCAGGACAAATAGCATAACTTTGAAGGAAGGAGTATTCACCAAATACTGATCCTATAGGCACCCTGATTTTGCCATTCCCAGCCTTCTAAAACCGTGAGAAAAGTGTTTCTGTTGTTAATAAATAATCTGGTCTTTGGTATTTTGTAATAACAATGTGAACACATTAAGATGACCATTATGCTATACATTGGATTTCCAGAACGTCTCCATATTAAAAATAAAAGCTTACAATCTTTGACCTATTATAGGAAAAACTGTAAGTCTTTAAAGAGCAATAGCTGGACACACTGTTAAAATACTGATTTCACTATAGAAATTGTGAAGTGGATAATTCAGTCATTGTTTTTATTTCCTCTTTTCTCTGTAATACTTTGATTACACAGCAGTGGGGAGTATGTTTAAAGAATCTAAAGTAAACAAATAAGCTTTAGGATTACTCTGGGGGAAAAAAAGATCACATGAAAGATGAAAAAGGCATAGATCAAAGCACTGCATGGACAAGAATATATAAACACAAGAAAATGAAGAAAATTGTTAAAATAAAGACCAGGATTATACCAAAAATGGACTAGATGGCAAAACCTGAACATATGACACATTAGATATGAGCAAAATACTGAAAATAACATTAAATTGTATGATGATAAACCTTAAAAATGGAAAACATTTTGAATGCAATAGTAACAAAATTCTATTCAGTCCTCACAATGTGATGTTTTTAAAGATATTATAGCAAGACAGTAAGAAATAGAACAAAACTGCTTTGATTTACTTTTACTGAAAGTTTATAGTCCGGTAAGTTTATATTCATTAAGCAGTTTTCTAAATCAAGTAGGAATTATGTTCGTAGAAAAATTACAATGTTTTAAACCATCATTGATGTCAAGTGTCTTGTGATCTATAGTTCACTAAATTAATAAAGTTCTCAGATAGTCCTCTATGTAAATAGTGCATACCCAGACTTAACATGCATAGTCATGTAAATTACTGGCAACTTAACTAATTGAGATATCTTTAGGAATTAGAAGAAAGCAGAACAAGAGGGAGGTGCCTAATTAATTTTTATTATTATATTTGTTTTATCTTTAATATTAACTGTTTGTAAGATAACTCCTAGTGGAACAAATTTATGAAACCAAAAACCTATTTTATTTCTTTACTTAAAACAAATATATTCCCAGTTGACAAATTTTAATTTTTCATGCATCAAATAAAAACAAAGCAAAATCATTACTGTAATTATGCTTAAATTTTTTCATATCATTAGTAACATTGCTGACATGGAATTGCGTATTGAAGTAATAGACTAGTAACAAATGCCTCATAAACATAATTCCCTCATTTTTCACAGATAATCTGAACAATGGATTTATAATTTTTTCTGGACTACTACTATTTCAGCTCCATTGTGTTAATTGTTCCAATATTTCTTAAAGCACGTTTTCCTTGAGAATTTAGCTGGCTGTCTTGTATTAATTCACAGATTTGGCTTTAGACATGTTTGAGTTTCTTGTTCTGAACACCCAGAATTGATACATCCTCAAATTAGATCAAGTAAAACTTGGGCCTCATCTAAGAATTATTTTTAAACAACCAATATCACTCACAAATCTCAATACAGAGACAAAATCTACCCCAGAGCCACACTCTCAATTTAAAATTCCTGAGGGAAAAAAAAATCTAATTTTTCAGTCCTCCAGTAAGTCTTTCTAGCAGTGGTTTCGTAAGTTTGTCTGAGCCACTTGTTGTTACTGTTGATCCTTGTGTCCCTCCTACTTCAGTCAAATGTACCCAGATGAGGTTGGCTGATGATACATAAATGATACATAAAGTACAGCTATCAAGTGTGTATAAGAGCGTGCACCTTAAAGAAGAGAAGGTAAGAACATCTCGTTTGATACATTGAATACTAGAGATGTTATTGCTTGTACTTGCTGACTGTCTGGTAAGATATATTTATTTGTTCGTTCCTCTCTTCCACAAATATTTCTTAAGCTCTATTCAGACTTTGATGTAAGTTCAGCCTAAGAAAACTGATTGATGTAATGATAACCTGAATGTCTTTTGAATGTACAAACATTTACCTTTCAGTACCCAGCTAAGGAATTTGAAATTTAACTTCTCTTTTCTTTCTCACATTTTCGCGCTTAATGAACTCCATTTTTATAATTTCTTTTCTTCTGTGGCCTGGTGGGCAAGGCCAAACTAAAGAATTTCAATGAAGATGTAGTGATATACAAAAATAGGAACTTCTGGCACATAAAGTGCTCTGCCAGACCCATTGAAGAGGCATCAAGATATGGCCATGGCAGCCCAGTCTAGTGGTAGGAAGCTGAGCTAAAGAGCGACGATTTGACTGGTGAAGTGAATCAGTGAAGAAGATTAAATATGTTAACTATTTCAAGGTTTACCTGATATGGGAAACCTAGAATGCAGGCATTCTATAGAACCAAATAGATGTGTAGTGAGAGTTAGGGATGATTGTGGGGGAGGGGGGTGAATTCGGGAAGGACAAATATGGGGAGGGAAAAGGATGTTGATAAAATAAGCTATCTGTTTTTCATAACTCTTAGGATATCGAGAAAGGGTAGTTACTAACCGGCTGAAAATATGAACAAGATAATTGCAATGGTGAGGTATGAAAACAAACAAACAAATTAATATTATAAGGCCAACATCACAAACTATTTTCTCAATAGAGTCCACATAGCAAATATCTCAGTCATTGCAAGACATATTGTTACTGATGCAACTACTACTCTACTCAAGTGCTAATCTAGCATGAAATTAGCTACAGATAGCACTGAAAAAAAAGTAAGCAAAGTTGCAGTTTAATAAGACTTAATTTAAAGAAAAGCAGAGAATGAACCAGCAGTGGGGTTGTGTTTACCTAGAGGTAATACTGTACTTACTGCTGTTAAAATAACTGATTCAGGGAAAGCTATCCCACTACTGTACACAAGTGTTGTTACAAAAGAACTCTCCAATGTGATATTTGAACTAACGTAGGAGGGATAAGAAGAAATGTAACACAGGTAGAACCTAAGGAACCAAACAGAAGGTTCATCATAAGCCAAAAACTTGAAGAATCTTGGACTTTACCAAAAGCAGGAGACTGAGGATGGTAGAATAGGAATCTGGACAACCCTGTAATTTGCTTTGAGATGTAAGTGGATAGCAGTTCATTTAGCTCATGAAGTTAAAGGCAGAACGGCATCTTGCAGAAGAATCAAAACTGAAATAGCCAGAAAGAATGAGCAATGCTCAAGGGACCTTTAGGCGAACCCCCTCTTCCTGGAAAAAAATCCAACCAACGTTGAGCGCACGCATTCAGTCACAGTGTACAAATGGAGAAGAGCGAGGACAACTTTCAAAGTGAGGTTGAAGTCTATGACAAAAAGTCTAAAGGTGGTGTGACGATCACCCAAAAGTTAAGGTGAAATCTCACTGCTATTTTGAGAGCTCTTGGCTGTGAAGAGAAAAAATACAGTCTTTGGAAGGCTTATGTAAACATCATCAATAAGTAGATGTAAGTAGGATTATTCTGATCTGAAATGTTATTCATTATGCAATGACTTTTTGGTGTTTGAGAATATTTTTGCTTTGAAATCTACAATGTTCCAAAGTTACCAAATTTTTAAAAATAATAAAAATACAACAATACAATACAAAATTTTTGCTTGAGATTCATCCAAGGTAATGTTCAAAATAAAATAAACTTATGAGAAAAATTATGCATGTACTTAATTCAAGATGTTTTAAAAGTCACCCTAAATAGGAAAAATTAACAAAATTCTGGAATATTCTACCTTTTTGGAAGGTATAACATTTTCCCTATCCTTGATCCATAATAGATTACTGTGATATTTTTTCCACTTATTTTAGCATATTTGTGTTTTTATATTTAAAGATGGTTCCTTCAGGCATTTGATATTTGAGTGTTTATTTTTAGCTAACATTACAATTCATGCTTTTTAATTGACCTATTTAGCTACTTATATTGTAAACCACAATATATTTAAATGGTTGTTGATATAATTGGATATAAATCAAGCAGTTTTTTAAATTTTATATTATTGAATTGGCTATTTCTTTCCTTTTTTCTTTTATATTTCTTTTTAGATTAATTCACCATTAATTAATGGTAATTTTTATCATTCAGTTTTATCTCCTTCCTTTATCTAGACCTCTTTGGGTGGACATGTTCTGTTCTAATGATTGCTTTCTGAATTACAGTATGTATTTTTAATCTAGCATAATCTACCCTCTGGTGATATTTATCTACTTAATGTAAAGTATAGTGACCTTATACTTCTTAATTCTTGAGTTTTGTGAAATTGTTAACACACACTTCGTTAGCATGTGTTATTCAATTTACTTTCAGCAATATATTATCTTCCAAAAGTAATTAATGAGAAAATCTTCTACAATAATTTGTACAACTGATATTTCTTGGGTTCTTTAGTTTTACCATAAAAAAACTGAATTTATCTTAGCTACTAAAGTTTTATCTCAAGAAGTTCAGTTGGGATCTTTTAAAATACTATCTACATCTCCAGATTATATATTCTTATTTTTATTAGCCTTTTGAATACATTAAATACAGTCAGAATTTTTGATGTATCATCTGTTAATTCTACATGTGTCTTATGTGTTTCAATTTCCATTTATTAACTTATTCATCCTCATTATGAATTATTTTGCTGCTTCTTTGCAAGCCCATACATTCCAACTAGATTCAATAATTTTATCTTCTTGGTACATGAATAATTTTTCATCCCTATAAATATATTTGAGCTCTGAGATACAGTATCAGTTCTTGATAATAGTTCAATATTGTAGGTATGTTCATTTCTCTTTTTATTTTTGAAAAATCAGAGTAGCATATCTTATAGGGATAAATTTCTGTATTTATTCTGAATTGCAAGATATTCTGCTCTGGACTTTGATGAGAAGAAGTATTTCAGTTTTTGTGGGAGTTTCAGGAACTCTTTCTGCTCTTCCTATGTAGTTCTTCCTAGTATCTGGTGATCTCTATTTGCAACGAAGCTGCTAAGTCCATGGAAAAAGATTCAAGAAGAACTCTGTAGGTCTACATGAGTGTTTATCCGTCTGTCCTCAATGATACTTTGCCCCATATACTGTGGGGCTTTGGCCCCACCCCTACGCAGATTTTGCCTCCTCAATTCAAATAGTACAAATTAATTTTGAGTACGATTTTCTCTGAGCTTTGTCTGGAAGCTTTCTCTAGGCAGGAATTTGTAGAATTCTTAAACGTCATAGTCCCTGTTACTTAATGAGGACCCTCCTCTACCGCTCACCGGTCAATGTCGTAAAAGCTTAGAATTCTAACACTTAACCTGACTTTTAATCAGAATTTGAGGTAAATTTAATAGCTGATATCTTAGTTGGAAGAAGCTCTCTATGCTTTAACTTTTTTTGTTTGATTGATTGTTTTATTGTTCGATATAAATGTTTGGGCAACATTCTATGTACCCAACAACTAAGCGATCACACCATGATTTTTAATAAATCTTGTAATCTGAAATGTTTGAAGAGCTTCCCAAACACCCACAAAGTTAATTTACATTTCAACAAAAAATGGATAAATAAACTTGTCATTTACTACTGTGTTTGGGGGGAAAAAAAGAATACCTCAAGGTTAAGAAAGATTTTTATTTTAATGAAGAATCAAGGAATCCAGGATCTTAAAATATTCAGATGTCAATAATAATTTTAATAATACCTGCTTGAATAATTCATTTCATAATTCTTTGGGGCCTTTTATGTCAATATTTTTGTACATGAAAATGTTGCATGATAAATATCTCAGCCTTTGTTTATAAATGAGTGGCTTTTTGTATGTTTTATCATCAGATTATTCAAATTGATAGTGCAGGAAAATAAAGAGATACATTTTGGGGAGTCAACTCAATATTTTAACTTTTTTTTTTTACCCTGGCATGAGGTAAATGAGCACTTCATAAGACAATAGAGCTCATATTTCAAGGTCAGTTTAAAAAAGGTACTTATCTAAAATATCAAAACAGATATTTAGATTATTAAAAAATAAGGTATGTTGGCCATTTGAACTAGATCATTGATATTTTGCCTATATTACTTATCAATCTTCATATAGATTCCAGTAATTGAATATGTAAGTATGAAAGAAATTATTTAAAATGTCAACAAATGTGAAAACTCATATATAGATTCAATGTGATTTTTATCAAAATACCAACTTTTTTTCACAGAACTTGAAAAAAATAATCCTTAAATTCATATGGAACCAAAGGAGACCTAGAATAGCCAAAGCAATCTTGAGCAACAAGACTAAGGCAAGAGGCATCACAATTCAAGACTTCAAGTTATACTATAGAGCAATAGTGGTAAAAACTATATGGTGCTGGCCCAAAAATGGACAAGTAGGCCAATGGAACAGAACTGAGGATGCAGAGACAAACTCAAATACACTCAGATACCTAATCTTCAATAAAGGAGCCAAAAGCCTACACTGGGAAAAGGATAATCTCTTCAACAAATGGTGCTGGGAAAACTGGACATCCACATGCAGAAGAACGAATATAGACACACACCTGTCACCAAGCACCAAAATCAAATCAAAGTAGAGCAAAGACCTAGATATTAAAACTGAAACACTGAACCTTCTGGAAGAAAAATTAGGCAAATATCTAGAAGACATAGGTGTAGGCAAAGACTTTCTTAATAAGACACTAAAAGCAAAAGAAATACCCCTGAGGATTAACTAATGGGATTATGTCAAATTAAAAAGTCTCTGCACAGCAAAGGAAATTATCAACAGTGTAAAAGGAGAACCAACAGACTGGGAAGGAATATTCACCACCAACACCTCAGACAGGAGGCTCATAACCAGAATATACAGAGAACTGAAGAAAAGGAAGCCCCTCAAAATCAAAGACCCTATTGAAAAATGGGCAAAAGATATGAATAGACAGTTCTTAGGTGAAGAAGTTCAAATGGCCGATAAATACATGAAAAGATGTTCAACATCCCTAGCCATAAGGGAAATGCAAATCTAAACATCGCCAAGATACCATCTAACTCCAGAGAGAATGGTGTATAAGAGCACAAACAGCAATCAGTGCTGGCGAGGCTGTCGGGAAAATGGAGCCCTACTGCACTTCTGGTGGGAATGCAAACTGGTACAACCACTATGGGAAGCCGTATGGAAGTCTCTGAAAAGATTGTAAATAAATATCCCCTTCTATCCAGCGATACCTCTTCTGGGAATATTCCTGAAAGAGTTAAAAACAACACGTGACAGAGATACATGTGTACCCACGTTCACTGCAGCACAACTAACAATAGCTAAAATGTGGAAGACACCAAAATTCCCTTCAGCAGACCAATGGATACACAAACTGTGGTATTTATACACAATGGAATACTATGCATCTATAAAGACAGATAGCGTGGAGGCTTTTGTAGGCAAATGGAAGAAACTTGAGACCTCATGCTTAGTGAAGTGAGTCAGAAGCAGAAGGTGAAACATCGAATGGTCTCTCTGATATGAGAAATGCAGGTCACAATTATTTCATGGAACTCAATGTGGAAAATAATGGGAACTGGGGGTGGGGAGTTTGAAAGGAGAGAGGGGAAGGATTTGTAACCTTGTCGTGATAAATATGTGCACAAAATGCTCAAGATCAATGTGAACTTTAAGTTTTGCATGTATACATGTCAATAAAATGGAAAAACGTAAATAAACAGTGATTAAGGTGAAGGGCATACTGTATCAAGTAAGCAAAAAAGAAGGAAAGAAAAAAGAAAGGAAGGGGGAGAAAGAAGGAAGGAGAAAGAAAGAGAAGGAGGAATAAAAAAGGAAGAGAGACTTGTGATAAAATGACTGTCTAGAAGTTAGGTAAGAAAACAGATCTAAGAAACATGTACTGTAAATACCTGAGAAGAAAAACCATGAAACTGAGTAAGGACTACAAAGTATGTTCTTTCTCCCTTTCTTTCTCTCCTTTCTCCCTGGTACTCTGTGTGCCTGGGTATGGTGTGTGTAGCCTGGGGATTAAACCCAGGGCCGTGTGCACGCCAGCTCTGCCCCTCACCTGTACCCCAGCCTCATCACCTTCTTGTTTTCTCATCTTCGCCTGTCTCTGGGTCTCTCTGTCTGTCTCTGTTTTTCTGTATGTCTGTTTCTTGATCTCTCTTTCAATAGATTGCCAACATTTTACTTTTTTAATAAATTGACAAATTCAAATAGAAATTATAGCCTTGGTCTAAGTAGTTAGGTACATGAACAACCACTACAAGTCTTCAAAGTGTGTTGAAATAACAGTTAAACTTACTGCAGTACTTACTGGGTGTAGCGTGGGCTCTGCTACTCCCATGAGCTCTCCAACTCCTTCCTGAATCTTACTCTATTTAGACTAACTCTGAAGGAAGAAAAAAAAACCCTCAAACTTGAGCTACCATTATATTGTGTTCTCTGTGGCTGTGTTAACCTTTGTCTTTCTGTGTTATTTTTTGTAACTTCTGCTGCATACAGTTAAATATCGTTCTTTCTACTCAACAATTTAAATATCTCTATTGGCCACTTAAATTTTGGATTTTTTTCATAAAATTCATTGTTGCCTTTTTTCATTATTCCAGATTTTCCTCAGATAATTTAAGAAAATATAGAGAGTTGGTCACATTATAAAATGACTCAATTAAAATACATTAACTGAGAATTGCATAACAAGACAGATTAATAAAAATTTATTCTAGGTAGTTTATATTCTTTTGTCCTTTTATCCCTTTTATGAAATTGGAAATGGAACCACCTGGTATTCAACCTCTGAACTATCTCTCTAGAAATTTTTATTTATTTTTAAATTTTGAGACAATTCTAAATTACCCAAGCTGTTTTTAAATTTATGATGTTCCTGCCTCTGCCTCCCAAGAAGAGGAAATGATAGGCATGTGCCACCATGATTGGACTGTTTATTTGGTTTTTTTGTTTGTTTATTTTTATCTTAAAATGCTATTATTCATTATCTGTTTCTCTAAAGCCAACACAGCATAGCGTTATTATCAAGCTACCAAATGTTAACAGCTGCATATTTTTGTGTTCCCAGGATTTATTGACCCCTAGTTGGAATGACAGAATGGAATTAGGAAAAAAAAACAGAAATTAGGCCATAGCTGTGCACAGCATGTTCAGATTAGTGTCCTTATGAAAAGAGAAAGCTCGTTCACTCGCTCTCTCTCTCTCTCTCTCTCTCTCTCTCTCTCTCTCTTCTTTACTGGCTCTGTCTGTCTCTACTTCTCCCTAGATCTATTTATTTCTATCTCTCTTCATGACCATACCTCTACATGTGAGAACACACCAGCAGTGGTCATCCTGTTCAGGAAGTGAGTCCTCATGTACACAGTAAATCTGCAGGAGCGTTGATCTTGGATTTCAATCTTTCTGAACTATGGAAAATACATTTATGTTAAGGCATTGGGCCCATGGGATTTTGCTGTAGTAGCCCAAACTGACTAGAACACCCTTTAAATATAAACATTTTCAGAAACTCATAAAAATTTGCTCTCAGTTCAGAAGTATTTCATTGGCTACTTTACAGTGAGGCCGTTAAAGATTGAATGTCCTTATATTCTCACCAACCCCTTATTGTATTTTCTGTCCAATAACAGAAACAAAAGTTGAGTGGCTAAGTGATAATTCTGAAGTGCGAATCTATTCTGAACCCAAACACTCGAAGACTAATCAATTCCATCAGGCAAAAATGCAGTCAGGAATAAATTTAGCACATAAATAACTTCAGTGTTTCCTGACCTATACTGATAAACACATGAAACATTAAATCTGAATATTCATTCTTTAATTCTTTGTTTGGAAATCTGTTGTTTATACCTCAGTCTAGATTTTAGCTTTACATTTTAATTGAAGGACTGTAATGATATAATCGACTAAGATTTCATGAACAAGTACTACATGCCATCACTTTCTGTTATGGGTGTAGCATCCATCAGGCATTTAGCCCACATCATGATTGTGAGGTAAGTGTACTCTTTCTTTTGAGATAAGGAAACCATAGGTTTCATACCATAGGTATGAACCATAGGCTCAACTTCACGTAGTGATTGTAAAGTAGGTGTTAACCTGATGTGTTTTATTCCAAAATCTGTTCTTTCCATCACATGTGAGTACTCCAGTGACATTAGCACCTTCTTTCATGCTGGCCAAGAATATTATCAAAATGGCTGTGATTCACTTTGATTTATTAGAATGGGACAAAGCTTGAGTGAAATTTGAGGGACTAAACTGTGCCCCTCGAAATTCATACAGGAAATCATGGGTCCCTAAAGTGATGGTACTTGAAAGTGGAGCTTTAGGGTTAATAAGATGACATCAGGACAATGGACCCCTTATGATAGAACTTGTCCCTGAACTTTGATATGAACTTCACATGTGCAGAATACATCAGGAGTCAGCTGGGTGACTTTCAACACTCTTGTCTCAGCTTAAATCTTCTAATCTTTGTCTCTGCTTACTCATAGAATCCTCTGTCACAATCAACCAACCAACTCTGTCTGCACTAGCTCCACCTCCTTGCACAATTCAAGTTCAGTTCCTCATACCTTTTCCTGATCTACTGAACTGTGGAAATTCCACCTACTAAACCTTGTTTCAATTTACTCCTTCCCTATTCTTCTCCTTCAGAAACGACCACCATTATTTATCTATGCTGGGATTATTATTATTATTATTATAGAACAGTTATACTCCTTGATATCTGAAAGGCGTTCTTGAATCCTTAGGGCATGTTCTCCTGTCTCAATATATACAATAGAACATATTACAGATTTTACCACTAGAAATCTCATGACACTTTTATTTTGAAACTTGTCTTGCAATGAAACAATGCCATGTCATCACATTCTCTTTTTATTTTATCCACTGTTGTGAGTTTCGCTTACTTGCTACAATGAGTGCCCTATGTGCATTGTTAAATTCATCACACTATGACAAACCGTGTCATGCTATGTCTGACATTATTACTCTAGTTGAAGAAATTGGTCAGAAAATTGGACACATTTAGTAAAATTGCCACTGACAGGGAGCTCCTAATTGAGGAGAAGGGATGTCTGACACTAAAGCTTAAATTCTCATCAGCCCAGCTTTGCTGTACCCCAGAATAGCAAGAGACATTAAATACTAAAAAGCCAATGGCAATCATAGTAATTAACTCCCAGATCTTCCAAGGCCAAGATTCTTTTTTGTTTTACCAAGGTCGCCTTTCTCTCCACAGAAGCACTCATTTAAGACACTTAGAATTGAACAGCCTGGCTTGAATTACTATTGCAGACAATAGTTCTCAAAAGCGCAGAATTTTTTTTTTCTTTCCAGCCTAGCTATCAACAAATTCAACAATCCAAAAGATTTGGGTTAACGTTGAAAATCTCTGAAATATGCCACTTATATGACCTTATATTTTCTCTGACTGTGGCACCAATACTAGAAAGATTATAATACCGCAGATCTAATGTTCAGACACTTGGAAACTTATATTTGCCCCTAAGCGAAAAAGAACTTAACTATTCTCATCACTAACCATTCTAATTGCTTAGTTCCTTTCGGAAACTGTAGAAAAAAAAAAAAACTTCCGTATCAGACTTGTCATTCTTTGGCTGTAATTTTCAATCATGGTATTGAAAAGTCGCCTTCACAGAGGCTCAAGTATTACATTTACAGAGCTCATCTTGCTTCCTCACTCTAAAAGAATAACTTCCAATGGCTCACAAGTATCTAATAGTTTGCCATGCTACCACTGTCACCATAGGTCAGAATATAACACATTACTCTAACAGGTCTTTAAGGTTAGCTGTTTCCTTAAGTGTCTGGGAAAATCAGCTGCATAAGGACCACAATGGACATGCTCAATTAGGCAAGTGGGAAAGTTTTCTCAGACATTTGTTTATAATAATGAATTATTCATAATTTATATATGCATTAACATTCCTATGAGCTTTGGTCTTGCTTTGCAAATAAATGCTAGTTCACCTTAAATGTAACCCAGACATTAAAAATATATTGCTATATTTCCATTGACGTTTCCATCTACTGTTCTGAATAGCTGACTACGATTAGTTTTTTTTCCTTCTTAGCAGTCACTTGGAGTACTTAAAAAAAATCGTCTTTATGCCCTGTGTCAGCAAGCTTACTAATAAGGCTTTTAAATTGTCATGGCTTTATTTTTTTCTGGAATACTTTAATGTTCAAATAAGGAAGAATTGTCTCTGTCAATGCATGCCCTCCTTGGAGCAGTGAGATGCTTGTCGTTGTTTTCTCAGCTGGCTCCTGGGAAGCCAAAGGCTTTGGGCTACTCTCGCTTTCTGACGCCTTTGCCACCTGATTGCACAAGGGCTGAGGCATCTTCAAGTTCATGTTCAAGGCTGAAAGAGGGTGAATGAAACTTCTATCCTCCCCTCTATGTTAGAAAAGAGGAAAAATACTTTTCCCACCAAAGTTTTGATCTTTTCACATGGAGAATTCAGTGTCTCAGTGACTTCTACTTGAAATGTCTAGAAATAGTTGGCATTTGTGTGGTAAAAATAATTAGTCAAGTCAATTACTTTGGATCTATGTGCTAACCAATAGATGGTCTGCTTATCTTACAAAGATGACTTGTTGAAAATTTAGCATTTAGCATTCTATGAAAATTCTGCTCAACACTGAGTTTAACACAGGAGAATGAATAATAGATGTCCTTGTTAGTACCTGGGAAGATAATGGGAATATTCAATGACGGATTTTAAATGTTGCATAGGGAGAGGGCAGAACAATAAACCATATCACTGAGTTATTGACCTTGTGATCCAGGTTTCTTACTCAAAAGCAAAGGACAGAAGTGGGCCATTTCCTATATGTTTTTCAAACTTTGCTTAGCTCTGTTCATTCTTCGATTAATCACATCTCAGTGTTTTCATGAGTGTTATATTTGGTTTGAATATTTACACAGTAACAACAAAGGCTTGCATAGTACGGCCCGTGCAGAAATGCACATGTCAAGTGTAATGTCACTAGACTGCTGTGGGCTGAAGTGTTCTCATCACCAGCAAATATTATACAAGAATCTCTGCTCTCTCAGATGAAGGCACTTTGAGGGAGTGGTGGTTTAGGGAGGTAATGAGATGAAGAAGTTAAGAGAGTGAACTGTTGGCGATAGGATAGCTTCTGCATGTCATCTTAGACTTCTCAGGCTCCAGTTATATAAAAAAAATAAGTTTCTGTTGTTTGAATCACTCAGACTGTGCAATTTTTCTATGGCAGCCTGAACTGGGATGTACAAGGTTGTTAGATGCTCTCTAAGAAGATACAGAGAAGCCATTATGGATGGCTTAAGTGGTGTATTTTGTTGTTGTTGTTTATTTCTCTATTTTTAACACACTTGGTTTTGTGGTTGCTCTTGTCCCTTCAGCCAAGATGGGTTCAAAAGTGACTATCTGTGACTTTGTGCATAATAACATAATAGACAACTGACCCTCGGTTTCTAAGTGTTCAACATTTTCAGCTTAATGAGAGAGAAATTACAGATTTGGAACAGTGTTTTTAGTGAAATTTAAGGGAAGTCTAAATCTATTAGAAGAAGCAAACACTTCTTTGCAACAGTTTTATTTTACATAGGCTCCTTTGAGTTATCTTTGAAAAGGAATTATTTCCAGTCCACTTAATCAACAGTCAGTCACTAAGGACTGATCATGTACCGAGATCTGTTCTTAGCGATTATGTTATGAAACAAAAGAAAAAATCCATACCCTCATGGAGTTCACCTCAGAAAGACATATGATGACTAAAAATTATGACAATTATACCCTTGTGTTGGACGTTAAAAATTAGTAAAAAATATAGTCAGGTGACATTGATGGTTGCAAGAAAACATTTTTTGGTAAGAAGTTAAGACTAGAGCACATCCTTGAGAAAACGAGAAAGTTGTCCTCTGGTTGTCTCTGGAAAAGACCATCAAACACCATGTATGTACAGGTAGCACTGTAAGTTATTCCAGCATATTTTTCAGCAACTTACTCCAGAAGGAGCCCCTGCATTATAGACCTTCAAAATTCACAATAGCAAAATTTAATTTTGAGATATTAAATGAATTAGAGAGATTCATATGAGTACAAATCAGTTTCATTTTCCTAAATATTAAGTAAATCAGAGAATCAAATATAAATGGCATCCAAGAACATGGTGCCATTATTAATGCTGTCAATCTTCACTAAAATTCTGTATGTGCAAAATAAAAAGATCTATTTATTGCACTTATAACCAGTAGTTATTCTTTGATTTTTGTCTCCAGAAAATATGTTACATAACCCACTATTACTAAGATATCTATTTAAGGTAGAAATGTAGAAATTGGAAAAAAAATGTGATAGCTCTATGTATTTCACAAGGTCAGACTTGCAACTTGCTTTTGTAAGGAGTGGTGTAGGAAAGAGTGATATTAATCACAGGTTTGCTGTCAAGGGTATGTGACTACAAACAGAGATAAGTGTTTTGAAAATAAAAATGAGTTCTATATGAAATTATGTAGTTATGAAGGGAATTCACCAAGACAGGAAAAGCTTCCCTGGATGGATGCCCTAAAATATGAAACACAAGAAAGTGTACAAATAGCCGGGTAAAAATTTTAAGATGATAACTCTAGAGGGAACATTGACTGCACGGAGGAAGAAACAATGGCACGAACACGCTGAAATGACGAGTGCTGTAATCCCCAGGGAGTGGAAAACGCAGCAGGGACTGACACTAAAGACCAAACAGGAGCCAAGCGTTCAGAATATTTTTCTATATCTAAAACTAAGGAGCGTTCATTCAATATCGTGAGCGATAAAAAGAAGTATCTTGAAGAGAATTGCATTTGGGAAAGATGTTCTGTTTGAAGAGTCAGGAGAGTTTTGAAAAGAGTAATAGATAAGGGTTGGGAAAATGTATAGCCTAGCTTGGCAATATAACAGTTTCAACCAAGGCTTCATTAAAAGAGATAGAGTTAACAGATTTGAGATGAATGGAGGAGAAACAAACCAGGCAGCGCTTATACATTTGATAAACATTGAAAACGTGAGAGTTTAAAGATATTTTAAGTTTCTATTTTATGTTATAGGACAAAGGGCGGCATCATGATGCAGAATGGCCCTTACATGACAGAAGTCACCTTGACCTATTAAACTACAGATTCTCTGCACATATGGTAGATTACAAAGTATCCCAACCTTCTACAATTCTACCTTAAATAAATATCTTCGTAACAGTGGGGTATATATTTCCTAGACACAAAGTAATGTAGATGTTTCTAAGGATCCTAAGAACATACTCTGAGAAGTTCATAACACACAATACTAAAGCTCATCACAGGTAAGACTGGAGAATACAGTAAATTGGTTTTATTGAAATCATCCAACCTGTCCTGTGCTCTCTGTCATCTATCTGTTTGTCTGTTATTCTGTGTGTCTTTCCATGCCTAGACCTGTGTAAACTACTCCTCAGGTCACTGGATTCTTACAGAATAAATTAAACAAAAAGACAAGATTCTAGAAGTTGTCAAAGAGTCGGTAGAATTTACGTGTAGTTCTTTCTTAGACACATGACTGAAAAAAGTAGAAATCATGCCGCTTATTTTTTCTTCAGGAAGAGACATCTGAACCACTGACCTCTGGTTTGATTAGGGCAAATAAATCGATATTTGGATATCTCATTAGTTTCCATTTAAACAACCCAAACAAAGCATTAGTGACTTTGGAGTAATCAAAAAATGTACACATTGCAATATAGTATGCTGGTATGAACTCAGGAACCGTGAGGGAAAAAAAGGTCTCTTATGGAAATTGATCTTGTCTCATAAGTATGCAAAAACTCTGGGAAGAAAGGCCTTTTCCTAATTTTGTTTTGAAAAATATGCTGTGTAGTTTGAACAGCTACTATAGAAGATGAAACTAAACTAAGCAAATAATAAGAAACGTGAGCAAGACTCTGGAAAAAAAATACATATAAGTTGATAGTGGAAATGTAAATTAGTACAGCCACTGTGGAAAACATTATAGAGTTTCCATTAAAAACTAAAAATAGAATGGCCATATGATATAGCATATATTCAAAGGAAATAAAGTCACCATAAATAGGCAGCACATGCCAAAGTTCATTGTGGTTCTTTCCAAAATAGTTAAGATACAGAAGCAGCTTAATTGCCTACCAACAGAAAAAAGGTACAAATATGTATAAAAATGTATGTATACATACAGAGAGAGATGGACAGCGAGGCAGAGAGAGATAATGAAGTAATAAACAGCCTTAAGAAGTAAAAGCCTTTAGCCAGGTGTGGTGGCACATGCCTGTAACCCCAGCACTCAGGTGGCTGAGGCAGGAGGATTGCAAGAAGTCCGAGATCATCCTGAGCTACATAGTGAGTTCACAGCCAGCCTGGACTACAGAAAGAGATCTTGTCTACAAAAAAAAAAAAAAGAAATATTAAATCCTGACATTTGGAAAATAGATGTGAAAAGTATGTTAAGTGAAGTAAGTTAGACATAGTAAACAACTATCACAGTTCTCTTGGATATGAATATTAAAGTTATATATATATATATATATATATATATATATACACATACATATATAAGTCAAAACAAGAAATATCAAAAAAGAGAAATGATGGAATTTCTGCGTGTTTGTTGCATTTTGAAAGTGGAAGAAGACAAATTAATAACTGATTAAAATTACTTATGGTTCATATTAAACTGATAAAAAAATTTTACCTTAACACCTTTGACAGCAAGGATGAAACTGGTACTCCCTGAGCTGGAATTGAGAGACCTTATTTACTGACCTTAAAGAAAACGGCAAGAAAAACAGTACACAATACATCAATCGTGAAAGGTAGTAATTAGTGTTTGTGGCTGAGGTGACAGCCATTAACTCATCTATAATGATTATTAAACTTGCAAGCGCCCGAATGAGAAGCGGGAACTAAGTAAAAAACCAAGAGAACTAAAAGATGACAGCTTCTCACGGGGGGGGGGGGGGGGGATCTCTTAAAGAACTCGATCAGGTAGTGATCTCAGAAATCCAATGGAAAAGAATCCTAGGATGCCACAGAAAGACGTCATCCACACAAGTTGTCCTGGCAAAAAGTACAGAAGAACTGCACATAAATCCTGCTTCCTTCCCTCACCAGTGGAGAGAAATACCAAAAGGAAAATAGTATTTCCAAGAAAATGCTACCCCCAACTTTTATTAAGACTATATTTAACACTATGCCTGTATAGAACACCAATGTCAGAGCTTACCTCCAGGTGCTAGTCCACCCAGAAGTCACCGCTCGATGTGTAGTATTATTTGAGACTCAATAAATCACATCCTGGGCATGTCCTGCTGCCAAACAAACACAAAGCTATCTGAAGCTTTCTTGTTTGGGAAATAATATTTGAAATTATATGTAGCATGTTCACCAGGGATAATGCTTACAAGCAACGTATGTGAACAAGAGTGATAGGTTTTCAGAGAGAATAGTTATAACACGATGTCACTTGTCCACTGGAGCTCAAAGTGTCACTTAGTGTTGGCCACAGAAGTGACTGAACAAGCGTTTCTGGGGCAGGTTCCTTCATGGAGAGCATCCTGAGTCTCCCTAGGATGTGTGGTGGTGCTCCTTTTGCAGGCTGTAGAGCCAGGTTACGTGCACAGCATCCCCCAAATGGTTCAGCTGGGGCTAGACAGTCAGACGAAGCTCTTATCAACATGAGGCTTCTTCTGAAGAGAGATGGCAAATGATACTGTCATCACACTGGGAAAAGAGTAATCGGAGAAAGATTGGGAGCTAACTTTAACGAGAATGCTTTGGAATAGAGAGTTAAACTTAGTGTGATGGTATTGACAATATGAATCACTGCTACCATTCCATGTGGGATTATAAACTACAAAAATATTTAATATGAAGCAGGAGTAGAACCCATTTGCTGTAGAAATGAGCCCAGAACATTGCAATGATTCTAGTGTAAGGACTAAAGTGCTAAAGACAGCTAAGATTCAGGAGACATCACAGTCCACAGGCAACAGTGATTGTGACATATTCAGAGGATTCTCACCAGATTTGTTAGCCCTTGGAAATTTAAGGTTGAACAAAAAATCCAAATACAGAAAAGGCAACCAGAAGGAGAAGCTCGTACACTGGTAGCTGCTGGACACGAGCGACCTGGCTTTGCTACTAGTCCAGTGCCCACTTGTCCTAGCTCTCTTCCCAAGGGGACGTGGGTCCATCGATGATATATTTGCCGAAAGTGCTTTCATAGTTTGAGACAGTAAAGGAAATCGTGAGCTAAGGCAACATTCACGGGGCAGTGTCCGAGTGAGGACCACAAGCCCTAGAAACAGAGTAACAAGACGTGATTCTGGCACGAAGCACTGAGGAATCCAAGGATCACTGAGTCCCTGGGACATGGAGCGGATATGCTCAGTGTGATCTAGGGGTGACGAAGAGACACTGGAGCAGTGCCACGGTCGTGTCCTCTCACCACCACCCCAAGCGCCACTGGATATAAGGGATTCCTCTCTCTCAGTATGTAAAAAAGGCTGTGAAATTCCTAATATGGGTCCTTAAGTGCTTTGAGGTTCCAAGCAGGGAACCATCCCTCAGGAATCATTAAATGTCCCTGAGTTTCCAGACTGGATACAGAGTCTTTGTGAGGGTGGACAAAGTTTGGTGTGGGAGAAAAGCCTGAGGGGGGCAGCATGCTTAGGGGTGCTCCATGGAACCCTCACTCGGAGGAGCATAAGAAGGAAGTTAGAATTAAACTGCGAGAATTATTGAAAAGGGAAGGAGAAAGAGGCCCCCAGAAAACCAAGTGCTTGACCAGTGCCACCATGACCTCTGTCCCTCTGACATTATGGCAGGTGTCTGACCATTAGGCAGAGGTAAAACCTTCCAGATAGTCACACTCACATGAGTGCAGAGGAGACACACGAGAGGCAGGACAGTGGGCCACGTTGGTAGGCAAAAGATGAAGTCATCGGTGGCAAACCAGCTCAAGTAGCAGTTTATATATACAATCTCATAGCCATAAAAACAGAGGACTGCAGTTCAGCCCCAACAACTGCTGTAACATGAGGCCCCTACATCTCTGAAACATGGAGGAAGGAGACAGGGGTTGAATCTGATGACAGTATAAAATAATAAAAAGGTTAGAGACGATTCTCTACTTTTGGGTTTCTCTCTCTCTATCTACCTCTCTCTCTTTCTCTGTGAGTTTCTTTTGTTTGTAGTATGAGCAATAGAGCATAAGAATTAATTAGTGCTTGATTTTAGATAGCATCTTCCTCGGAGATGTCAAAATAACCCTCACCAAATTTCTGCATGGAGGATTTAAATACAACGTTTCTATCAGCCTGTTAATTATTTCTAACCTTCTTACAGCTTCCTTTCTACTCTAATTATACTTCCCTCCCTTTCCTCTTTCCCACATCTGTAGACTGAAAGAAAATACAGCTTCTATTTTTACAGCAAGTGGACTTAAACCCTAACCTGATCGAAAAAGACAGAAAAGGTCACCACATGTTGTAAAGGGAACAATTCAACAGGAAAAGATTATAATCACATAATCATATGATCAAATATTGATAAAAATGATTTTGCAAAGCAAAACTAGTACACATAAAAGGACAGATAGAGACAATACAGTCATAGTTGGGGTCTTCAGGACTTTACTGTTACAAATACATTAATCAGACAAGAAAATCAGAGTTGAAACACACCGTCAAACTAATGAACTTAACATATCTGCAAAGTATTACATAAATAACAACAAGATGCACATTCTTCTCAGCATCACATAAATCTTCCTCCAAAACAGACTATATCTTAGGTTATAAATCTTGTCCAATAAGTACAAATGAACTAAATAATATGAACAATAATTTCTTGCATACTATTGGATCATTGCAGAACCAAATTAAGTCAACAGCAAAAGATCCTACAGGAAGTACAAAAACACATGGAGTTTTAAAAATTCACTCTTGAATGACTGATATCTCATAGAGGACGTGAGAGAAGAAATTTTAAAGTTCCTACAATCAAGTAACCATGGAAGCACAGTGTACTACAGTCCATGCGATGTAATAAAAACAAGTCTGAGAGAGAAAGTTTACACATGGGAATGATGACATGAGTAAAACGCAGTGGATCCCAAATAAATAACCTAACGGTATATCTCAAAATCACAAATGAAAGGAAAAGGGAAAAAAATGCAAATCCAAAACGTGTATAAGGAAATTATAATGATCAGAGTGAGAATTAATGGAATTAAGACAAAGGACAAGAATAAAAAGTTGGCCCTTGAAAGGAAAAACAACTTGATAAATACTTAGCCAAACTTACCAAAAGAAGGAAACAAAAATGCCTATTAATGTAAGCAAAAATTAAAAAAGGTGAAATCACAATGGAAACTGATGAAATCTGGAGAATTGTAAGAAACTATTTTGAAAACACACTTCAGTGAATTGGAGGATCTGGAAGAGTGGATAAATTCTTAGGCATTTATGAATTACCAAGATTGAATCAATAAGGCATAAAAACCCTGAAGGCACAATGCTATAGAGGCAGTAATAAAAACCGTATCAACCAATAAAAACCTAGGACCCCAGGGATTTCTTGGTGAGTTTTACCAGAACTTCAGGGAAGAACTCCCACCAATACTTCTCAAATATTTCTATAAAGTTGAAAGAAAAAGAACCCTGTAAGACTTGTTCCTTGAAGCGATCACAACCTCAATAGCAGAAAAATCTGCAATGAAAAAGAAAAATAGATGCCTTTTTCCTTAATAAAATACTGTTAAAAGCCTCCAGAAGATACTTACCAGAGAAGTGAAACAAACCATTAAGATCATCCGTTGTGAGAAGTTGGCTTCATCCAAGGAATGCAGGATGATAGGTTCACCATACATAAAACTATCTATCTATCTATCTATATAGAATAGGTAGGTAGGTAGGTAGATAGATAGATAGATAGATAGATGATGGATGGACAAATGAATGCACACATCACACTACACAAACAGAAGTTAGAACAAAACCACATGATCATCTCAGTAGATGCAGACAAGCCTGTGGCAAAACCTATTATTGATTCATAAGGAAAAGTGTAAAAACGGGAATAGAAGGACCTTCCTTCAAAATGATAAAAGTCATTTATGACAATCTCTTGTCAACATCAACACAATCTTACAAGGCACATTGTATGGTGGTTGCTTAATAATTATATAGAAACATTTTATTTTAGTTTTGCTAATGTGTTCTTGTTTAAGTTCCTAAGTTTCAAACATTCAAACATCCTTAGTTGGAGTGTATCTATAAGTTATTTTCAAATTCTTTCTGCAATCTTCTCTGTGTAAATACTTACACACATACAACATATATTAAATATTTTTGCCTTATTGTATGTTTGCCTTTTCTCGAAAAGAAAATAAAAATGACTCTTAATTTCTGCCTTAGATACTTTTTCATTACTGTGACTCAATACACAATACCTGACATCCACAACTTAGGGAGGAAAGATTTATTGTAGCTCGCAGTTTCAGAAGGTCATAGTTCATTCACAGGTGGGCGGTTGTAAAATGGTAGAGGCACATGGCAGGGCTGGAGCCGGGGCATGATCACAGCCAAAGCTCCAGTAGCAGAGATCCTCACAATACGGTGGCACAGAGAAAGACTGGGAGAAAGGGCGGAACCAGCACCCGCCCCTCCAGGTGCCCAGGCACCCGCCTACCTTCCACTGAGCCCCACCTTTCAACCCTAGACAGTATCCATAGGAACATGAGGCTTTTGGGGGACACTCCAGATCCAAACCACAGCAATTTATCTAATTTAATTCATAATATTAATGCAGAATTTTCACTGTAGCTGTAACTTTGGTTTAACAATTTAAGATATGAGACATTTTAGAAAACCTCATCTTGCAACTATAGGGTGCTTCAGGCTTTTGTTTTCTCAAAATAAAGCTATTGCTATAGAGTAGTTATAATTGACTAAAATTTTATTGAAAATATTGCTAATTATATGTTCATTTTTGGACATTTAGTCCTAGATGGATTAAAGCGTCTCTTTGGTTCTTTTGAGTGAAAATACCAATAGACTGGATCTCAATTTCCCACCAATGTTTAAAAATAGTTTTATCAGTATTAATAAATATTTTTTGTATATACAAGATTTTTATCGACTTTTTCTGTTTCAATCTGGCCAGAGTCAGATCAATATTAGCCCAAAGAGATTTCAAAATGTCCAGGAACTGATAATTTATTTTTATTTGAGCGCTATCAGAATTTTACAAAGAGATGAGAGCACTGTGTTTTACTACACACACATTTAGTTGAGTGGTTTTTTTGTCAGAATAAAGATTAAGCATTTCTGGGTACAACCCATTTTAATTTCACATTGTTCATCTCAGATTGGAAAATATTTATTTGATTCCCTGATTTTACAGTCACTTCTGTGATTGCACCGGCCACTCATAACACAGTTTAGAATTTGAGGGTGAATTAAGACCACTGGAAAATAATGCCTCCATCAAATGAACATATTCAGTAATGAGTGCTGACCTAGAGCCTGGCAAAGCTGGGTTCAAAACCAATCTCTCTTTTTTTCTCTGAATGGGAGATCAGACTCCACCACTAAACTACATCCTTGGCCTTTCGGGGATTTTGTTTGTTTGTTTTTGTTCTGTTTTAATTTTGAGATAAGGTCTTGCTAAATTGCTCAAGCTAAGCTTTAACTTACAAGTTAAATCCCACAGTGCTAGGATTGCAGGCATGCATTACCATGTCTGACTGAGCTTGGAACACAAGAAGTTGTGTGATGTCTCAGTGTGTGTGAGCGGGTGTGTGTGTATGTATGTGACTGTATATGCTTGTGCATGTGTGCCTGGGACAGGGACGGTGTAACAATAGCGGTAAGAACTTTTAAAAATAATCTAAGTGGAAAGTTTAACTTCAAAAATGAAGTTATATGTCAAGAAATTTAGAAAAAAGTTCCTGAAATCATGACAGACTTAGGTTTAGCCTCGTTCTTTCATTGGACTTTATACAGTCTTCATCATTAATATTCCTGGTTCCCAAAAGATTACTTTCATTGAACTTGCGATTTTCATAACTTTCATTTATGTTAAATTTATCTAGATATTTTCAAATACTAGAACCTTCTGACATAGGTAAAATGTACGTATTTTTACTTATGAAAATGAACTCAATTATAAGAGACGTAACGTCCTGCAGAAACATGTCCTGTGACACCTGTGACTGAGCTGCAGGTGGAGCTTCATTACGTCTGTGCTGGGTGGGAATGCAAGCGCTTACCAAGGTAACCATCCCCGTGACTATGGGAAGGAACTCTCGCGAGAAGCAGGGAGTCCATGATATTTAAAACCGCAACTCTAAGATCTTCACCTCTTGCAAGGAAAATGATGGCAGCTCCTCAGTGAATCCAAAATGCTCATGGAGTAGAGTATTTACGTGGCCTTTGGATTCCTAATTGTGTGTGCAAGACATGGAAAAACTTGACAGGAGTTCAGGGGAAAGCAATGAAAATGATTAAGGGGCTGTTTGCGTTGATTTATGAAGACGTGTTAAATGAACCCAGTATGAATAACTCTCCTAAGTGATGAGCAGGGAAAAACATAATGACTGTCCACAACTATCTGGGGGGTGTGAACATTCAAAAGGGAGATGGATGGGGGACAGAAGAAGATGATAAGGAATAATGAGATGGAATTGGAAGAGTTTATAAGAAAAAAATGCAGTCATTTTAATGCCCCTGAAAGTGTGTACATCAACAAAGAGGGTAGATCCTGTGATAAGCCATCAGACTGCGCCGTCGAGTCTGAGGAAAGCGTTGTGTGTGACGGAGCAAGCGAGGCCGGAGGATGGCTGATGGTTTGGATCCAGGGCAACTGAGCTGGGGAGGTCATGCTCAGATGCAGCCATGTTTGTTTCTGTGTTTTCTCATCGCTTCTGTGGAAAACCAGGAGGGACTCGGGACTTAACTGCTCTGATTCTACTCACTTTCTTTGTCTTAACTCGGGTCTATTGCTGTATTCTCTCAGTGAAATATGGATAAAAAAATCTATGAAGATAACAATTTGGGGGTAAAGCATAATGGTTCTTATAAGACTCAGCCTGTTACTTCAGGGTAAAGACATGAATTAAGTGCTGCGTTGTCTACCCTGTCTCTTTTTAAACCCCTTATCCTGCCTCTTTTTTCTTTTCTTTCCTGATGGCTGAGTCCCCGCAAAACAAAACCAGGAAAAGCCAGACAGCATGTGGGGAAGGATGAAGCTCTTGCTTCACGGAACTCTTTAGTCTGCAAAATGAAACTTTTCTATTAAAAAATAAAACGGGAATGATATGGCTAATAATTAATGAACTCAGCTGAGATGCATAACAATTAAGCTCTAATAAAGCCTTAACAATTAGCTTTTCAGCCACTATTTCATGGGAAGTGAAACATTAGATTAGTTATGCTTGTAGGAAGTAATCAACTAAGAATTACTCATTTTTAAATAATTATAATTACCCTGTTCATTTCTATTGGAGCTTCAATTGCAAATCTGGGTCTGTATGCCAGCTTAAAAAATTAAAAAGATAAATGCTACTTATGTAGAAATTGTAATCTTTAAAATGCAGCCTTGAATTCATTTTTAAAATGAAAATAATCATTTAAAAAGAAAATATATTAGTATCTATTTAAATGTCTACAGCTCAGAGCAAAATAGGAATATTGGCTTATAAATCAATCAAGTGTTTAAGCTAGAACATTTTATATATTGTAGATGATGTTATAATATTTTTGTTCAGATTTTTTTCCTCAACTACAACTACTAGAAGAAAACTTTCAGTAGATAAATACCTAAAAAGATCATTTATCAGACCATAAATAATATATGGAATTTTCTAGTCAATGGGACAATAGTCTATATATATTATAGCATAATTACCTTTTTTAATTTACCTTTCTGTTTCTTAGTAGTACATTTCTATCTTCTTACCCCACTGATTCAATAGTGAAATACAGTTCAGTCAATATTTTCTTTAAAATTTAACTTTAATGGTTGTAAAAGTGTTTCTAAATAAGCTATGAGAGGCAATTACAGGGGAAATTTATGTATTTTTAAAGAACAGATAAAAAGTATTGCATAATTTCTTGTGAAAAACAAAAACATCGGAACTCATCCTTTCTGAATTTTGAAACAAAACGTTTGAGAAATCAATTTTGAAATGTATAACCCAAAATGAAAGTGCAAAATAATTTTTTTTTGTAGTGTACCTGACTTTATCTTCAGTGACAATCATAATGTCTGAAACTATGGATCATGGATTTCTTTGAAGTTCTCATGACCCTAATTATGACCTTTTTAAATCAGGAAAATGTTTCTTAGAAGCCAGAAAGACTCTAATTTCATTTTAAATCTTAGAATAGCATATGTGCTTATGCAGAAACTGTCCCTTAATTTCCCGTGAAAATCTAATTAAAATGAATGACCTACAGGTTTTGTAAAACATGACTTACAAATTGGCATAAACATTGTCAGCAATTTTATTATCAGGGAAAATTTCCTGGATTAAAACTGTATCTACCGCCTAGTGACGCAAAATCCTACTGAGAGCTCTCAAGCTCTAACAGAATATGTGTCTACAACGTTTCTTTGATTCTTTCTGAGTGTGCGCATGTGTAGTGTGCAAGCTCTCGTCTCATTAGTAATGCAAATCAGGAGTTCATTTCCTAAAGCTTTGAAAATTACAGATCTAATATTTTTGAGCCTTTATAATTGTCCAGAAGTGACTATCCAGCATTTATTTAATGCTGTGGGTTATAAGATATTCTTGACACAAATAAACTGATTACAATAATGTCTTAGTCAAATTATAGTCATCATTCGTTTGTTAAATATGAAATTATAATTATCATAACATTTGTGAAAAATGAAAGTATTCATTGTTTAGAAATGTATATGCTGGAACATTTACAGTTTACTGAGAGATTGGCACATTTGCCATTAGCTTTCAACTTGCATTAATAATTAATAATCTTTTGTGTCCTTTTTTCCTATTGGCTTTGTCAGAGTACTTTAGGAAGGAAGAAGAAAAGGCCTGAGTTATAGATTTCGTCCAACATGGCTTATTAATGAGCATACATTTTTATCTGCAATTTTAGTATCAAGAAAAGTTTCCTAGACATTTCAGAACATGAGTCAGAAAACCCAAGTGTCTCAGCTTCTGTCCTCACTGGAGGCTCAGGACTGTTTGTGGCATTTTGAGACATTTAATATGTACTTCAAAGTCATGTCCAACATTTATAAAATGGTGGAGAAATGAAACAATCATTCATTGGGTTCACAAATTTAAAGTAATATGTTCATTTCCTCAAAGGCCAAAAGCATGTTTCCTAAATTAACAAATGGACCACGAGGTGATAAGCATGTCGAGTATCCTAATCTGATTATTATATACTACACCCCATAAATTTGTACAATGCTGCTATGCATGAATTTATGTAATATGTATGAATTGATAATGATATGAACCTTTGAGAGTATATGTGTATAAGCATCAAGGGAACCACTGGGTTCTGGAGGAAAGAGTCACCTATGGTGACTAAGCACAGGTAATGTAGTTGTCAGAAACAATGCACTTTTGCAGCAAAACCATTTCAGATTAATTGCCTGGCAAAAGTGTTTTGTTCTGCTTTGTCTCTAGTAAATGCAATATGGATTATTCATGCTTATAGACGACGTACTTTTGCTTCTATAATCAGTTAGAAACAAAGGATTGAAGAACAGCAGAAGGGTTGTACATTTGGATGTTCCTTATAGAAACAAGGAACATGGGTGATTTCCTTATCTTCTAAATTGCTTTAGGAAACCTACCGTGAACTTGTAAGAATCCTGTGCTCATTCTTAGAATTTTGAAAGGATTAAGATCAGAATCCTGAGCCCTCAGAGCAGCAGAAAAATGACTTCGGACCAAATGTCAGAATGCATTTAAAGCCTTCTTCACGCAATGTGATAAAAACCATATATTGTCCTATAAATAAAAGCATCTGGGGCCTCATTGATGATGACACTGGACTGCGGCTTTGACGCTTGAGTCCTAATGGCCCTGTTCCACTTGGGTCCAGGTGTTTGGCCACCTTTTCCTTGTTCAAACAAAGGAGATTATATGGGAACTGAAAGCAAGATGTGCAAAACACTTGCTGCTTTTGCTGGATTAATAAGAAAATAACTGTGGAAAGAAAAGGACCATTTTCTCAGATAAAAACTGTTTTTTACAAAGCTGTGCTGACCATATTGTGGGGTCCTTTTCAGCACAGCCAGGCATTCTTGCTACCTTGTTCTTTATTTCCAAAGAGTCCTCTACTGTCTGTCTCCATCTTTTTTTTTCCACTGAGTGCCATTTTAGCCAGGGTTTTTATTCCTCAAAGTCCCAACAATAGTGCATGTTGAGTCTTCTCTGTTCACTTTTGCTTTAATGGCTCTGAATACAGCACAAGCACTGGAACTTCATGTGTGAAGGAGCTAAAAAGACGTTCTGTAAAAGCTTGGAGCCCTGGAGTTGAGGAAGTAGACATCCTACAGAGAAAAGAAAAACTAATCTGCCTTCTGTCTTTGCTGGCTTTGTGGCCTTCAGAAGCCATTTAAACTGCCTCCTTTGTAGAAATTAGAAACCTCTTTCTCTTGAGATCGTTTCTTCCTTGCACAATGCACATCAGAGTCCATGTGAACAGGTTTTGTGTGTGTGTGCGCGCGTGCGTGTGTGTGGGGGGGGGGGTGTTCATGACTTATTTGGCTTGCTTTCAGGGACACAGAGTGAAAAGAAATGAAAAGCATTAAAAGAACATGGCATAAGGTATGAATACCAATATGGATAATGATAAAAAGTGTATTCCTAAGAATATACTGAGTGCAGTTTAATGACAAAAATGCACAGTAATGAAATAAATAGCTGACATTTATCACATGCAGAGTGTGACAATATTAGAACTCTTGGTCTGGAGGAACTTCAATCAGGAAAGCTCAAGGGAAAAATCATTCTCATCTCTAATTCAAAAATCAGTTTTCTTAGGATTTTCTTCTTGCATATCATTGTTGATTACCCTCACCCTAGGCTGGCATTTGTGATGTTGTGGGCTGACCCAGTAGAGTGACTCGGGCTTTCATTCTGAGACTTCTGGGCATCATACACTGCTCCAACTTTGCTGTCTCATTCGTATATTTTACATTAAGATAGGTTGAACTACAGGAAGAGATGCCTTAGGATAAGATTTGAATGTTTAAACAATATTTTTATATCCCTTCTGTAATTGCAGCCCAACTCCACTGTGCACATAAAATTAGCAGCCTTAGCCAAGATGGTGATTAACTTTCTTGCCTGACCCTTTCCTGGCAAAGGGAAACAAAAAGGACCAGATGCCGCTCAGCGCAGAGCAGCCAGGAAGGAGAACAGTGCGAGAGAGGGAAGGACAGGAGCATGCACAGTATCCACAGGACACAATGAGAACTGTGCTCTACTAAGCCCCTAAGTGACTCCCAAAGCAGTTGATACAATTAAGCTTAACCACTACAAACTTCAACACTATAAGTTATATTTGTTTAAAACATTTTTGTGAGATTGTTTCAGTAAATGAAAAACTATAAATCCTAATCCTTGCAGAGATAGATTGATCACTAAGGCAGAAAAGACAAAAAAAATTGTACTAATGACAGATTAGAAAAAAAAGGTAGAAAATGCAATGTAAACAGCTGGTCAAGAGGCCAGTTGATCCCAAAGGGAGATAAGGTGTTAATATGTGACACAGAATTCTTCCCACTTTTTGCTTGATACCATAGTGCTATTCGCATGTCAGCTGCTCATCATTCTATCAATCCGAAGGCCTTATGAATGAATTTTCAGTTAAGACTTCTTTTTTATAAGGTTTCAAGTTGGGTATATATTAATCACCCTTCTGCTTAAACTTCTTGAATAGTTGAGTACTATAAATACAGGTCATTTTTTAATAAAACTGAAAATAATAAAAGACATTTGCCCTAGAGGGAAAAAAGCTGAACACACACAAAGCTGAAATAACTTAAATGTAGACCAGGATTATAAAATACTATGTAGATATTAAAATTACATTTACAAAATACCATTACATTGAAAAGTATCAATTATTAAGAAGAGTATGAGTCAATCCTACATTATGTGCTTATATGTGTGTTTGCCATATTACATTAAATTTCACTTATAGCTTGGTGAGGGAGAGATGGAGGAGGAGAGGAGGGCCTGTCTTGGGCAGTTGACTTGGCCAATATATAATATAATATAATATCAAAATGAGCCTATTGATAGAGAACAAGTACTGTGTCCATTTACTCATTACTTTAAACTCAGTGAAGTAGATTATTTGTAAAATGAAAAGAAGAATGGATCTAAGGCTAGATATTGTTGATAAATATGATATAATAGAGTCTACTCACTCAATATGTAGTTAAAAAACTGTATTGCCCTTCTAAACTCTTTTCTTAAATTTTCCTTAGATTGTTTACACTCCTTCATTTGAAAGATCTTAGGATTTCAAGAAATCCCTACCTGTGAATTAATATTTTATTAGGAAAAGTAAATACAAGAACTCCCTCTGAGAACAACAGAACAGAAGAGATAAACATGACCTAGCAGAGTATCTTGAATTTATACACAATGGAATACTATGCATCTATAAAGTCCAAGAGCATGGAGGCTTTTGCAGGCAAATGGAAGAAACTAGAGAACATCATGCTTAGTGAAGTGAGTCAGAAGCAGAAGGTGAAACATCGAATGGTCTCTCTGATATGAGAAACCCAGATCACAACTATCTCATGGAACTTAAGATGAAAAACAAAGTGAACCAGGAGGGTAGGGTGGGAGGGAGGGAGAGGTGGGGAGGGGGAGGGACAAAAGGAGAGCGGGAAAGCCCTTGTCACCTTGACAAGATACGTAGGTGCACTAAATGCTCAACTTCATTGTAAACCTTAAATTTTGTGCTTATACATGTCAATAAAATGGGGGGGGGGGGGGAAGTAAAGCAGCCTATGGTAAACCTCTGGGAACCAGCACCAGTTTCTGTCTCATTTCTGAAAGATGAATGAAATTGATTCTGAGACTCAGTCATCAGCATCTTGTTGTAGCCTTCTGTGAACAAGTATTGCAAAGCTCAGCCCATCTTCATAGCATGTTCTTGTTTTTCTAACAGTAACAAATGCCCAAGTTCCATTATTGACTGCACGTCAGTGTCAGGCATGACCCTTGGACACATTCACCGTAGCCCCGTGGAGAGTGAGGAGAATGATGCCAATAATCTTTGCTACCTGGTGACACCCATGAAATGTATAACAAATTCTTCCTGTTAGGAATGTAGAAACAGGCTTGGGGACATCTTGCTGCCTGTTCATCTCCAAGATGCTACACATTTAAAGGAATGTGGGTAAAAATGCTGGTTAATAACCTCATGTAAAATAACTGAGCAGAGATAGAAGACAGCTTAAAAAGCTGATCCTAGAGACACTAGGTGAGACATCTGGAATTTGATATTTTAGTATTTTTGTTGTTTTATATTTATAAATATAACTGTATGTCAATAGATGACTATTATTTCTCTTTCAAAAAAACACCAAAAGACAAAAACTGAGGTTGACAACAGAAGTTGTAACGAAAATCTCTTGGACTTTAGTATTAGAAGAGTTTCCAGAAAGTAGATACCTAGGATCAGACTCCAGAATATTATCTCTTCCCTACGATAACACCTGTTATCCCACAGCCTCATAACTGGTAAGAATCTCACTAGGGGGAGATCCAGTTGGGCATGTGCAGGAGTGGATGAATACACAATATTTCTAACATTTAAAGGTAATTACAAAGATTGTTGATTGGTTGTCATTGTATTCAGTGAGTGTGCTGAAGAAACACAGAGGTGGCCTTAGGTTAGCCACCTGTAGGGTCTCAAAACATAGGTTTTCAGCAGCATTGAAACAGACGTTCATCCTTTGAAGCCAGAGGTTCAAGTTCACAAAAAAATGATACATGCCTTCTGTACTAGTACTGCACCCTCGTAAGGGAGAACTGACAGTTTTAGACTTTGAAGAGAGTATCGGTATGGATTTCTTAACAACTTTGAAATAAAAGATTCTACTGGACCCTGAACTTTCAGCAAGAGCCTAATAGTCACTTTTATTTTTTATTTTTGAAGAGGACGTGGACTCACCTTCGAATGTGCACACGAATCCTCTGTGGTGGATCCAGCGTCTTGAGATGGCAAGTGTTCAATCAATCTCATAGCGGGTCCAGTGGTCTTCAGATAGACCAGGAGTTTTCTTTCTCTTTAAGTGTAAAATTAAGATGAGTATTTTTAGTAACTGAAAGATTTCTCATATATTTTTTCATGGTGTGCAGAATACATGAAAATGTAAAACCAAAATGCTTGAAACTCTCCCCTCCCCACCATGATACTGAGTCAAAAGTAACCCACAATTATCTCAGTGAGAATAACAGAAATTTGTGCTACCACTAAAGACTCAGGCAAACAGGGATGGTGGCCTTCAATAATCTTCCATGAAAGCCATGGATTGTGGCAGATGTTGGTAGGTCCCCTTAAACTTGTAAGTTGTATCCATTTTTAGTATTGTGTTTTATGTGATGCCTAACAGATTGAGAACCTCTGTTGATCTTAGAGGACAAATATTTTCTTTTCAAATCCTACCAGTGGGGCAATTGGAAGGACAACTCATCCTTTCAGAACACTTGGTAGTAGTCTGTGATCTATTTCCACATTTCCACTAACTCTCTTGCCTTTGGTCACAGTACAGACTGAATGGGACAGGATGGTCTGAACATTCTACAGAAAGCCACACTGTTTCAAAAACAATTATATCCTGCTAAGGAGACCTGGGAAAAGGAAGTGTCAAGGATTCTTATTCTTCTGGAAAGATACATGATAAGAGGGGGATTCTACTTAAGATTAAGAAGTCACAGGTATAGCTGAAGGTCTTAGGAGTCTGGAGCACGCTGAGAGATCCCTCCTTAAATGTAATCAAGTTAGTATACTTTGTAATTCCTATCACAGACAGAAGCACAGTGATCTTGACATTCTTTGGTCTTGTAGTGAGCAGAATATGAACCTGTATGCCTCACTACAACCCACTTATCAGATGTCTTGGAAGAGTAGCATTTGCACAAAACCTACAACAAGTTCTATGGACATTAAAAATGACTCTTCTATCTGATCCCATATGACACCATATGTTCACTAGTACTGGAGACATATGAGTGCATGGAAAGTAAAAAGGACTTACTAGGCTCTTCTTTGAAGATGTATTGTCTGTGTGTATGCCTATGACATTGTGCTGAAACTCCTGAAAATGCTACAGATCTTCCAATATTTGTAAAAGCCAAATTCCTTTATAACATAAATCATTGGAATTTGTTTCTTTTACTTCTTAGGAAGAGTCGAAGCATGAAGCAGTAGTGATAACTGTACCTTCCTGCTTGTGGGAAAGCTCTCAAGAGCAAAGGATACAAGTTGTTTCAAAATTAAGTCAAAATGAATGATCAGAGTGTTGGATGTAAAAAGAAAGGCAGAGCAAATGAGAATCAAAGAATTAAGGACCTTTAAAATTCTGTGAAGCATTTGGTATTGCGTTGACTATCACATTTGTTTTTCAGGTAAACAAGTGAATCTTCCAGAGAAGTTAATGTTTGCTTGTCATTGTGTGAGTTGTCTAAATTGATGTGTGTAGAAAATCTTTTTGCCTAGTTCATGGCATTTAACTTTCCAGAAGTATCACTCATGTTTTGTTTCTATGCCTCTGTAAACACATAAACGAAAGAGACTTTCTTGTGTTGGTTTGAATAACCGCAGAGACTAAATTTGGTATTACCAAATGAACATTATTTCCTCTATATAAAAATGACATTGAAAGTTTCTAAGTGGCCATCAGACGTCTTATAGACTATTTGCACTATTTGAGGAAGGACTTTAAAAATTTTGCATTAATGGTAATTAGGTCCAGGATATATTAAGAAGTAAATCAGAGTGGTTTATTAATTAGAATATTTTCAATGGAGCTACCACAACTGATTAATAACATAGCACACAAAGAGAATAGGAAGTATGAAAATCAATGGTCCAATTGACAGTATAGTTTCTCTAAATCAACTGCATTGAAAGTTTATCAGAAGAATCTTAGATTACTAATTAACAGACCAAGAATTCTAAATAGCAGCAGACCAAGTAATATGTTCCCAGGGAAAATCAGCTTGCAACTCCCTTGGAAACTTTTTATGAATATATTTATATGAGTACATAAATCTTTCGGTTCAAAATGAAATTGCTATAATTGTTTAATTTTAGCTTTAAATAGAAACAGCAATTAGTCCACTAAAGGAACAAATTACTTACAAATTTTCATATTTAAATACAAAACTATTCGAAATAACTACTGATGATCATTTCAAAGTAAGCAAATAATGGTTTTTGAAATACTGAGTTAGGCATAATTTCAGGTAATATACTAATTATAAGACAATAGATAAGTAAATTCAAAAATCGCTATTGTTCTTTTATTTCCATAAATAAGAACATTGTTGTGGTTGGGACCTGGAATGTCTTTTAAAAGCCTCATACACTTGTATGTATACAAATACAAATGAATACCTATGGATTCTATGTATTGTTAGGAGGTGGGGCGGAAGAAGTGAACTGGAGGCATGTGGTGGAACAGGCAGCTTAAATTACAGGTACATGATCTGAAAAGATACACACTCCTACCTGAGGTTTTTCTGGAGTCCCCTTATTCTTCCTCCTGTGATGCTGTGAGCAGTTCTTCTCCACACGGCCTTCTTGTGATGGGTAGCTGCCCCAGAATGAACTGTGATCTTCAGAAACTGTGAGCCAACTAATTCTCTCCTCACTTAAATTATAGATTTAGGTAATGTGTTCTAGGAATAAATAAACAACTGAAGCAAATGCATTACAAGAAGTATGATATGACCAATGCTTGTTTTAAACAATGTATTTTGTTTTACAAACTACAACATTCCAGGATAATGCTAACTCTGAATATATTTAAAATGACATGACATTTTTCATGTAGTCTATACCTGAAAAGTATTTTCAGAGCTGCAGAATGACTGACCATTTTTATTCAGCCCCACTCCACATTCATGCTTCTATGACTTGAAAATAAAATTAGGGTATTTAGTTCATCGAAACAGAACAAGCAACAATCCTCAATACTCACTTTCATTGGATTGACAAAGTTTCAGAATTCTGAGCTGTAAAACTGTCCTTCTGTGTGAAAAACTGTTCTTAAAAAGGCCTTCCTTAATCAGATCTCAGAGCTTCTGACCAGGAGCTTTGGAGACAATCAGACTAGGCCAAATCTAACTCTAGTGGAAATTAATTGTGTAACCTTGGATAAATTACATATTCCTTTAAGCATTAGAAATGTCATCCATGTAAACGACATAGCAATATAATCTACCTAATGTAGTTATTGTCGGCATTAAATAGATGAGCATATAAAATAATTACTCAATAAAGGGTAGTGTTTTTATTAATACTTCATTTTCATGAATAAAATAACCATACATTATAAAAATTAGACAGAATAATGAACTTTTATGAACCTCTGTTGCACGAATAAGGACATCATATGGTAACATTGATAAGAAATTTCTAACAAGGGATAGTTAGGACTGGCCATTAACAAATCTGACTTCTTAATTAACTTTCTAAGGTTTCAGGATATCTTCCAGAAGTAAATCGTCTCAGGAGGAAAAGTAGACCAAGCAGACAATCCATTTTGTCAAAGACCACTTAATCTGCAATGGTATTATATAAGAATAAATAATAGATTGGGTAATTAATATACAGCATGACAACTAATTTTGGATGACTAGTTTAATAATATAAAAATAGGAATATGTTATATAACTTAAAAGTAAAAATATGGAGTGACTTAGAGGTCATAATATCCCTAAAAGTAATCCTTTAGAAACAATTAATAATAATGAAATAAACTCACTTCAAATATTATTTTAGCACTAGAAAAACTAGACATACACGAAAAATATCTAGAGACAAAATTAGAAATTTCATCAAAAAATACTTCAAAATGATTTGTAGATTTAATTTAAATTACAAAAATCACAATACTTATAGAAGATAGCACAGGATAAAACTGAGATGACTCTTAATTTGCTGAAAAAAATTTTAGATAAAACATCACGAACTGGAATAATGAGAGACAAAATCAAAAATATTGGGCTTTATTAACATTGAAAGCTGTTTTGTGTAAGACACTGTTATCAGGCAGGAAGGGTAAGACATAGGATGGGAGAAAAAAGAACCTATGAAAAAGATATCTGATAAAGTCTGTTTTCAAAATATACAAGTAACTCATTAAGTTTAACAACAAGAAAGCAAACATCCCAGGAACAAATGGGGGGAAAAAAAAAGGTAAGGAAAACCATGAACACACACCTCATTGAAGATTATGTATGGACATGGACAGCTAATGATAAAAATATGAAATATTTTGAATATCACAAGTCAACAAGAAAGTATGAATTCTAACAACGATGAGGAACAGTGTTGCAGTTTTATTAGAATGGTAATCAGAACAGTGACAACAACAAATGCTGGCTAGGAAGTGGAGCAACTGGAATGCTCACATAACGGCGAAATGCAAAATTGTACAGCCATTGTGGAAGACAATTTGGCAATTTGTTACAAACCTAAACATAAACTTTTACTATAAGAATCAGTAGTCATATTTTTAGGTATTTTTTCAACTGAACTGAAAACCTGTGCACACAAAAAATATCACATTAGAAGTTTGTTGGAGAGTGGCCTCACCCCTCCTCCTGCTTGAGAGGGGTTTTTTATTTCAGGCTCATTTCATCCCTTGTACTTATCCCAGTGAACTGACTTTATACTTTCAAAAAGAAAAGAAGTTTGTTATAACTTTATTTTAATGAAATAAAATTGAAAGAATCCAAGATATTCTTAATTATGTGAGTGAATAAGTCAACTTTCAAAGATCCAGACAATGAAAACATTGTTCACCACAAAAAAAATAGTTAGCAAGACATGTGAAGATCTGAAGGAGACATAAATGTATATTATTGAGTGAAAGAAGCTAAACTGAAAAGCTATTTATTATTTCAATTATATGACATTCTGAAAAAGTCAAAACTTTGGAAACAGTACAAAGATGATAAATGGATTCCAAAGTTTAGGAAGGAGGATGAGAAGAATGGACAGAGCACAGAGGATTTTGAGGAAATGAAATTATCCCATGATGCTATAATGATGAGTACGTGTAAATGCACATTTGTCAAAATTCATTGAATTTCCACCACAAGTGTAACCTTACATGTAATTCCACCTGTGTGGGTTGCTGAGACAGGAGGAATAACATCGTCAAAGCCTCTATGGACAACTTAGCGAGACTGTCCCAAGATAAAATTTTAAAAGGCTGAACATGTAGCTAGCTCAGTAGCAGAGAGGTTTCCTTGCATGTGGGATGTCCCTAGGTTCAGTTTCCACTACTATACATGCACATAATTTAAGCAGTAGAAAACATCCATTAATAACAATTTATTCATATTTACTCCTCAATCATAACAAATATAGCACACTAAGTTGGGGTGTAAGAGGAAAGTTGAAAGGAATAAAGAATATAGAAATTCTATTTTCTGAGCATTTTTCCTGTAAACTTAAAACTACTCTAAAGTGAAATTTATCTAAAAATAGAAGTTAAATCGGTCATATAAACATATTTGTGCATTAAATATGATTTATATATAATTACCATTATCAAAGACTAAAAGAGAGAAGTATCAATCTTTTAAATTATCAGATAATTCTTATTATTCTGTATTCACAAAATTTGAACAAATAAGGATAATTTTATCAATTATATCAAAAAATACACTTTGATTTTCTTCCAGTTTTTCATTTGAATGTGAGATTAATTTTAGTAATATATGTTTTTGGTTAATATAAATATTTGAGAAAATGAGTTTAATTTTCATGATAATAATTTATTCAACCAGGATGCCAAGCAGTTATATCCTTGATTGAAATAAGCTTTTAGGAACATTTAAAAGTATTTAACTTAGTTTTAGTTTTGCAGTTTTCTGAGTGGTTTGGCAGTGTGACCCAGCATATGATCTTTATTATTTTCATATTTGGCATGCAGTAAATGATTATTTCATTTCTACATTGAGACAAGCATTTTTGAGCTTATCCATTCAAAATTTCCCTCAAATATGTTTAGCAGATTAAATAGTTACCTCCTTATAAAAGTGAGCAGTCTCTTGTACATAGTCTAATGACTCTCTGGAAATTTTATTACAATTCTGATTTGGTGGATCTGGGTTGTAGCCTATGGTTCTGAATTTCGCATAAATTCCCAGATTATTTCAATGTGATTGTTTTGGAGTTGCACATAAGATATGAGGTTTTACCTGAAGCTGCCTGCCCTCTGGCGACACAAATGAACTAACATGTAGACAATATCTGAGTAAATGGCTTGAACATTTTTTATCTATTTACTTTCATTTCTCTATCCCACATAAAAATAAAAATAACAAGTGCTGCATTTATTTTTCCTTCCAACTCTCCACTCATCCATCCACTCATGTGCTTACTTCTCCACGCATCTGTCTGTGCATCCAGACAAGAATTAACCACTGAGCATCTTCCATGTAAAAGGAGCTTTCTAGGCAAAGGACTCTAAGTCCATGTCTGGTGAATTATGTCTTCTCATAACAAACAATATCTAACTATGCATAGAAGATAATTTTAAAATATAATAATTGTCACAACGAAGGTAAGTCGGGAAAAAGAAATGAAGATAGAAGCAGTGGATTGGCCATCTGGGCGCCTGTTCCCAGGTTTAGATATTAATCTGTGAGCTACAGTGGGGGACAAAATGTTTCTGCACCTCGGATTCATTTCCTTACATTCTTCTCTCTGAAGGGTCATGAGAGAGGATCCTTGGAAAGAATTAGTCACATGCTTCACAGCTTTGAAAACACTCACTGTTTGATAAACGTTGCTGTTTTCCGAGAAGCTGGCATCTGCATCTTCTAATGCAAAGCCCATCCTCACTAGCAGACACATAAATTGACGAAAATGTGAAAGCATTTGATAAGGCACTAGTCGAGAGAGGAATGAATTGGGGACTTTTTCTCCAATAAGGTACGAGGGGTGCAGATATAAATGGGAATTTACAGACAGTTATTATTAGAAATGAATGATAAAGGGAAGTTATGCTAAATTTCATTCTAAGATTTATGAAAATTATCTTAACTTTTAGACCAGTGGTTTTCAAACATCTGTGTACATAATGGTGCAGACACCTCGTCCTCGTTCCAGTTTCTCACACGGTGATTTCCTTTTTCATTTAAACAAGACTTTAAAGCCAATGTGGCAATAAGCAAGAGTAGGCCAATGAAAATTTTTAAAGTATAATATACGAATAATCATAAGCCACAAAAGTAATACCAACGATATGATCATAAGCTGAAGAAGTCCAGAAACTTATTCTAGTAGAGAAAAAAATAAATTAGTTGGCCTGAAATGGGGTAATAGAAAAATATTTTAAACAGACAAGATCACATTATAATAGCAATTTTTTTAAATGATGAATTTATGAGCAAAGTTACTGATAGGATGATAATTATAATTAACTAAGAGTTAAAATGGAAATTTTCTGGCTACACAGAGATGTTCTGGAGATTCTATCTTCTGGCTCTTGTGGTAATGTGCTAAAAAGGGTGACGGAACAAAATGTCTGCTACCTATCTCGGAAATAACAAAATTGGCCTTTCAAGTTTGAAAAGTTGGTTTCTCGCTTTATTCTTCAGCAAATCATTTTGCCAGATCTTTGCACATTCCATGTATCAGAATATCATAAAGATTTTCTATTTCAGAAAAAAAAAACAAGTTCACCTTGGAAATTATGCAGATGGGGGGACTCTTCAAGCTTAGAAATTACCATGTTTTCTTTATGCTAATGTTAGGAGTTGTCAACAGGTTAACACATGAAACCTATCAAGATTTTTGGTTATATTTTAACAAGCCATTGAGGGGGGCTACTCCTCAGATGACTCCAGTACCATCCCTGGGAGGAATGTGCTATTTGCTAACAGCTGAATATGGCATTTGCTTCATCAGGAGTGGCTGACATTTGGCAATATCTGTGAACAGGTGCATATTTGAATGTGTATCTCTGTACATGAAAGTGCAGACAGACTTCCAGATTCACCAATATTTTAGTCATAACTTTGCATTTATAGAAATGACATTTCTATCTTATTTGACAGTGCCCAGTGGCATGAAAAGGTTTAAATTTCCCCCAAGTTATTGTTTTTGAGGAGTGCATGTTTGGAATGTTAAGAAATAGACTCAACTTGGGGAATTGGTGTCCATGCATATTGTGTCTGTCAATTTTGCTTCCCCAGTCCCTTCCTACTCTCCCATCTGTCCCTTGTCCCAGGTCTCCTCGCCATGCGCACAGGTCTACCTCTCCGTTCCCTATCATCCCTCTTAGTGTGCTCTCTTAATTATTTGTACTTCGAGTTTCTTATATAGGAGATATCATGTAATATTTAATCTTCTGTGCCTGATTTATTACACTTAGCATAGAACTAATACCACCATGCCACTGGAGAGGGAAAATCTATGTTCTTTTTTATATAAAGAGAAGAAAATAAAGAAAAAAACCTCAAATACTAATGGACAGCGTTTGCTAAGTTTCAAACATGAATAACTCTTCTGTGGTCAATTGCAAGGCAGTAATTATTTAACTAGCTCACAAAATCCTTGAGCATTCAGGACTGAACTCCTGAATGATGATTCTAGCCGGCTCCAGTGTGCTGTGGTACAGAGCTCGTAGCTGAGGGTACGAGTAAGAAACGACAAAATAACCCAAGATCCTAATACACAGTAGGGCGGGGCAGAATGAATGCAGTGGCGATAGACTGGGAAGGATTTGTAATTTTGCCACGATATGTATGTACACAAAATACTCAAGATCGGTGTAAACATTATGTATTGCACCTATGCGTATCAGTAAAATGGGAAAAAATCTAGATTCATAGAACTTTTAGAATAATTTATAAAGTTTGATAACTGAATATTAAGAGCCACAGGATAATGTTGGAATTTTATTTTTTAAATTGAAAGATGGGATGAAATGGTGGTACCTGTGATTAGGATTCAGAGAAAAAGGTCATAAAACATGGTGAGGAAGAATCCAATTAACTTTCAGTATCTGAATTTCATGAAACCCAGGGCACACATGTGTGTGGCTAGTCTTAGAATACAGGGCGCACGTATGATATCTGTCTATCTATCTATCTATATTACATAGTTACTCTAAAGACTGACCTCTACACACTTTTTGACCTGTGTGTGATGTATATATACACATCAGATACACACACACACACACACACACACACACACACACACGTAGTTATTGTATAGACTTACTGATCTCCCCTAATTTTGGTACAGGGTCCCACTCTGTAATCCCACTCACGATGTATCCCAGGCTAGCATAGAACTAAAGGTAGTCCTTCTGCCTCAGCCTCTTGAGTGCCATGATTACAGGACTGTGCCATCATGCCTGGCTCCCGCAGTACTGGGGAATCAAACATGGGGCCTAGGCAAGCACTCTAACCATAATGCTGTTCCTTCAGCCACACAATTTGTGCCTTCTTATAACCTTATCTAAGTAAACATATTCAATGCAATACATGTTTCCTCCCATAGGCAAATAAATTAGCTTTATTGTTTATATTCTGATTTCAATTGAAGGGTGTTGCCATACACTAACCTTCCAAAGTACATCTTTAAGGGGTCCTTAAGCCTTTCACCTCTCTGATCTTAAAGATCATTACTTCCTTGGAATATATATGAATATATATATATATATATATAGTTGCCATAGATTATGTCTCAAGTGCACTTTTTAATAATTAATCATTTCTGCCAAGCAATAGTTGAATATTAAGTATGTTGTCTGACAATCCAGTTTTCACACCTGAATCTCAAAAATCTTGATATCTTTGTTAGGAAGGTAATGACAATATCACCAGGGTGATGGCACAAGCAAAAAATTGACATATAACAACAAAGGTGGAAACTGATCATTTTCCCCCTGAAGATCTGAAGGCTAGGACCTACGGGAGCACACGGTGGTCTTAAAACATTAGCAAATGTCATACAAAAGAAGTTTTGATCTGTGGGTTCCTTAGGAGCAAACATGGAAGCAGTTGTGGAAGCAATAACAAAAAGACTTTCGGGTGTGCTCTATGCAGGGCTCTCAATTACAGCTACTCAAATATGGAGCTCAATTGCAACTACTCAGAAAGCCTTGGCAGTGGATGCGCTTACAGGACTGGGTGATCACCCAGGAAAGCTATTGTGAAAGAAAGCATAGCAGTCAGAAGCATTAATCTGGAAGATCTTTGAAAGCCCACAGAATGGAGCTCTGCGATTCTCAGAAAACAATTTTCCTTACAAACCTGTTGCTCTTCCCTGATGAATATGTTTATGTTTTTTCCCCAAGCACTTTAAGAAAAGGCAGAGTCTTGTGAGCCAGTAACACTAAATAAGAGATATTAATACACTCTTTGGCAGTAGGATTTTGTTGAATACTCCTCCGTGCTTGCAGAGAGAAGATGTGCTTTCCAGTTTGGGACATACAGAAAACTCATTAGTTCTAAATTTAGATACAAGCTTTAGTGTTGGAGGCGCTCCAAGTTTGACTAATGCATCTGATGATGTCCTTGTTAGAAAAACATGATGAAGAATTCTATTTTTCTACTTCTGTGTGTGGTGGGGGAGAAGAGAGAAACACATGCTTTTTTCTATCAGCTAACTCCATCTGTTCCCAATTACTGGATAGGTGTGCCAATCTAATGAAGCTAAGTCCACAGTAGGCATGCAATCGACGCTTGTACTTGCATAGAATTTACAGTTTGGGGGCAGAAATGAGCCAGTTAAATTCTCAGAGCATCTTAATTCATACCAACTGTTCTGTTTTTATTTTTCAAATACATGATGTCTGGCAATAACACAATAGTCAATAATAAGATACCATTTTGTTTCAATATTCTGTTACTAAATATCTGTAACACTATGTTCAAGAATAAGTAAACAACAATAAAGGGAATGTTGCATTCAACTTTCCGCTCTCAAGGAAATCACTCTAGTCATTTTTAATATGTAACAGGTCATTTCACAAGCCTGTCATTTAACATAAATTTTGCTTTTCACTGTTAATAAACAACTACATAAATAGTTTCAAATTTCTCTAAACTGCGTCATTTTATAGTATTTGATAAATTTCATGAATTCTGTTTCCTGCAAGGCAAGGCAAAAGGATAGCTTTCAAGCTATATTCCTCAGAATCTCCAATTTTGTTAGGAGTAGAAGTTTTTATTCCCTCTCCTTGTTTACTTTTTGTCTTATGAGACTCGATACCTAAATATTGATGCTTCTGCCTATAAAAGTTTACCCTGCTCTGCTTTTCTCCATTGAATCCCTCACCATCATATATTGTAGGTAATAATTTTGCCTATACTCTGCAGTATTTGGTCATTTAACCTTTGAACCCTTTCTCTCCGGCTCTAGCTATTTCCAGGTGAGGGTCTTCAGAATCCAGAGAAGCAGTGAGGGCTTTGCCTGCCAAGGAACACAGGCCATCGCTGATCACTCAGCTTCTTACTGAGTACCAGTCTGGTGCTATGTTAAACATTTACTAGGATACAGATTTAGCAGCAACTTTGTGTTACAGAAAGTTTGTGTTTAGAAAGGAGATTGTTCCGAAGTGTCTGGCCAACATCTGCCAGACAACCTGCTTTTGTCACTTTCTCCTTCTACGATGAATTATTTCCAAACTATTTAGCGCTTGTGCAGTGACCATCACCTCAATGCTAGATTAAAATAAGGAAGAGCAGGTGTTTTGTTCTGCTCTTGTTCTCCTACACCTTGTCTTTTCATGTTTTCTTCTCACTTTTAGTTTTTTTTTTTCCAATAGAGAATTTGGAGGAGGAACCAGTCTATTAGCTTGTGCCATTTTCCCCAGTGTTATCCTCTTAAAGTAGTGATTGCTTCGCTTTTATACCTAAATATGTCCAACCACAGCTCATGAATCCCAACTCCTCCACAAGAAATTTGGAGAAATGTTTAATCTGGCTTAATCAACTTTGAAGATACTGGTACTCTTGCTAGTTCACTCAATGTTCTACTTCCTCACATTATCTTGTATTCTCCAATGTTCCAAGGTCTGTTGTATCTTTATGGTTTTTAAATCCCTTTCGTTGCTTACAATATTCAATTTTCTTTCTTATGACAAATTATATCCAATTATTAAAACCAATGTAAAAATTTTCATTCTATAAACTATTAATTATTAAAGTAGAAGTCTTCATTTCTTTCTTTACAAAGCCAGGATTTGGAGCTCTCACATACTATTACTTGAGTGATTATCTTCATATATACTTTTAAATGAAATAGAAAGTCAGTTATTTGACTATGTAAGCATTAAATTAAATCATATAATTTAAATCATAAGCCTGGTGTCTATTATTTTAAGTATTTATTCTTCTTACTCCTAACGAACTTATCAATATGATTCTTAATGAGTAGATAGACCATAACTACACAAAAGTTGGATGAAAATTTCTTTAAATGTTATTTTTTAAATGACCGAAGCATGTCCCTTGAGTACTGAGCTCTCTCAGTCATTAACAATTATACTTCCAAGTAAATGCACTTTTTTACTGTTCCTTGTGAAAGATAAATGTAATCACTGTGATTTCTTGCTTGTGCTGCAGAAAATAGTTGTCAAATGACACACCTGCTAAGAGTGTGGGTCTTCACAGTCCATTTTTATTTTTACATAGCAGACAGAGTGAGCCTTCCAAAGGCAAAATGTGGCCATTCTGTCTCATTGATCTTTCTTCCTTTTAAGGATCTGTTACACTGAGAATAGGATACTTGACGACTGATGTATCAGCTCCTGTCCTTAATGACCTGAGCCCAGATATACTGGTTTGCTATCACTTTCTCAAAGACTTAACTACTGTCTGCTTAGGAACCTTTCCACTTGGTGTTCCGAATGTTCTTTCCATCACTACTGCCATGTGTGGTGTTATCCCAGTTGTCAGATTTTTCAAGTGTCTTAGTTATTTTTTCATTGCTGTGAGTAAACATTGGACATGCACAAATTGGACAGTGAATTTGGCTCACAGCTTCAGAAGGCCACAATCAATGTATTGACTGCTGGCAATGGTGAAAGCACACGGCAGAGGTGGAGGTGGAGGCAGTTCCTCATGGCATTGCAAACAAAAAGCTAAGTCCAGGAGGGATCATTCCAAGGTCTGTCCCAGTGATCCACCACTTCTGGGTCCAGCTTTAGTGCTCTACCCTTTCTAGGTTTAAGCCCCCAATCCACTACACCCCTGTAACCTGTAATCTACCACAACTCTGTGTTCTACCACACACCCATAATCTCCCCCTGGTGACCAGGTTTCCATCTCCTGACAGCACATGCTTCCATAAATTATTCAGAGCACCCAACAATGTGAGACCTGTGAGGGACATTCCAGATCCTAACCAGAATACCAAGAATGCACTCCAGTGAACCTACTGTATCTGGAGGGTTTTTTTTTTTTCTTTTTCACAATGATTGTGATAATTCCAATTTATTGAGTCCTTTCCTTGTCCTTTTTTCAGTGCTACAATCTGGTCATGTAGCTTGTTAGCTTATTGGCAAGTTTAGAATGTTCTTCTTGATCTGGAAAAGGTAATTCATGAGAGCAGAGAGGAATCTACTGATGGAGACAGTATACTGAGCATACGTAGTCTTAGGGTTTTACAGAAATATTTCTGTTGAGAAAGTATTGGTATTTACATGTGCAGAACCTTTGCAAAGTAAATGCATTTAGTGATGATCAGGCTTCATGTTTTTTTAAAGAAATACAAAATATTATTTCAAGAATCCTTCAAGCTAATAGTGAAGATTGTGTGAGGACTCAGATATTTTGTATACCTTATCCTGTGATTGACGTTTAATAGTTTCACAGAATGTGAAGGCTTATCAAATTATCTGAATAAATATGTAATACATTGTAAATTATTAAATATTATTGCTTTCAATTTAATATTCAAGTGTTGGTCGATCGATAATCATTACAAAATGCGTGACATTTAGCATTTAGTAGGTATATTTGGCCTGAGGCCTACTGTGTTCCCCTTGAGCTTTTTTAAATTTTATAATATAAAATTCTAAAGTAGAATTTTTTAGTGCTTATATGTGTACATTACCTATTATATTTTGTGTGTGGGTCATGATAATTTCTCTTTATTCAAAACAACAAGGGCAAAATGGTGAGCCACAGATTGCACATGTCTGGAAGAAACTTACATGTAATATCATACGCAATCCTGTTTTTTAACTGATTTTCTTATTTGATAATGACTGTTACATTATCAAGCCCTTTATTTCCTATCACTTTGAGAACTAAGTGATACAACGGTGTCTGGTGTGTGTCACTTTAAGCAGAAATAAGGCTACTTCACTCTTTCTTTTTTATGAGAATATTTAAGGCACACTCACTACCTTTGTGTGTACCTATAAACATATGCATGAAAATGTTCACTTTTTAAAAAGTTTTACTTCTAGATAACGACCTAGAAATGAGAGAAACAGACCTCACTAGAAAAGAAATTGATTATGCATGGTTATCAGAGCGCAAGGAAGCCCAAGGCCTCTGATGGAAATGACAGTTCTAGCATTGTCCCTTAGGAATCCAGTAGCATGTTTAACATTTATAACTTGGAGGCCACTTTTCCCTTAACATATATAAAATTCTTTATTGATTCACTTCGGACATAAAAAAAGCCTGTTCATATATCTTCAATAAATCTGTGATTTATTGAGAAGAATAAAATACTTATTAATCATTTGAGTTCAGGATATGAAATAATTTTTCAACTTGTCTAGATGAGCCTGTCCAGCTAAATTCTATCATCAATTGTTAGAGATGGTAGAAATTTGGCCTTGAATGTCAATCTGTCTTGAGACACAGTTTTAATTTCAACTTCTACGAGAACATTGGTGGCTCGACAGTGAGTTATGAGTTTCTACTCTTTCAGCTGGACAAGCTGCTCACAAATTTGTCTGATAACATGTCCACATTCTTGAGGAATTGCTTCAGATAAATGTGATTGTTCTAATAAAAATTTTAAAATCTCTTTTTTGTGTATATGAAAATAGTATATATAAAGTGAGCTACAAGCAATGTAAAATAATAAATGCATTCATTGTGCATTTCTCTCCTTGAAAATTCTACACTGTGTGTGAAAAATTAATTCCCATGAGTAAAGAAGAAAACCTACGTAGCAAAGTAATATTATTCTAGTAATAATTCCCATGGGCCCAGGCAAACCCCATTGTCAGTTGTCCTCTCCAAGTGATAACAGCTCAGTGTCAAGAGTATTTTAAATAAACAACTTTTATGATCTGGTGAGTAGCAAAAACTGAATCAATTAAATACATTCCACAGCATTTGTGATAATGCAGTAAAGACAACACAGCAGCATTTATTTTAATGAAGAAATTTAAAGTATGTTTTAATAACTACTTCTAATGGAAATCAATGGCTGGAAGCATTTTAGAAAAACAAAACTATTATTAATTCTGTGTAAAATGAAGAAAATCTATTGGACTATGCCAATGAATACCAAGTGTCACCTTTGAAACAATAGAAATTTAGGTCCTCATTCTGCCAGTACACTATGTCTAGGTTTAGACCAACCTCATAAAGACATTCTATGTTAAAAATGAAATTAGATTGTGTATACTCAGAATTTAGAACAATGTCCTGAGCATAGTAACTTGCTATCCACATGATACAGAAAGATATTTCCTCCTTTGAGTTAGATGAAGAAAAAATGATAGTGTGTGAGATCAGAGGTAAGCTTGACGCCAGTAGGGAATCAAAGGCACTAACCAGAGTCACCTTGACCGTGAAGAGCAGCGTTTGCCATAAAAATAGGGACGTAGAGAGAGCTGCTTAAAGGGAGATAAGAGCTAAGAACACAGAGAAGGATGAGAAAAGTTCCGAGGATGCCAGGAGGAGACAGAGTGTTGCAGGAATAGAGTAGTAGACATTTGGAATGGTATCAGTTAGGGGATCAGGTGGGAGCATGGATGACCACTTTTGCATACAATAAGTAAACTATTTTGAGGTCTCTACATACTGTCTAACGCCACTGGATCTGGGTGTAATGAAATATAGCACGGAACATTCGCATGATTCAATCAGATAGCAAGATAAGAGCTGTTTTAGGATTTAAACACTAGCTACGGCCTGTAAAGATTATTTCAAGTTACATTAGGCAACAAGTAAGAAGTAGGGGGTTAGTCCTTGTGGGGTCTTTATATATCATTGCAACACAGATGGGAAAATTACACGTAGGGAAGTGTATGAAATTATAGTTGCATTTACAGGCCCTGCGCAGTCAGCCATGAGGCAGGAGTTCCTAGGAATCAGATTCAGCCACGCAGGAGGGGAGACCAGAGACTGAGACACCCGGGCAAAGTGACTTTACTGAGATCACGCGAAAGGCATAAGCATGGGCATGAGGAGGTCTGATACTGTTCTTAAGTATCTCCATGGTTATAGTTAGGGAGTGAAAGTGGAAATTTGATTCAGGAACCAGACTTAATACAGTGGCATATTACACTACCGGCAATGGTGGCGGTGGTGTGCTCAGGTGCTTATATCTTCTTTGTGGGGCTATGGAAACACCAGGATTTACACATGCATATATTTACCTTGACTTTTCCCAGAACATAATTTTGGATAAAATAAACTCACCACAGCAGCCATCCTTTTCAATAGTAGGTCAGCATGAAGCTCTGATAGTTACTGGTGTCTGTGGGAGAGACACAGGAGTGACCAAAGAAACACTGAGGTAAGAGAACCAGAGTATGGCTAGAAATTTTTCAATATTTCTCTTCTTTGCAGGGAGTGCAAAGTATAACTTGTGTAATTAAAATTGTAATTAAATATTTTCAAATTCTAGCATAAATGGAGTTTCACTATCTGACCACTTTGAATTCTCCAATAAGATAATAAGTAACAGTTGCCACAGGAGTTTTACTCCCTGAGATGAGATCGCAAAAGGATACTTCTGTTAGATGAAAAAACTCAGTTTTTTGAATTAGCTGTCAATAGCAGTAAACAGACTTTTTATTAGACATAACAAGAAAGAAAAAAATTGGAGTGTGTTGAGACACTATGCTACCAACCACTGAACTTTTGTTTTAAGCATAATCTTGATTTTTTCACCAAAATTGCAGATGAGTATTATCACTTACTTTATATTTGAAGAAATTGCTGCACATCATTAAAATATTTTATAGAAAAATCACACAAGTGAGGAAGTTAAAAACAGAAGATCTTGACTGTAAAGCCTTTGAAATCAACAGCATACTATGTTCTCTCTCCAGTAATTCTCAAAGTAACATATGTCTTATTTTCTAAAATAGAATTCCAAAACTTAAACATGCTTTTTATTGAGGGTTGGAAAGATTCCATGGGGAAATAAAATCTTTTCAAAATATTAAAAGAATGTTTTAAGAATATTAAACAAATTTGCTCAAAGTACTTCAGACTTTGTTCTAGAATTACTGGGAAATATGACATCATGGATTGACGATGCCTGCACCCAGGCGATTTGGCCTCAGTCTAAAGGAGTTTCAGAAGAAAAAGAAAAAAAAAAAAAACAACAACCTGGAAGTTCAATTTCTCTTCCTTCTTTTCCAGAAGTTTTGTCACTTATGTGCCTCTCTCTTTATATGGTGACATCATTCCCATCAGGAATGGAGGAAGACCTTGCCAAAGTTAGAACATACTTGAACTTTGTGATTTTTATATATCTGAAATGAATTCAAATCTTTAGAAGTCAGCTCGTGAACTATAAAATAAAAGAGCAATGCTTCCTTTTTCCAAAAAAAAAAAAAAAGTGCCTCCCAGCAACTTCTTGGACATCACATTTCTTCCACAAAACCAGACTTCGATGAGCTAAGTGTGAGTAAATTAGAACCATATGGACCAAATTGTCTCCGGATTTAGCTGTTATAAAGGAAACACAGTGCTTTAACAATAAATATACCAATCTGGGGATTTGGATAGACATTAAAGTGGTTTAAAAATGAATAGGTTAATACCTTATGAGAGTGTACCTTACTTGTGTTCACTAATTCTAATGTACAGGACTCATGCTATTGATTCACTTTAAAACAAGTTTCAATACAATTTAAGATGAAACATTCCCTGTGGCTGCTTTCAGCTGTTCCAAGCAGAAAAACCATCTCAGAAAAGGGAGAAGAGTAAAAACAAAACCATAAAATCAACACACACACACACACACAGCCCACAATTAAAAGGTGGGGAAAAAAATCATGCTTTTCCAGTGACTCTCAAAGCTAAAGACTGGGGTGTTTCTTACATTAGATTTTCTTACGTTTGTGTGGGAGAGCCTGAGACTGGCTCACAAGCTAAGTAGCATCCAACCCGATACAAATCCAATAAGGACCTTCACTGCTGTAGCATTTAACTACCAGCCAGCACCTTGTCAGCCCCTCAACGTGTCTCCCAAGGGATTTGCCTTTGATTTGTTTGCATATTATTGAGAAATGACTGTAATTGTTTTCATTTGTGTTTGATGATGCTTGCGATCCCCGAAGATTTTCCCTAGAAGCTAGACTGTAAGAGGATTTGAAGTGATGTCAGTTATCATTCTCTTTTGTAACTTGTTCTGTATGTTCTTAAGTAAATTTTTCCCTTGATCCATACACGTTTAAAAAGGAGTGTGGATGTCTATAATTTTATACAGTGCCTCACTTCTCACGCTACAAATCCTTCTGTCAGTGTGCCCCATTCTCTCATAACATCTTGGCTTTCTTGTTGTTTTTGTTGTTTGTTGAGACAGGGTCTCACTCGGTAGTCCAAGCTGATCCAGAATTTACTACAAAGTCCAGGTTGGCCTCGAACTCATGGTCATCTCACTGCCTCGGCCTCCAACTGCCAAGATCACATGCAAGTCACAGTATCTTTGACAAACTCTAGTTTCTGGAATCACCTTATGAAACGCTTTCTTGATGGAATGCAACCAATCTGAAATTATCACAGAATAACTGTGTTGGGGCTCAAAACAGCGGAGCCCTAAATATGGAGAGGAGTTAAAGTTAGTGTGATTTGTTACAGCATCACAATTTGCTTTTATTTTTCTTAAGTCTTTAAATGATAGAGAATGGCTGTTGAGTTGAATACAAAGGCGTCAGTAGTTTGTTTGGTTTTTTTTTAATTCGTGTATTTTGTTTCTTCTTACTGTGGTCATTGATTTTTTTTTTCTTCTTCATTTAAGCATATTTCCTTAAGTTACCGCAAAATGAATTTAGGAGCTACAGCTTTGGTGCAATTCTGTGCAAACCCAGCTTTATTGAGACAGGATTGGATTACCATGACATTTAAGGAGAAGGAAAAAGCTATTCTGAATCATGTCAATCTCGCTTGTATCTATTTTTGAATGATGTCCTATAAAGAAATTCCTGTTCTCAAAGAACTAGTGATTTACCCTCTGGTGGATTCTACACTTCCAGCTGCTTGGCAGTAAACGAAGTCAGAACAAGCGAGCAAGAGAAAGAGAAAGAGAGAGTGAGAGAGAGAGAGAGAGAGAGAGCGAGAGAGAGAGAAAATAATTAAAAATTAACTGCTCCCAATTGGCTCTATACTGCTTTCATTTTTGCATGTCTGTTTGATGAGGTGCTTTTAAGTCTTTTTAAATGCAATATAAAATAAGGCCTCTGGCGATCCAAAGCTGTAAAAGGAGAGGAGGAGCTTCTGTCCACCTTGGTTGTCCTCAAATCTTCTTTATTCTCTCACCATTTTCCAGCCTTGATCCCTCCTGGGGGTGTATAATAGTGGTAAAAAGTTGGTGTTTCTAGGACCAGAGGGAGAGTCTAGGAGCACTAGATTTTCTATTATTCTTTATTTAGGGGTGGAAACTCTTTTTTTTCACCTTAGCTCTGTGAAGAAAATGTTAAATAACTTTCAGGAAATAGAGGGAGAGAGAAACAGAGAGAGAGAGAGATAGTGAGACAGAAAAATGGAGTGTAAGAGTGATAGGAACAGAGACATACAAAAAAGGGAGAAATAGTGTATGAAATACAGAATAAATTTAGTTCTACATTGTGAAGCTTCCAAAGTTTATTTGGTTGTCAGAATTCGTTGGATGTGTAGATTTTGCTTGTTAGCTTCCTTTGTCTTGAGTACTTTGCTACTGCTCCAATCTGGATGTCAAGCACCATTCCCCAGAGGGGCAGGTGCTGGGGGCTTGATCTTAGAATGGCACAACTGAGAGGTGGGGAACCTTTGAGAAGTAGGTTCTGATGGGAGGTCGTCAATCATTAGAGGATGGCTTTCCAGCTATAGAGTGAGTGGCTGTGCTCCATATTCCACGGCCATCTGCCATCTCCACCAGAGGCCTGAGAGTAATAGTTTCCCTCATCGCACACAAGAAATTTTGGCACTGATACATTCTGTATTCTCCTTAAGGTTTGGACTCCTAGTGAAACTGAACTCTTCCATCTATTGACTCTAATAATATGTGTCTAGTAGTTTAGGCTTCTTAAGGTAAGGACCATCCATCATCCATTCAGCAAAACACTAGAAGTCAAAGAAGTTTCATGGCTCCTGGGCTGTGACTGATTGCTTACTTGACTCCTCTTTCCTATCTTAGACGCTCTAATTTTGGGCAGAGATGATTGACGTCAGAAACCAACCTATGAGGAAATTCTGTTTGAGGTAACTTGAAGACATACCCAGAATGCCACAAAACCGATCATTTCTGTCGGTCTCTGTGTGACGTTCATATGAAACTCATGAGGCAGTCCACATTTTTGTGAATGTACTAAAAACACCCAAATGGGGTCCCTTTGAAAAGATGAATTTCACAAAAAGGAAACCGCACCTCAACTGAGCTGTTATAAACCAAATAAACAAAAGCAAATCATGCCTGTCCTCTACATAAAATCCTACAATGATTGTTTATTCCATCTAGTGTAAAAACCAACATCCTTAAAGGAGCTCACTAAACTCCCTGTATTCTAAACCCCTACATTCTTCATTAAGTATCCATCATTTCTCCATACAACCCCTTCTCACATCAGTCTGATGTCAGCCACACTGTTTCCCAGTTATGCCTTTCCCAGTCCTTACTTGCTGTCCTTTGAGGAGACCTGTTCCCAAACATAGAACAGATCCTAACTCAAACATATGATCTGATGGGAAGATCAATGCTGCTTCATGCATGGCAAGAAATTGTGATATATTTAGTACTTACCTAACATGGTGCCTGGGACGCCTCCAAAGAAGAATCTATGTGGCTGGAAGACCAAGAGCAACTCACTCAGGGTTATATTCTGGGTGGGATTGGGAGACAGAGTCCAGAGCTGGCCTTCCTGTAGTTTGACCCTCCTGGCAGCACCCAAATGGGGCACACCCAAGGCTTCTTTTCAGCTTGTCCACATCTGAGCCACAAGAGAAAAAGAGAAAGTGAAACTCAAACATTTCAAGGTTCAAACAATGCAGCCTAACTCTTCACTAAGATTTCACATTCTCAGTAAGATCATTCCTGAACAGTGTAACTTTCAAAATTATATATATATATTTTCCCCACTGGTCACCTACTAACTCTTCCTACATCTGTTTATATAACTAAATTTAATATGTGCTGTCAACTTCTCTTCTTGTCCTCTCCTAATCTGCTGGAAAGTCAATCCTTGTTTACTCATGAACCCCAGGTTTCTGGAACAGGACTGGAGCCCAGTAGGTGTTTAGCACTCATCCCCGCAGAGTCAGTGAGCTAAGTAAGTATTTATGAACCAATCAGCATCAGCTCACTTCTCAGGTGCTAGTTGCCAAGTTCCTTTTGGCAACTCATCCTCCGGTAATTTTTCAACCTAATTTCTAGTCCTTGAGATTGTAAGAATTTTACTGGATAGTCAAGTGTTAAATCCATATCATAGGTTAAAGAAAAGTAAACATTTATATTAGAAATTAGAGTAGACCCTCACACATATAACTATTTTAATTACAATAAAGGTAGTTTAATTCTAAATGTTTGTTTAAAGGTGAATTGTTAAATAGTGAATCTTAAATAGTAAAAGTTGGCAGCAATATTTCCATGCCCCTGCCCCAGATCTGTGCATAGCTGGCTCAAGTCAAAGACAGTTATTTAAAGAGACTTTCTACCTCAATTTTAGTATAATCACAAGCAGTAACACGAGATCACATTACTGGGTTTGGGGTTTTTACAATATGTTTTTCTTTACAGATAACTAATATCAAAGTGCATATTTATTTGTTCGCCTACTAAGAACTAAATACCATGTAAAATAAATACTGTGCATAATTATTAGTAGTGTTGCCTCAGTTCCTAGAAAGTGAAGGATATAAGCATTGCCAAAAGAGAATGTATAATTAACAACAAAATGTGAATCCATATTTCAGAGCAATGGCCTATTAGAGAAGAATGTACTTAAACCATTAAAAGTGAAAAATATAAAGAATGTAGCAAGGTGTGTAGATTGAAGATGACAATGTGACACTGAAGTCCTTTTTTAGGTCATATAATAATCACAATGCAAACAAACACAAATAGAAAATCTTCCCATGGACTCATAATGATGTTTTTTCTTTTAAGACTCAATTGAGAATGTCAAAGAACATTTACTTGTCATGGCTTTTTATTGCATACATGTAAGGTATAAGATGATATTTTTGTAGAGATATAAAATGGTTCTTAAATCAAATAGATTAATATATCCATAATCTCATTTCTTCACTATCTTTTCATTTCCTTCCTTCCTTCTTTTCTTCTTTCTCCCTTGCCCAGATAATACGACTACTTGGCTTGCTTCTGAGGATCCTATTAAAGAAGAAATGCTTGGCCTCAGCACCAGAAGTGACGATAATCATAGAAATACTATTCTGAATTGAGCATTGCTTTGCTAAATCATAAAATTTCATGAGTACCCTATAATTCACATTTTTAATAAAAATCCTACATGAGGCCAGTTGAGGTCTTCCCTCTTCGTTCCCCACGTTCCCACGACCCATTCTACTTACTCGATGCAAAGTTGAAGGAGGTTTCAAAACGTTAAAAGATGAGAAATTTCTTCACTAGGTTCTGGCCAATGGTAGTGTGCACCAACACAGGGCGCTCCTGATACTAAGTGGCTGAAGAAGAAAATGCCTTGTAGTAGGCTGTAAACAAAACATTGGCATCCATGGAAAGTGAATGCCGACTTCCAATTAGAAGTTACCTCAACAAGGGCTGTAGAGAGGAAGGCTCTTAGTGTGGAACCTCACGTTTGTACCTGGCTCTGTACTTTGTAAATGAGGACAGATGGCCTGAAATAATGATCTATACAGCCCCATTCACCAAGATTAGTGGGGTGGCCACGTCATCAGGTCTTAGGAAGAAGAAGAAAATTAGATAAGGATATTTTTGGAAAAGGTAGCATTACTGGCCTTTTTGAAGTGGACACATAGTGAAAAGAAATTCATGTTTTATGAAAATACTTAGCAGAAGGCTTTCCCAATAGTCCTCAGAATAAGTATAAGGAGAAGGCGAGGCACCCAGTGCTTATAAGTCACAGCTGCTCAGGATTATTTAATAGTTCATGGACAAAGGGTCCATGATAGTACAGTTGGAGGCTTTGCCCAGGGTTAATGACATAGAATTATACTTTTCAAGGTTACTGAGTTATTAATTTTTGTGCTCAATTTTTTTTCTGAGACAGGGTCGCGGTCTGTGGTCCAGGCTGGTGCTGAATTCACTTCAGAGCCCAGGCTGGCCTTGGACTCATGGCAATCAATCCTCCTGTCTCAGCCTCCCGAGTGTTGGAATTACAGGCGTGCGCCACCACACCCAGCTTATGTGGTACTGGGGAATCAAACTCAGGTACTTAGCGCTTGACTTAGCGCTTGCTCAAGCGCTTTAATCACTGAGCCATTCCTCCAGCCACTTGTGCTCAATTTTTAAACTAAAATAATAATACTGAGCACCACTTATAACAATATCCCCCCCCAAAAAAAGTTATCTTTTTAGTGGAAAGCAGATTACATTGGACCTCTTTAATTATGAAAAGAGGTTTGTTTTATGGATATGATATAGATTTGCCTTCACAGTGGGCCACATTTCTGGCAGAGTTATGTTTTCAGAAAGCTCTGCTGGTCAATACTGATAAATTCTTCACTTAGTAGCAAAGAAAGGGTGTATTAGTTTGGGCTCTTCAGAAGGCAGAATTTATAGATTTATATAAAAATAGAGATCTATTAGGAAGGCTTACAAATCCAATTATAGAGATAGTCTGAGATGTCTGCTCAGCTGCGAAGTAGATCTCCTGTCTGGGATGGCAGGAGATGAGAGTCTGCTGCAAGTCTTAGTTGTTTGAAGAGCAATGGCAAAGCCTGGAGCCTGAAGATCCTTCACTGAAGATCAGCGGTGGGCAGACAGGCGCAAGTCAAGACTGGAACAAATATGCGGTGTGTAGCAAGTCAGAGTCCATGGACAATTGCAAAGGCGAGAGATTTCCCGGAGGAAGAAGCTGTAACAATCTTTCTTCTTCCTTCCTTTTATACTGTTGGAGTTCCATCTGGACCTCCCACATCTGGGTGAGTGCTCTTTCCTCATTTGCTGGCCCACAAATCCCTCATACTTGAATCCAGGCTGGTTCTCAATTCCCAATCTAGGAGTGGTTCCCAAATCCTAATCCTAACGGAGGTGTGGTTCCTAATCCTCTCAAATAGACATTATCCCTTCAACGGTCACATGGGGACACACCCGTGTGATAAACCAGTATCACCAATGCGTCAGCAGCCCACAGCAGCCAGCTTATTAGAATGGCTTGTTGGCTCGCATCTAGAAGATACCCTTTGAGTTTTTAATCAATGTCATTAAGACATCTATTGGAAACTCAAATCCACAACCAATATATTGTGTTATTGATACTGCAATGAGAACTAGGCACCATGGGACACAGGCAAGATCACCCTTTCATTGTTACAGTAATGAACCATAAAAGAATGCTGGGTTTTTTATTTATACAATTTTTAAGCTTACAAGGATTTGAAAGTCATAGAGATTAAGAGAACAGCTCTTTTACCAGAGAACACAGCAATAGTTTCATCAAATTGTTTTCAAGACAAGACATAGGGCCTTCCTGGGCTTCTGATGTTGTTGAAAAATCAATGAATATCTATATACAGTGATTTTTGAAAATGCTCAAAGATACACACACACGTGTCTATATAAATGTGAATATGGCTACAAATTACAGGTATGTGAATTTCTTACTCTTTGAAAGAAAAAAAATTGTTTCTGGAGGATGTCAGTTGTTTAAGTTTCAGAAACAAAAGACATGACACTTAGCCAATTACAGACTTGTTTCCCAAAGAGTTCTACCATGTTATGTAACTCTGAACAGCTTAATTATTTGTTGACTTGGTTTCTTGGACTGCAAAATGGGACAGTCATTGTATAAGAATCTAACGGGACCATTACAGAGAGAAGATGGCATAATTTATGAGAAGTCATAATTCATGTGAAGTGTTTAGCACGTGTTTCCAAGAAAGCACTCAATAAAAATGATCTATTATGTTCACATATTTATAGAGATATATTTATGCGTGTATATTCATACACATATCAAACATGGATGATAGATCTAGATAGGAGGACCATTTATCATGTATTGCTGTTTTCTGAATATTTTATTTCTAAGAAAATCACAGTGGAATTTTAAGCTGTCCTTACTACCCGTCAACTTAAAATTTACAGTTTGAAGATGACAGGTAAAAAAGTAACAAATTGTTTTCTATATGGATAATTTATTGTTTTAAGATTGCCAAAAGAAACAGCTAAATATATTGATGTTTATGGGATTGTAACTTTAAATCGTTAATATATGCTTAACTGTTTTATATTCCTTGTATCATCCCCAAATCCCCAAATGATTTTTCATCCTGTCTCTGGATTGTTGTTAAGAATTAGTAATGACGTTCAAATTATCATTCCCGTTTCCCAAGGTTATTGTCCGTCAGTACACATTCTCAAAAGTTTACAAGTTAAAGGGCAGAATTTGGTGAAAATGCATCTCAAGTTATTTTCTTAGGGCTTGCAAGGCTAAAAAAAAGTTTAGATTAAAATTGGTGAAGTTTGTTTCAGGAAATCATTTGCCTTGAATATCATTGGTAGAATGACAATTCTTTCAGCCCATCCTCTAACCCACAGACGGCCTTGGAGAGGGAATTATAGGACTATAATTAATCCTGAAGCAAATTGAAATACCCGGGATCATTTTATGAGATGATTTTTAGCGTATAATTCCTCCCACATTCATGCTCAATCTGTGCATTTTTCAAATATGCTTGCCAAACCAAAAAAAAAAGGCTGAAAATAAATTTGAAGTAGACAAGTAAAAGGGAAAGTGAGTGACTAAAAGTTTAATGAGAGCCTAAATAAGTTAATGGGGTTAGGAATTGTTTTTGCCAATTTTGGCCAGTTACAATTAATTATCTTGGTTTTTATTAAAAGAGAGAAGGCAGAATTTCTATTCCTTAGGATATTTTAGACTACACAAACACAGATAATTCTTAAGTTATAGATACAAAAATAAAAATAAAAACTTAGATAATAGTGTAAAATCTTCATCAGTAAATAAGTATGGTAAGGCTTAGAAAAATTATGTGATTGTATTGTCTTTCTCAAGTAGGTAACATCAGAAGTATACTTGAGTTTTCTTTCTGGTGGATGAATGATATATAGGAATTTGTAAACTATTTTATATATAATACTTATAATGCTGATATTCAAGTAGAGAATTAACTTATTTTCAAAAAGCAGTAGTATGGGAAGGAAAAGTTCTGAGGTTCAGAGACAAGCAGTAAGCACAAAAGACTTAAAATCAACATTTAGCAAATGCAAGAGTAATAACTGAGTTAACCAACAGTCATCAGTGAATGCTAAAACCATTTGGTATAAAGTTCAGTGAAAAACAATTTAGATGAATAATCAGAAGCCATGTTGCCAGAGATTATTTACTCACGACAAAGGATCAAAGTAACTCTATGGTGGAGAAACCTAGTTTACCCAGTGATTAAATTTCATATTCCAGACAGGGCTCAAGTGGTTCAGCCTTGTAATTCTAGTGCTCCAAGAGGCTGGCAAAGGTGGATACTAACTTTGAGTCCAGCCTGAGCAACTTAGCGAGTTGGTGAGACCTTGTCTCAAACAATAAGAGCCTGCAGTGTAGGTCACAGCGAAGGGCCTGTCCAATCCCGAGTACCCCAAAAAACAAGTTAATTAAAAAATACCACGCTCAGCATAGAACAAACATACATGCTGGACTGACAGCATATCATTTATACTATTTATGCCAATCATCATCTCCAGCTAGTTCAAAGAGAGTGATCAGATAATCACAAATCAAGGAATTACTTGAAATTTAACTGGATTGTACTTCTTAAAAATTCTAAAAATCATCCAAGACTGAGATAGAAGAGTTATTCCAGTGATAAAGAGGTACAAGAGAGAAATGAAATAAGTGTAACTAGAGAGACTTTTGATTGAAAAAATTTTTAAAAATAACTTTTATAGAGCAACCTGAAATATGAGTATAGAGTTTCTAGAAGACCATATTTCATGATGATACTTGTCTTAATTTTCCTATTAAATTGTAGCTCTGTAAAATAATGGCACTGGTCTTAACAGATTATGGTAAAACTGTTATTATCGAAGAATCTTGACATCAGTAATGTACACTTTAATGACTTTACCATGGTAAGATAATGACAATGAAACTACATAGGAGAAAGAAGGCCAGGAAAAAAATGACACAAACGTACATTCACAGAGACAGAGAGAAAACAGTTAAATAATAATAAAGTTAAGTAAAAGAAACAGTGGCTCATTCCTACCACTAGTATAAATTTTTGAAATTTCCTTAATGAAAAGAATAAAATATTTTCTTAATTGCAATGCATTTTAGCTAGATATTTTCTATTTATATGCATAGTAATACTATATAAATTCTTATGTTCTTTACAGACTACTGCCTACATTTTTTTCCCAAAGAAAGTATTTTCAGAAATAGCAAATGATACGCTGCCCATTATTAAATTCTCGCTGCACTGGAAGTTGGAATATGATGCTTTTGTTATAAATCCTATAAAGTAGGAATGACTGTTCCTGGCCAACTTATCAAAATTCTCCCATTAGCCAAGTCATTTGAGGTAGGGCCAAATCTGTGTATAATGGCTGAATATTGAAATGTCAGAAAAAAATATCAAAAGAGTCATGGCAACCAGAATGAATAAAAATCAAACCAAAGAGAAAGTAAAATAATTTAAATATGATTATAATATCACTCTATTACTTTGCATCTTGCCAATATGTTGTTGAACTTAATCACACGCTTTCCACGACTATCTAATTCTTTCATTTCTTATAAAAAAATTTTAGTTTTCATTTAGAGACACTAATCTTTATTACAAAGAAAATTATCTCTATCTATCTACATATCTATCTACCTATCAAGTCAACTTTCTTGAATGTCTTTCTCTGTATCAGGTTCCATGCTAAACATTGTGTCTAAACTGAGTGTGATAGTCTCTTCAACCAAAAGCCAGAACAGTGAGGAATGTGGCAGTTTGATAAACAGAATCAGACATGGTAACATTCGCAAGTATAGTAAATTGGACAATTATGAACATGGGCTAAATTCCCACAATGGAGGGAGCTTATATGAATAAAATAAAAAATCAGGCCACCATGTTTGAAATCTCAGAAAGTAGAAGGTAATTAATACAAGAAATCCCGAAAATATAAATTCTATTTCTAAATTCACAGCTGTGTTGTCACAGCATTCGTGGCTACATTAAATATTAAATCCCAAATGCAATGAGCAGCTATTAAATTTCTTGGACAGGATAGTTAGGTGAATGATTGTATTTCTAAAAACAGAGCAATGCTATATGAGGAATGAATGAAAGATATTTTGCTTTTAATTATTTTTTCTTTTTGGTTAGGCTACAAATAAATGCAAACGTGGCATGGAATACTGAAGAAGAAAATAAATGGAGAAGCCAGCGATTGGTAAGAAATACATTTTAGAAAAAGATAAAGGACGAAATTATGAAAACAAAGAAAGAAGAAAGCTAAAAATAAAAAGACAACATGATGAAAGTTATTTGGGAATCTAGATTGGATCCTGAAATTTAAAAATGGCAATTGTTCTAAAAAGGAAATTTTATTTTCTCCCATTTATTAATATATAAATTAATGTATATATGAAGTTATATAGTAGCTAATATAGTAGAATGTTGGTTTCAACATAACTTCAAAATGAAAGCTTTTAAACGTGCATTTAAGACAAAAAGAGAGATAAACTAGTAAGGTAGAAGGGAGAACAGAGGATTTGTTTTCTAAGGTCACAGGAAAAGCCACATGAAGAAGAACCTGAAAAGAAGCCATTCAAAGTCCATGGTCTCACTAGATGTATTTGGTGAGTATAAAATGTAGAGGTCAATACTATTTTCTTTCACAACAAGCATATTTCATTGCATCTGGTTGCCATTGTTTTGGAAGTATAGAAGCATAAATCAATTTTTATTTCAAGTATAATTGAGGTCAACAGATAGGGATTTATTTATTTCTTTGCAAGATTTATTTTACTTTTTAAGTTATTGGGGTCTTTTCTTATCTTTAGTATTTTTCAGATTTTACAAAAATGTTGTTATTTATGTCATTTGCATTAATAGTGTTCATTCTTGGCACACAATTTCAATATGGCATTTTTAAGCTTTCCATTCAAATAATTTTTCTTTGCTGTCTTCTTGGTAAATCTGTCTTCTAAATTAGAAACACACACACACATGCCAGCGAGAAACATGTAGAGTTTTTGTTCATGTGTTCACTTGCATTATACTCATATATTTTGAATATTTTTTCTTCTTCTATTTTTGTATATACTCAGAACATCTTTTCTAATTTTATCTTCTCATTCATATTGAACCACCAATCGGGACATTTTATTTAAACTACTGTATCTTAGTTCATTTGTAATGATTTTTTTTTTCTTATTCTCGATCTCTTGTTTTTATTTGTCAGGTAGATTTAAATTCCCACTTAATCTTACCGTTGATTATAGATTCCTTCACTCTTGTGGTTCTTGTGCTGCTGTGGTTTTCTAAGTACTCAAACTTCCTCATCAAGACTGAATTTTACTGTATATCACCTGGAATGACTGAAACTGGGCTGTCTTCCTGCACTGTGTCTTTGCAGTAACTGCTTTGAAAATGGAGGAGAAAAGTGCTTTGGCTGGAAAGCCACGCCCTTCTTTTCATTCAATTTCATTTCTGGAGTTTGAACTCTTCTCTGTCTCACAATCTTTTCAATATTATTGTGTGTATGCAGTTGTGTGTGTGTGTGTTCGAGTATTAGATTAGGATATATACATACATTTACGTATGTGTAGGCATGTATCACTGTTCTATATATAGCAGGGTCAAGTACAAGTTCATAAAACATATCCAATGAGTACTTGTTCATTTGCTAGTACATCCAGCTGTCACTCAAAGCCTGATATACATTTGAGAATGTGTGATACCTATTTTTGGGTGACTTTATGATCATGTTTATTAAATAAATCTCATGTCAAATGAGGATCAAAACTCTATGCTGATACATGCTATTGCATTTTCAAAAGAAGTATGGTTGAGAGGGACCAATGAGTTCTTGCTGGATTTAAGTTTGAACTATGCCTGCGGTCATTTGATGGAAACAAAGCCAAGTAAAGCATTTAAAGGATAAAAATTAATCAAACATTAGTGAGAGGTTTGGGCAGATTCAAAGTGAGGTTGGCTTTTGTCCAATAAGATTGAAACTATGTTCAGCCTCTGTAGTTTGCATCACGTGAGAAGGAGCAGATGGCTGCTTATTGTGAGAGTGATTGATTGATTGATTCTGGGGTTTGCCCATTAGAGAAGTGAATGTTTTAAGTTCTTGAAAGAAATAGGTTATGAAATGGTTACCAAAATGAATTTTGCTGACATTATTCATCATAATATACAAACATCCCCGTGGAAATGCTAAATACTTGTGCTGCATTCCTTTTTAAGGTCACTGATTTTGTAGCTATCAAATGTTGCAAATTGGGATTCACTTGTATTTTGAGGACTTACAGAGAATGCATAATGTTCCTATAAAAGAAAATGGGCCATACGTACTTATTTCAGATTGTGTTCCTACTATTTGAACTTCAGAAAATATTTCTAGAAAGATTTTTTTAATCACCACAAATGAAAGTAGGTATATTTGTATAATTAAAAATAAAGCCAGCCAAAATGGTGCACACCTGTAATCCCAGCACTTCGGAGGTTTAGGCAGGAGGATTGCTGTGAGTTCAAGGTCAGCCTACGCTACATAGTGATTTCAGGACCAGCCTGAGTGCAGAGCAAGATCCTGTCTCAATAAATAAATAAAATTCAGTATGTATATTTTCTTATGGCCTAATCAAAGACATAATTAACCAGAAAGAATGATTGAAACATGATTTCTTTCTGAATTTTTAAAAAATAATGTTAATTTATAAGTTTGTATTCTGTTAAGGAAAACTTTAATAGGTTTAATTTGTTAATGATGCTGATAGCAACAGGCCTATTGTTTTGAATCTCAACATGTCACCTTAATGACACCAGTGATATTTCTGAGTGTTGTCTTGGTTAAAATAATTTAAAACTTTATGCATTTGTTCATTATCTGTGGGCTATGAAAAGGTAGTTTCTGATCATAAATTTGGCTCAGTTAAATTTCTGTGTTTTCTAAGTACAAGTTGCCTTAATTTATAGATTTTTGTTTTCAATAGTAGTATTTAATATTAATGTTTTTGATTCAGGTGTAGTTTCATTTCTGGTTTTATCTAACGGATTAAGCAAACCTAGTCTACTTAATTTCCTGTAATTTTTAAAAATTTATACTCTTCCGATTCACTATTTTCTCAGTTTTTAAAGATAATTAAAATTTAAAACTAGAGATAATTGCAGCGATAGTAACCAAGCAGGTCTTGTTAAACACATGACAACATACAAGTAAATCAGTGCTCTGGTCTGTTTTCTTGGCTCATGCGCAGTTGCTATCATTAGTACATACATGTGTATATATATACATTTTCAGAATGTCTAAAGGAAGTTTCTTGCAGGATATGCAGAAATCAGAATCTCTTGGAGTATGATCACTTTATACTACATCCACTATACTACACACAGGAAGTTCGGCTCAGGAAAAATGAAACGGGCACACAGTGACATGACATTCCAGAGTAGGTAATCCTGTAGTTTAAATCCTGGATGCATACAAGAGAGTCCTGAGCTGTCAGTTCAATTGAGCAATCGTAAGAGGATCTCAGTAGGAGTTTTCTAGGGAAAACTACTTATTATGATGAAACTGCTTGATGAAAATTTTAATTCATGCATTCATTTTATGTGTAAAGGGACAGATTGGAGAACAGTATCAGAGATAAAGTACAGAAATACATATTAAAACTCTGGAAATGTTTCAACTGTGGGATGTGTCTGTGACTTTAAAAATACAGACAAATCAATCTTTCAAGCTGTACATTGCAGAGAGAGACAGAGAGAAAAATATCGACACTGGATAGCAAGTCTACAGAAAATCACGACTGGTTCTGAGGTCTGGGCTAACTTCCAGGCTCCACAGAAGAACATGACCAGGACAAATTAGTAAATTTCTACATTCTGAACATCTTTGACCCCCTTGAAGAAAGAAGCAGCTCTTTAATCACTAATGTCAGAGAAACAGTGTATAACTTATGCCTTGCCCATGTTTTGATTTTTTTATGGTGGCTGATATGAGCTGTCCTTCTAAAATTTCATGACTTCAAAATTAATAGAAGAAAACAGAAAAGTTTCAATGGAGAATGTTTTAAAAGGGAACATAATAAAATTGATGGTTTCAGTTGATCAGATTAGAGGTAGAAATTAAAAACACATCTCAATCCTGATCTTGCGTTTCCTTTGTCAGGAAAAATTATGTGTGAGAAAAATGGGACATGGCATGGTGAGGTAGGTGCTATTACAGATACTTGTAACCAGTATTAGAGATATCTTAGATGAGGATATTTGTGAAATCCAGAAAGCAGAAGTTAAACTGTGCTAATCAGCAAATTTTAAATAGTTATTGTCATTCAATCTATCAAGGACCTTTGGATTATGCTGGGCTATATTGAAATAGCAATCCAGTATCTCTGCATGGAGGTCAAACACAATATATACCACTATTTGTAGTACAATTTGACCTTCAGAAGAAAGTAGACAAGGGCAATCTTGGATAGCTGTTAGCCTTGAATTGTATTATTCTTTACCGTCTTCTCACTATAAAATGTTTATAATAATAGAAACTGATCTCATCATCAACTTTTGAGGTAGTTTATGAATGAACTAAGCAAACTGAAACAAGTTTATTGATTTGACCTGGTTAATGAATCCAATCAATGCACAGAAATTCCTTCCAGCAACTTATTATTATCTAGGAATGGGAATACAATCTATGTTGGCCCCGAAAAGTCATGATCGAAAGACATTTATTCTGTGATTGGGGGAAGTGTCTTTCTCTCTTACTCTGAATGTTGTAACTCTTTTTACTAGAAGAATGCTTTCCACCTGCTTTAGTTTGTTTTATTTCAGGTTGTTGGCACAATTAGCAGTTCCAGCTAATTAAATGTTCCACATTCTGGATATTTCTAATTGCTTCTCACCATTTGATTGAAGGGTGGGTGGGTGGGTGGGTGGGTGGGTGTGTGTGTGTGTGTGTGTGTGTGTGTGTTTGGCAAGACTGTTCCCTAAGTGACTGTGTATAGTTCTACAGAGTTAGAAAGCCTCCTCAGGTCCGATAGTTTGCTAGAAATAATCACAGAACCCTCTGAAAACTATTTTAACAGATAAATTGTCTTACTGCAGAAGGATGTAGATTAAGATCAGCCAAGAGAAGACAGCTTGTGGAGCACAGCATTACAGCATTCCAAGAATGAAGCTACCATTTGTCCTCTTCTAGTGCAATTTTGGACAGGGTTAATTTCTTGCAAACATTATACATGATAATATACATGGAATACTGCTAACCAGGGAAGCATTCTAAGCCTTAGTGACCAGAATGGGCAATGAACACAACAGACCACCTACTTGGCTGACCTGTTGTTTCTAGCCCTTCCCAAAGAGAGCTGACAGACAATGCTGGCCCAAAGCCCCACAAAAATCAACAGAAGAATTAATGTTGACCAAGACCCTCAGGTAAACATGATATGCTTATCACACAAGACTTTTTTAAGCCTTAGACATCTTTCAGGAGCTGAGTACAAAACCTAACTTGTTTTGATAAGGTTAGTTGCTGGACCGGGTGACACAGGCCTATATCACCAGCACTAGAAGAGGCTGAGGCAAGAGAATGATAAAATCAAGCCCAACCAGAGTAGTTTAACAAGATCCTGTCTCAAAATCAAAATAAAATGGGCCGGAGCTGTAACTCAGTGTGAAGGACTTGGACTTGATCCATTATACCACAACTCAAATAAAGTAAAAAAAAAAAAAATAGTTCTTTGCTATAGAAGCCATTCCTGAAGTTTGACCAAGTCTTTGTTACAATGGAATAATCAAAATACTATGAAGATCTACATTTAGTGTAACATATAAACAATTCTATGAAAGATACAACAGTAGTATTACTCTGAATATTGTCACCTTTAGAGAGGATAAGGACAAATCTAAACAAGACTAGTTCATCTATTAAAGCTATAACTTAAGTTTTAGATCTATTGTAAATTATAATGATTTTGCTCTATTTGCTGATATTTAGATTTTACGTTAAACTTAATCAGAACTATTTTGTGCAAGACTTAGCTGAGTGCTAACGTTTTTCATTGCATTACATTTTTCATTTTTATCACATTTGATCCAATGGTCCAATACGCTTGATCATCTGTATCCATACAGTCTTATCATCAATGTTTACTTTACGTTACACCACTACATAGTAAATTGCTAATGAAACCTTAAAAAAAAGAGTCAGAAGATAGTGGAGTCCCACTAGGCTATGAACAATTGGGCCAGTTGATTGTCATTTCATATGACAAAGAAATATCTCCTAGATGTGCTGTTCAAAGCTGAATTTACATTTGGCCTTGGAAGCCTTTAAAAATAGGATCAGTAATACATGGTGTCACTATTTTAGACATCACTATAATTTACTTGAGGGACAACATGACCAGGTATAACTTTTCCAATATCCTTAAAGCTAGTAAGGGTTAAAGTGAGTGTGAAACTCAACTCAGGAGGACAGGACTGCAACTCTTTCACACTACTACAAATCATTTTGCTTTAATATTTAGCATATCACAGAAGAAAGCATGCATAGATCATGTCCAAGTTGTCTACAGAAACAGAATTGATAGAACTCTTGAGTGCTGGCAATATTAATAACCTCTTTGCAAAAACAAGGGAACTATAGCTTTATATTTCAATTGTGGCTTTCCCCTATTTGGCAGCATTGGGGTTGAGTTGACAGGGAATATGCTGTTTCCTAGTCGCTGAAACAATCCAAAAGTTCTGTAATTATAAACTTAACCCCCCAAAACATGCACACAAATAGATCCCCAAGTACACACTTCCTAGATTAACACTGTTGCCAGCAATTTGAATGAGCTGACATTCTGGCCAGATGCGACAAAAAAGGGGGTGGGGGGTGGGGGAGGGTTTAAAAATAAATGTCGGAGAAATGGAAGAAAACAGTAGCTAAAAGAAAAGATGGGTGAATGAAATGAGGATTAGGAAAACCCAATATTGTGTTAATATCTCATGACAGGCTTGAAGCAAGCAGTCACTGCACTAGGCAGGAAAGAGAATGCTGAGATGATGTGGGGTCTATTATATAATCAGATGAATATCACACCCCAGTTCCCAAGATAAGTGATGGGATCCACCTAGCAGGAATCGTTCGTTGCTTCTCTCTATGTAAGTGTGAAAGCACACTCATGAAGATACACCGTCCAGCCCATTGGACCCTTATTTTTCCCATTTGAAAGAACAAGTGTTTCAATGACCTGTTGCAATTCTACATCAAATCATTAATTAGAGATTGAAAGTAGATTCCTTGGGCTAAGGAAATGTAACTTGGTGCTCCAAACGGACACAGGATCTCTAGATTTCAGTTCTTTTGTAGTATGTTGTGTGTTGGTCTCTGCCATCAAGCATGCAAAGGTCTGGCTCAGTCATTATCCAATGCCTTTCAGGCCTCCAGGGGCTACTGAGGTCAGTCTCCTGCTGCCTGTGCAGCAGGCTATTTTTCAGAGAATTTGCCCCATAATCATTTGCAATTTAAGTGTTTCTTAGTGACAAGTAAATCAGTACTTATTGGCATTATATACTTCAGAAGTTTCATTTCTGTCCCGGCCTTGCGGCATCTTCCCCAATCCTTCTCCTTCCAGAACCCATACACCAACTCCAGCAAGCACACCATTTAGCTACTTGCCAATCTGACTTTCTTCTGATCCCAAAAGAAGTTACTCGCGTGAGCATCCACGGTTCCTACTTTACTGCAGCCCCTGCATTCTCATAAGCGGTGCCCCATGGAAGCACACACTTCTTTAATAATCTAGATTTCTGTGGTTGTTTTGTCCTACTATATGTACAGGCTGTTTGTCCCTGCTTATTCATTTGTAAAAATACAAACATAAGACCCTTTTACTATTGCTTCAGTTGTTCCAGAGAGCAGCAGCAATTCAGCCTCTTAAAGCCAATTGTTTTTTTACTTTCTTTGGTCTTTTCATCCACCAGTCTTGGGATGGCGGTTTTCTAAGCGCAGCAAAATCTACCTTGAAGATGCTTAATTTGAAAAATAAACCAACTTATTTTATTTAGAGCAGCTTGAATTTTCTAACCAAATTCTACAAGAACTTCAAAGTTTAACCTAGATACTAAAAAGAGATTTTTTTCCAGCTTTTCAAATTTCATTTGTTTCTCATCATCCTGCTAAATGCTACTGATATTGGTGATATATTTATATTTAAATTATCTTTCTATTAATATGAAATAATCCTGTATGCAATACAGAGTATTAAATGGAAATACATAATGAATTATTATGTATATAGTAATTTACCATTTCTATTTTGCTTTTAGTATGGTCATATCTATTTTTATTAATATGTTTTATTTATATACACACACAATTTTTTAATTTTTTTCCTCAACTGGCTGTTTCAGTTTGAAAACTCAATATTTTCTTTTCTGGAAAATTCTCATAGAAATTTTCTTGAGTAATCACTGCTTTTTATTTTATCCATATTTTATTTTGGATCTACTAAAAGATACATGTTGAAACTTTTAATTTTTTTCTTTATTTCTCAACTTCTTATTAGTTACCGTTGCTATGCCAAAATGACTCATTTCATTACTCAATGAAATTTCTATTTTTGCAATGGTTTCACAAAAGTTTGGAATTGGCATTATTATATACGCCTGCTGTTGCTTTTTGTCATTATTGTTGTTATTATTATCTTACAACTCTGCATAAGTACATTTAAAATAATGTTAATATTTCTATTTTATTTTCATTCAGATATATATTTTTTATTTTTATACTATTGGCCTTATTTCATTAGACTCACAAAAATATTTTACAACTTTTATAATACACGTTCATTAAAATAGCTTTCTCCAGCATGTTTATCATTTTTAGAAATGCTCACATTTTGTCATGCACTCTGCAGAGACCCTTACCTCACTCTGGACAGTTAGGGTAACATTGGCACTTTCACTGTGATCAGAATGTTTCTGGAATGTCAGATGCCTTTCAATGAATCACAGGCCTCTGTGTCCTCATTCTCATGTAATTCCCGCCAAAATTGACCATCATCTTGACCCTACAAGTTACTTCCGTAAATCAGACATCAGTAAAAGGGACCGAGCCCGCTCAGTCGCTCAACGAGAATGCCAGAGGGGGAGCGCGGATTGAAGAACACCAGACTCCTGCAAGGGACGCTACAAAAGCCGCTCTATCATCTACCGTCTTGCTTTCTATACCCTCCTTGCCTTCCCACTAGTTACAGTCACGTGTTTCTACACCTGATCCAAACTTCAAACGGTCAAAACAACATGTGACTTAAATTTAGTAAACAAGCAACACCTGGAATTTCAAACGGTCAAAGCAACACATGCAAAGGGTCAGAACAATATGTGACTTAAATTGAGTAAACAAGCAACATCTGGAATTTCACACTTTTCAAACGGTAATGGAACTTGGCCAAGGTCAGGAATGCTGAGGCTCTCGGGCCCTGAGGACCCCAACATAGATGTGCAAAGGTGTCTGTGATTCGGGGCCTGTTTTTCTCTCTTGATATTTTGGAAATTAACCTTCATAACCTAAAGCTAGACTTAGCTTGCTAGAGACACGTGTCTTAGCAGATAGCCAAAACCATTTGTCATGCATGTGAGTGAGGACTTGTAGGACATCCAGAGGAGCAGCCAGATGTCTGTAGCTGCCTGAGAGAGCCAAGAGAAGCCACCAGTGTGTTCGCCGGGGCACATTCCATCTGCCAACTCAGAAAGGTAAGTTTTAAGGCTGCAACGCTTTAGAGCGGTTTTAAATTTAATAATAGGGAAGTGAAACACACCACTCTAATAACCTTTACCACTTTCAACGAGTCTCCCTAGCTACAAGGATCCAGCGATATTGATGATTCTTGCTTGGATTCCAAATCAAGAAAAATATCGTGAGTTCTGAGATTTTTACCTACAGCAAAAACAAGCATGCACATGTGTACTGTGTATGCGTGTCTGTTGTGTTGCATGTGCTTCTTGCTGTAGAACAGAGAGGTTACCAGTAGTGCTTTGACATTTGGACCTTGGCCTGAATTGCGCATGTCTACAGTAAAATTTTATATTGATTTCATGGTCACTTAGCATGTATAGAAGGTTTTTTTTCAAATTAATTATGCAGTATTACCTTGAAAAACATAACTTTCAATTATCAGCTAATTATATAATATGGGTTAACTATTCCTGTTGAAAATTTTCTTCGTTATTGGAAGTCAAGTTCATTTTCAACCTTCGTGTGGTTTGAATAGTCCTGTATGAATCGCTTCACTACATATCCAAAAATAAATTTAGGTAGATTTTATTCAACCTATAGTCATTACATTCCTATTTTAGGAGCTTGTTACTTTAATGTATCTTCCCTGGACTCTAATCCAATTTTCCTCATAAGTCCAAATTTCTGTAGCCATAACCATTTCCCACCGCAATTGATTTTAGTACCTGTACTTAGCATTTAATTGAATCATTTTAATAATTGTTATTACTAATCTACATATAATAAACTTTACCTATCATACAAAACTATAAACGTAGTGATAATAGCATGTATACTTTTCATCTCACAATCCTGAAAATGTGTTGTGCTTAGAGTAAACGTTTAGCAAAAACTGGATATAGCTTGACTCTCCTCAGCAACAGCACTTAGTGGAAAAGAGTATTTTTCTAACCTTACTCACTCGCTGTAGGCGCTTCCACATGTTTTGGATCAAAAGTTACCTACATTCTACAGAAATACATGTCATCAATAATATTATGAGATTATAACGTAAACTACAGAAAACTCTCCAAGTCATGTAATTATATATCTCTCTTTTTATTATTTCCTTTGAATGTTTAAAACTATGCATTAATCCATGCTTTTGAAACCATAATTTAATAAAATTCCATTATTATTTTGGGATGATATAAAATCATTACTTAGAGTTCATCATCAAAACTAAAATTTCCTGTATGAGTTGACAGAGCTTTGCTCTTTAGATTTTAATAAATTACATAAAGCATTTCATGAAACTTCAGTTAAAATTATATATAGTAGTCTTTGACTTTTATATATATATTAAATAATGTGAACAAAGCAATCTATAATATGTTTGTCGAATACTTTGTCTATTAAGAACATGGAAAGGTTGAAACATTTGTTCAGAAAATTTTAACTCTCAATTCTTTTATCTTGATTTATATTTTTCTTATTAAAAGGCAGAAATAAAGCAGGGCATAGTGGCTCACACTTGCTATCCCCGCACGTGGGAGGCCAAGGCAGGAAGATTGCTGGGAGTTCAAGGGCAGTGTTAGCTCCACAGTGAGTTCAGGGCAAGCCTGAACTACAGAGCAAGACCCTGTTTCAATAAATAAATAAATAAAGGCAGAAATAATATTGTTTACTACCAATTGAAATGCTAACCATGATTTAAAATAATATTTTGTTCACATGAATGCAATATTCATTCATGCTTGATAAGAAAAAGTTTAAGTGAAAGATGAAAAATCAAGATTTTTTCCCTCTTTCTGGAGAAAAGGCTCCCTTGAAGCAATGAACTGTGCAAAAAAACCAAATAGGAACCAACACAGATAGAAAAAAGGCAACTCAAGGTAAAACATCCATGTGAATTTTTGCTAACTCATGAGATGAAGACACACACTTAGACTACCTCTGATCAAACCATTCAACCCAATAAACAGAATCTCTTTTGTTATGTTTCTAGATCATGCTCATTTACTGCAGTGTAATATCTCTTAATTATAATTAACATCTTTATATACAAAATATAAATATCATATTTACTTCTATAAAAGACACACAGAAATAAATTCAATTCAGAGGCAACCACAATCATCAGGACATACAGTGATATCTGTATTGCTCATAACAAAGCAACCAAGGATTTTCAATCAAATCTGGCCACTTCTTACCACAGATACCTTTATTTACACAATGTCTTAATTTATTACTTCAATTTATTTGCTGGCCTATTTTATTTGTAGGCTTAGTCTAATTTTAACACTGTCAAGAATAATTCAAAGACTATCGGGTAAGTCTGCTTAGAAGAGGGAACCTACGTTAATCTTTTCTGACATTAATAGAATTAGACCTTATTAATTCTGACATGATTTATTTCATATTGTGTAAATACTAAATGCAAGCGTCATGTTCTCATTGAAACAAGTGTTTTACATGCTTCATATGCTGCAATTTAAAACATGAATTGAAAGTGAGCCTTGGAAACAATTTGGAATTACTTAAATCTTGTCAAACCTAAAAAGATTATTACTGCCAAATGGGAAACACTAAAATGTTAACAAACACTGCTCTGTGGAAGTCAATGGGGAGAGAAAAAAATAAAGGAAGTCAGTCTTCTGTAAAGAAACAAATCCACGCTTCCAAGTCCTGTTAGTCCCTCCCGTGTTATTCTAGGAGGCATTATTCTTAGGTAAGAAAAATCTTTTGAACATATGTACAACTGCTTAATGTATATCTTTCCTTTTACGTAGGGAAAATGGAATTCTGACAAATTAAGATTTTGTTATATTTTCTCACTTTGTTTTGTTTTGCTTAGAGTTGATACAATCTAGCTATGCTAAGAAAGTGATAAAAATTACAGTGCAAAGGGTTAGAAAATGGCCTGGTCAGGGGGGTTCAATGTCCAATGTCCTGGCTTTTATTATTATGCAGTAAGAAAATAAATTATGCTTTAGATTGTTTGCCTAAATTTCTGATTGCATAGGTGATTTCTTTTTTTAAGGAAATGCCCAAGAAGGTGCTGGTGGCATTCCCTTCTTCCCTCTACTAATTGTTAAACATTAAGTCTTCCTCTCATTGAGTCAGGCTGATGTCACTGGCTGAGTGGCCAGATGATTTAGGACAAACAGTTGTTTGACAGTCCTTTGGATAATTTTTAAAGCATCAGAATTCTAGAATTACATCTTTGGAGGACATCTAAGTTGCAGATGTGTGGAAAGCTTTTGAACTCTTTTTTAAAGATTGTAAGATGAAAAGGAATTATTAATATTGGCTTCCTTCAAATGTAAGTGACATGATCTATGATGCAAAGAGCTCTTTTAAGAAGTAGAAAGGATACTGGGTCTTTGTTCTTTTGAAATAGAGCAAAGATAGCATTTCTTTTAAGCCTCAATTATTTATTTGCCAGAAACATATGGGGAGAATTATTAGATAAAGACTTCATATTTCTAGAACGGTTTATTTTGTAGCTGTCAATCGGGGTGTGAATTATACAACTTAATATTGTCCGCAAATACGTGAAAGAAAGGGAAGATTTACATCTGTACAGTTTATATAATATTCACTGTTAATATTAATCAAAACACCTGATCTACATTGTTGAGGCACTGATCCAATTGGAGCTTGTTCTCTTTGTGGAAATCATTCAGGAGTATTTTATTAACCATCTGTGTGCGTCAGATTATCTTTAAAGTGACCACACTGTACACCAGGGACAACTCTGATTTTCATTACTAATAATGATAAAGGCATAGCACTGGTGGTGATATATATTAGAAATATATTTCAGAAAGCTGAGTTTTACAAATGAAAGAGATAGATCATGAGAAAAACACCATTTTGAAGTTGTAAGGCTTTCTCAAGCTCATAAAATCTAACATGAATTTGAATGAGACCCAAAAGTCACACACACAGATCCAAACCCAGGTCTTATTTGGCAGCTTAATCCTTGATCTATCATCACAAACTGCCCAAGTGAAGTGCATCTGAAAACGACTGGATATTTTACGGCTATCAATGAGGCAACTCCAAGGTTCTGTTTGTTCAAAAATCATTTCATGTGTTCTTTTTAATAACCATACATGTGTTCTTCAAATTGATTTATTAGTGCTACAGTATCTCTTGAGTTGTTTTAAGCATTCCTGTACCACTTTCGCTATACTCTGTAACTTCCAAAAAAATTTATTTCTATCACATCTTAGAAACTAATTGGTGAAAATGAACATGACCATGAGCTCTTACACTACTCAGAATCTTGTTACAGAATTTTGAACAATTCTTTGAGGCATTGGTCTACTTTAAGAAGTTAGTGACTGAGCTATGAGCTTCTACATACTGAGCAGAGTTTATTTTGTTTTAACTTAAATTTCATATGTAGAGCATGGTTTATTTTCTTTTAAGTTAAAGCTGTAAATCTTAGTGGGGACATTAGCTTTCCTTTCTCTTGTGTAAGTGCCTTGGGAGGAGCACCAGGATCTTGCGGTACATTTGTGTTCAATGCCTGAGAAGCTGTCAACTGGTTGTGTCCCTGTACCGCTTTACATGGTAACCAACAGCACAGGAGAGCCCCAGCGGCTCATGTCTTTATATCTTTCCTGGGACATAAGGTACAATCATTGTTTAATCTTAGTCCTTATAGGAGGCATGTGAGGTATTTTATTGCAGTAATATTAATTTGCATCTCTCTCTCTCTCTCTCTCTCTCATACTAGAAATGAACCCAGAGCCTTCCTGCTAAGCTACATCTCCAGCCTATTTTTATTTATCTTTTATTATATGACAAGATCTCACCAAATTCTTCAGTTTCCCAGGCAGAGCCGTCACTTGAAATTCTCATGCCCCAGCATCCCAGAGTCCGGAGATTAAAGGCATGCACTATCACACTTATTTTTAATGCATTAAATCTCTTGGACATTTTTGCATGTGCTTATTAGTCATTTGAATATCTTTTCGGTGAATGTTTTGCCCTTTTCTGTTTCAAATTGTGCACATTCTTGTTATTGATAAGTAAAGATTGCTTAAATATCCTAGAAATGAATACTTTGTTGAATATATGGTTTTGGATGGTCTTTTCTAATTATTAGCTTTTTTAAAAATTTGGTATCTCCTGAGAGACAAAAATTACTTTGGGAAGTATATTGCTTTCTATTTCTAAATTTTCCTTTTAATTTAACAAACAAGAAATATTTACTAAAAGTCACAAATTTTTTTCTAAATTGAGTTTTCAGAGATTATATAATTTTGCCTGCTACAGTTTTGTCTGTGAATGTGCTAAGAATCTCCATTTGTATCAGTTAAACATGTGAACAAACCCAACGGCTTGTCCACAGATTACTACGTAAACAAACTACGTATCTATGCAGCGAAAATCTATGCACGCCTGACGTGAATTATTTTTATGTGCTATAATACAGGCAAAAAACAAAATAGTTTTGCGGAGCCAAAGAAAAAAACAGATGCAAATTGAGTCAATGCTATATAATTTCATTTCTATAGAGTCGGAGACAGTACAAGTTAATCTAAAGTGATGGGAAGATTAGCGGTGTCAAAGGAATCTTGAGGGACAGAAGCCTTGGAATATATATGAAAGGAATCATAAATGGGCAAAAAGAAACTTAGGGGGAAGTAATCATAGCATATTCTCTGTAATAATATTCTAATCCGTAACAATATTTTAAATATATATACTTAGCAGAATATCAATTATTTAACAAATACATATACTTACATACAGTTATATATTGCATCATGACCTTTGGTCAATGTTGGAATGTGTGTAGCTGGGGTCCCAATTGTTTTTGACATTAAGGAGGGGTCGAATTAAAGACCACTGTCCCAAGGACTGAGTGACAGAGGAGAGACTTGCTATGTAGTAGATTGTTGGCGTAAAGTTTTCAAATAGTGAACAGCAGACACTGGAGGAATGGCACAGCAGTTATAGCGCTTGTCTTGCAGGTGAAGGGCCTGAGTTGATTCCCAGAACCACATGAGCTGGGCATGGTGGCACATGCCTATAATTCCAAACCCCAGCAACTAGAAGGCCTAGGTAGGAAGACTGTCTTGAGTTCAAGGCCAGCCTGGACTACACAGTGACGTCAGGACCAACTTGGGCTACAGAGCAAGACCCTGTCTCAAGAAGGAAGAAAGGAAGGAAAGAAAGAATTAATGAATGAATGAAATAAAGAAAGAAGGAAGGAAGGAAGAAAATAACTAGCAGCAACAGGAGAGGAGCAAAGAGAGAAATTTGCCCTCCTGTCAGATCAACAACAGCAGGGCATTAGAACTTGCTAGCAGGAGGCAGAGCTTCATTGGTCACTCCCCTCCCGCTCACTACTCATCTCTCCTAGTGGCCTGGTCCTTCCAAGGCGATGAATCAGTACTGACTGGGAACCCCGGGATCACACTTAATAAATGTAAGTATTCCCTTCAACAACAAATAAATTTTTAATGCAACTGAAAAGGTAAAAACATTAACAAGTATGAACTCAAATGAAAGTTAAAAATGACCAGTCATTACCAGAATAGAGGAGCAGAGGGTGTACGGGGTAAGAAATATGGAGACAGTGCTATACCTAATTTTTGGCATCCACTAAAGTATTGTGAGGTATCCCACAAGAAAAAAAGGGGATGGGGAGGGAGGGCAGAAATCTGTATCTTATGGGATTTGAAGCACAGCGTCAGAATAGTGTTTTCTTCAGTATTATTCCTTTAACCTCTCTCTCAGTTCTATTTAAAAATCAAAGCCTAATGAACTTATTGATAGGAGATGCCTTGATTCTGAATGGCTCCTAATCAGAGAGTTTTTGTAGTTAAATAAGAATATTACTAAGAAGTAATGCACATAGGGAAAAATCTAGCTTTCACACAGATACAAAATTATACTTCAGAATAAATATAAACTACCATCAAGTAATTAAATAGCTTCATTGCCAAAGGTAAACATATTTTGTGTTTTATCACACAAGCTGTCTTGGAAATTCGAAGTGATAAAACCTATGAATTCTGAAAAATGAGTTGACACTTCAGTGAATGATTCACAGCAAGGCAAGAGGAAGAAAAATAACAGAAAACAAATTATAGTTAGTGTCAGGGAAAGTCTATCAAGATTTCACTATCAATCCCTGTGAATTGCTTCTGGCTAAAATACATGCTGTGCCATTCTTCGGTAGGTGGGTGTGTTTTGTAATGTTTCAAAAAGAAAAAAAATGTCTGCGAGATAATGTAGCTCGACTTTAGGCAGACATCTTGCTGAAGGTCATAAATGGCTTTGGCCTTGCATAAAGACTGTCTTTGTGATATTATGAGAGTGGAGTGAAGGCTCGAACCACAATAGCTCTTGATATGTACTGCACACCCTCCAAACGTGTGCCCGCTCAGCACAGACAAAAGAGTGAAATTATCACACCTAAGTGCATTCTGTAGACATCATTGGAAATAAAATTGCTGAAGTCTCCTTAAAAAAAAAGTCTTAAATGTCAAGTATGGGATACATTAAAAATGAATGATAATAAAATCCAGTAGATAAATGACAACTCTGTATGATGTATTACTTAGTCTACCAGTCTCCCCATTATAATAGAATAGTTTCCTTCCACATAAGAACAAAAACTGATAAAAGATAATCTAATCACTGAGGATCATTGCAGGGACCTAAAATAATAGGAGAGTTAATTTTGTATGTGTGTCTAAGAGTGACCTTTGGTTTCTAAATGTTCTTTAGCTTGTTCTGAATCTTCTGGAAATTAAACTTTGAATCAAAAGCTCTGCAGAATTCTTGATAGTTTAAATCAGCAAATTAATTTTAATGAATTCACATCTGCTTAATATTAGGTGGAGTGACCTCAGAGAAGAGGTTCATATTTTAGAGATGTTGTGGTTTGGCCAGTTCTAGGTAAAATTTGTCCTGTGTCCTGACTATCCACGTTAACTTTCTGGATAAGGGTTATGAAAAGGGGCATTTTAGTGGAAGATCCCACCAGAGAAGCCCAAAGCAAATATTGTGTAAAACATCTTTCTTAACAAAAACACGAATTTTTAGTATCTTTAAGAAAGAAATATGAGATAGAGGTTTGGTTTTATGGTATTGTTCTTACCTCTAACTTTGCCTTGACTGTATTTTGTACACAGCTAAGAAGAATTTATATTGTCTATCTGGAAAATAACTTTACTGCATTACTATTTACCAGCAATTCCAGGAAACCCTCATAAAAGCATCCTTATTCTTAATTGTATAGAAACTACACTCAGGAAATTATATAACTATGGAAAGTCATATAGCCCACAGGTAGAAACCACAGGCATGAGACTAGGTCTCATGACAACTAGCTCAATCTTTGTTTCTCTTTCCATGAGAGAATACAGAAGTAAACCATTTGTACATGGGATGAGCAATTCGTTACACGTAGGAGACACAGAAAGTTCAGGCTGCCGAAAGTTCATCTTCCCTTGCAATAACAATATCGTACAGCCATTAGGTACTATTTAAGATGCAATATCCCCTGGAGAAGACGCTAACTCAAGAATATGCCCATCAGTGATTTAAATGGATGACACTACTACCAAGGTCAAGGAGGCAAAAAACAAAGTGATGGTTGTGGTTATCGAATAGATTGCTTCTGTGGACCACTGAGCTTTGTTGACACCTCTGGGAAACAGATAGTGTGAACTCTGCATGACATAATTATCCTCTGAGTCCCACATACCATGTCCCAAATTCAAGGCTGCTCCAGGTCTCACACCCCCTAGCATCACCCTGAAGAAGGCTCACAGGAAGCCCAGGACACTAATCTGGGCCTGATTCAGGAGAGCTCGCAGTGGAACCCACAGGAACACAGCATAGTGTCTAAAAGAGCAGTCACACATGTCGCTGACGATGGGCTGGAAAGATTTTGAGCCACCTCACTACAAAAGTGCTATAAATTGAAATGTTTTCTACAATTGACAATGTGATCTAATACACTGAATAGTTTTCCAATTGTGAACAAGGTCAGGGGATGCAGATACTCCCTGTGGTCTCAGAGCAGCACTCATTAAAGGCCAGAATGACAGGCTCCCAAGAGAAGAGGTGCCAAAGCAGGGTTAGGACTTACGTAGTCAGAGGATAAAAACATCAGGTAGGGTATCTGGCTTATGTCAAGTTGTGAGGAACAATGACCAGAACATTTTTATTGAAATAAAAAGTTTATATTGAGACAAAGTGAAAGTTGGCATTTTAAAGCCTTCCCGGCCTCCTACAGGTCAAAGACATCCACATTTGTCCTTATGACCAACAGTGTGCCAATGAAAACTTTTACACAGAGTGACAAGCTTGAAGAAATGTGAAAATACACTCCTAATTCAATGACAGGCCTCATAGTAGAGAAAAGGGGTGAAGAGTGAATGATATCACTTTCAGTCCGATGTCACGTCTTTATGGTTTGTGTAAAATTGAATGAATGTTATTTCAATGAATCTTCCTCAAGGACCCATTGTGGCAACCACAAAAGAGTTCCTAGTTAGGCCATTTTCAAATAATAACTCTTAGGTAATATTTTAATGTGTGATGCCAAATTCAAACTATAATTAAAATAATTTAGAATAATTAGATTGTGAAAAATAATGGATATTCACCTGAATATAGAAATTTGAGTTGTTGAAGAATCTATTTCCCCCTGAATCAAATCAACATGATGGAGATAATGACCCCAAAACAATTATTATAGTAATTTTCATAGTATAACATACGTAAGAATAATAGCAGTCAGTACAACATCACTATTAAAATGAAATCTGCTTGTGGAGATTACAAAACAATGTGACTGTGCAACATAAATTTAAATGTAATAAAATTTAATAACTCCACTTAAAGAATTTATTTTTAGAAAAATTGGTGGTTTCAGTTTCATTTGGAATTGGAGAAAGTTTTAAAAACTTACAAGTATTGACTGGAAGAAGTAGTAATTATTTCATGAATTAAAGTAATAACCTGAACACACCTTAAACAGGCTATTTATAAATCCTGCCACATTAAAAAGCATGATTACATTCAGCTGGAATTAAAGGACTGGAAGAATTTTAATAGCTTTGCTCCTCTAGCAGTTGCAGCTGTCTAATATCAAATTATTTTTAGTTCCAGTTGATTTGTCTAGACTTAAGTCCTGAAATGTAAACTGTACAAATTGCTCACTCATTCTGCTACTTACAAAAAATACAAGTGTCAAAGAATTTGGAAATAACATTCTCAAAATTTTTTATCAATGAGCTGACAGCACCACAAAGCTACAGGGTTAATTGGGTTGTTGAGTTTTTCAATGAATTATCATCTTTCTCTTACATTTTTGGGGATGGTTGTTTCTGAAGTGAGTATCTGATGGTTCTGGCAATAATATAAAGATTAATTTAAATATGTACATCTTATTATCTGACTATATCAGCCACAAACTCTTCAAAATAGATTTTAATAAATACTGGAGTTTATGGATAAATATAAGAAATACCTCAAAATACTAACAGTGCTCAGATGAGCCTTATGGACTGTAAACAATAAGAAACAGCATGCCGTTTACAAGTACATAGATGCTTCTAAGCAAATAAACATCACTGCTAGCATATTGAAAACAACTATTCAGAATCAAGTATTGAAATAGAAAAGATAAAGGAAAAACAATGCTCGATGCTCAAATTTCGCCCTAAATTGCAAATATCTGAATAGTTGAAGTTTCTTCTAACCCACCTAAACATAGTTATGCTTCCTAAATTTCTGTCTCACTGTATTATTTCTCTGAAATTCTCCTTGAAAATCACACTTTTCTCAGGTTTGTGGTTTTTTGAGGCTGCTTATCTGCAGCACTGCTACAAAGCACAGTGTCTGAACTTGACTCCCATCTACATTCGGGTCCCAGCAGGTCCCCTGTCTGTGCCCTCTCTGCCAGGCCCGATAGCTGTCCTACGGTGCCTTCTACCTTAATACTCCCAGTGCCCTTGTTTCCAGGACCCCTGGACTCCTGCCTCTGACCTGTGCCAGTTAGGACCGGAGTTAGCCAAAGCTGTGTTGCTTTGTCCTGCTACTTGAGCATGCAGTGAGAGTCCCACGTGGACCTTTCACGTGGGGTAGGACAGGGAGGAAAGGAGCCCAGCCTTTCCTGTCCTCCCCAATCTCAAACTTTCCTAAAGCAATGCAAGCTAATAGAGGTTTCTCCGAAGAAACCTGCCTTTCCTCGGTTTACGATTAGTGGCATTGAAGCCTTAGATTTGGAAATTAAGCGCTCACATTTAAAAGCTTCCATCTTTACCTAATTTCACATGGAAATAGTAGAGGTGAAATAAATCGATAACTCCCATCTTATATAAAGGGTATAAAGATTCTACCACATCCCTAAATGTCTCTAATCGTTCTGTATTAATAAATGCAAAATGATATTCAGTTTCTCCAGCTCACAGTTAAAGAATCATAATAGCAAGAGGACAGAATCACAGTCTTCATCAAAATCCCTTTGAGTGTTTGACAACATTGCGCAGTGACTCACCTTAGTGGTATTCCCTCATTAGGCTCTTGGTCCATTTAGACTTGGGCTCATGGCCAGCTGCATGATTTGCACAGCTCAGTGCAAAAGGAAATGGCAAATCCTTGCTGAGAGGCAAGAAAAATGTGTCGTTAAAAGTGCTAAACTATAGCATTCCCTTCTCGGGTCTCTCTCTCTGTGTCTGCCTCTCTCCTCTCTCTCTGTCTTTGTTACTCTCTCTCTCTCCTTGAATCTGAGCTTTCTGCACTTTAACTATGTAGTCAGTCTGTCACTGAGATTATGCAAATTGTGGCTGACAAGTATTTTGTTCTTAATGGAGAAATGGGCATACCACACAGAACAAACTCATCTACTTTATTTTTGTTTCAGATAGACACACATCCTACGAATATTATCCATGATCTGCTTACTGTAAGAAAATACAGCATGGAGAGAGGTACTATCTGGATACTAATTATGGCACTTACTTTAAAATAATGGCTACATGAAACAATAAATAATAATCTGGGAATAGTAAGAAGAAATAACATATTAAAGCCGTTCAAGAAATGAAAAGTTGGTTTTTACCTTGTGGGGGAAAAAAGGAGCAAACTTCTTAACATATTAAAGGCCCAAAAGCAACACAAATAAAAAGTCTAATATGTTTTAAGATAAATGCATAAAGGAAATATGTAAAAAATAGATAAACTCAGGAGATTGAGGCAGAATTGCACAAAGCTAGAGATTAGTCTGGGCTACTAAGTTCAGTAACAGCTTAGACTACAGAGCTAGATCCTTTATATATATATATATATATATATATATATATATATATATATATATATATAGCATAAATAAACATATATATTATATATGTGAATATAGGAAATAGAAATGGCCCTAAACATGCAAAAATATGACAATTTCCACATGTAAAATCAGAAACAGGAGTGCAAAAGTCTCTGAAGCACCATTTTTTATGCTTAGATTGGTCAAATGTAGGTGTGATATAATACCTGGTAGTGACTCTTTAGAGAAAACAGTTTTCATACCTACTGTGTTTTAGTCTACACATGTGTTATCCCTGTAGAGGCATTCTGGGAATGCTGTCAAAATTTCAAATGCATAATTATCTTTAATCTAGAAATTTGTTTTTCCTAATGTCTCACAGCTTGAATATTTGCTGTGTATCACATGAATGAGATCATTCGTGGTGTTGTTTGTATAAACTTTGAAAATTTCCACGAACAAGTCTATGAATAACAGGTGGAGAAAGTGCATATAGTGACCTTATACAGTGGTGCATCTACAGAGGGTAGATTTTGAAAGTATTTTCTGAAAGACAACACAAAACACTGAACAGCGAGCAAAAATAATGTCCCTGAGCCCCTATTTAGGTTCTGGGACTATGTAATATATGAAAACTTATTTTTTTAAAATAAAGGTTTCAAATTCTCATACATGTGATTTCTTGTCAGAATAGACATGAAAATTCTGAAAATTTGTGGAAACCACAAACACTGGTGGGTGTTGGGGCCCTCAGGGCCCGAGAGCCTCAGCATTGCAGACCTTGGCCACGTTCCTTTCCGCAGAGAAGCATTTACTGCCTGGAATTTAAGTCAGGTGTTCTTCTGCTTGAAATTTGGATCAGGTGTTGAACCACGGGACTGTTCTCTTAACAAGCGGGAAGGCTCAGGAGTGTATAAAAAGGAAGGCTGTGGATAGTAAAGCGTCTTTTGCAGCGTCCCTTGCAAAAGTCCAGTTTTCTTCAATCTGCACCCCCGCCCCCTCGTGTTCTTGTTGACTGACCGAGCAAGCTCAGTCAGGTGGGTTAGGCTCATAGAATCTCAGAAGGTGAGTCAGAGAACTTGATAATGGGGCAACTAGATGTCTTCCCTCAGTGAGCCATTGACTGTTAATATAAAACATAGTATATGGCCTATACTTTGGATTCTAAATACCACCAAAAGCCCAGACACTAAACCTTTGGCTGTTGTGGTGTCAAGAAGGCATAGAAACTTCAGAATTGGGCTTGGTGTAGAGCTTTTAGATCACTGAAGACATGCCCTCAAAGGGGATTGTGGGAATTCAGCTGCTTCTCCACTTTCATCTGCTCATTCACCATTAAGGAGGAGGTTTATTGGACGCCATACTCCCCAATAGGTCGTGCTTCCTCATCACAGACTCATAACCAATTGGACCAATCCACAATGGACTGAAACCGCGAAAATCATAGGCCAAAGTAAGTCTTTTTCTTGTTATAAATTGACTTTCTCAGGTGTTTCTTAACCCGGACAGAGAACTAACCACAGCATATATTTACAAATTTATTTTTGAACAAGATCAAAAGTATGTTCTGCACAATTTCAATATTGCTTAAATCAAATTTTAAAAAATCAATGAAAATAGTGAAGTACATCTTCAAGCGAGGGAACTTCCCTTATCTCCTCAATTCAGTAAACCACAATTACCCACCATGCCACGCACTACGACAGGCCTGTTTTAAGTACCAAGTTACTGTCTACTGTCTTATCTAGTGTTCTCTCAAAGAGTAGAATAGCATTGTGCAATATTATGTAAAATTATGCAAGGTTGACTAATAGAAGCAGAGTTCAAAATTGCCGTCTGCACGTGTGAGAACCAGAAGATCTGGTAACTTCTCAGACATGAAGACAGATTCCACTGAGCAAGGAGAATCAAGGATGCACCATCAATCCGAGGTTGAAAGCCTAGAAGTTCACTGTAAACTTCACCCATGTGTGTCTGCGCTAAAGACCAATGGCCAACACCAATGCAAAGACAGGAGCAATTCCTTTCTTCTTTCTTCCTTTTATTTACTTACTTATTTATTTATTTATTTAATTTTGATCCTAGCTAAAAGTCTGTTGATTAGTGACAACCAACAGAGAGGTCTTCCCTCCTCAGTTTCCTGTCCTACGTGTTGATCAACAACAGACATGCTCAGAAATGAACCTTACTAATTTGCGAGGTGTTCTTTAACCCATTCAAGTTGACACAGCACGATTGATGGTCACAACAACATATACAAAAAGTACCCAGCTAATAAACTAAACACAACAATAGAATGCATTTAAAATGCACTGTATTTATACTCTGGTTTCTCATATCAGAGAAGCCCAATCATATTTCACCTCCTGAATCCAATTCACTTTACTAAACATAAAGATATCATGTTGTACCCCTTTTTCTACAAACAATCCATATCTATCTGACTTTATGGCTATCTGGTCTTTGACAGAGAGTCCAAAAGCATACACTGGAGAAAGGATAGCCTCCTCAATCATGGTGCAGGGAGAATTGCTTATCCACATACAGAAGAATGAATCTAGATCCACACCTATTACCATGTACAAAAATCAAATCAAATGAGTCAAAGACCTAGACATTAAAACAAAAATACTGAACCTCCTGGAGGACAAAGTACGTGAAACTCTTACAGACACAGGCATGGCAAAGACTTTCTCAATAGAACACACTGATACAAAAGAAATAACCCACAGAATTAACCATTGGGATTACATCAAATTTAAAATCTTTTTCAAGGCAAAGAAAATAACAAAGAGAATTGGCAGAATGGGAAAAAATTGGCATTTCTTTTTTTGTAACTTGATTGTGCATTTTTTTTAACACAAACTTTGTAGACAATAATGAAACAGAATGCAAAATAATCAGTCTGTTTTGTCCGCAGATATCAAAGTACTATCTGTAATTCAAATTATAACTGCAACTAGTTCAGCCAAAATAAGCAAAAAAATAATAAACCTTATTAAAATTAACAAATAAAATAGTAGGCAGACTATGTACAACACCACATAAAATAAATTGTGGCAAAGAATTAAAGTGTGGGTCCCAGGCATAATCACCCAGCAGCCTGTGTCCAACATGCAGCCCTGGGCAGCTTAGTTGTGTGGCCCCACAAGGTCTTAAACTTTTTATCTGGTGACTTTTAGCAACATTTTTCATGGCCTACTTGAGTATTGCTGAAACCCATAACTCATAGGTGACAATGGAACCCGTCACCTCTGGGCCAGCCACACACAATCAATCGAATCACTCAACTTGTATGTATGAGATGTTGCATGCACTTGGACAGCTGGGGCACTCTAAAACACACTGGTAACCAATAACAGCACTTTAATCTACCTACACATGTATGTAGGGGCCTGTGAAGGCAGACATTGATGGTTATCATGCAGATTGTGAATTCTCTTGTTAAATTATTAAACCTGGGGCTGTGTTTTTTTTCTCCATAAACTAACAAGTTAAAATCATTTTTTAGTTACTGTGGCATGACAGTACAAATTATACCAGATTTTTGCTCATGATATTCTTATAATTGCCTATGAAACATTGCTAGCACTGGAATATAAATGATTACTTATTAATTTTTGAAAAAGAAATGATGCAGTAGATAATTCAACACAAAGAAAAATTTGAACATGTTTCTTTTTCTGTACCTTATAAGAACTAACTTCCCAGAGAGAAACAGCCATTGGTTCACAATCATATCCTTTCAAGTCATCATTCTTTGGCAGTAGGGACATTGGCAAACTGTTTTCAAGGATGAAAAATACAAAGAGTAAATTTAGATGAAAAAAATGTTTGGACAAGCACCGTGGGAAATGAGAATCGCAACCACTTCTACCAAATAAAAGGCTGATACCTTAATTTCACAGAGACCAGGTAAAACATCCCAAGTTGTCTTTTTTAAAAAAATAAAAAATATATAAATAAACTTTGGTTACCTGTACACTTTAACTATATTAGATACTTTCATATGTGATGCAAGATAATTCCATTTCCTTCTATGTGGCCCAGGAAAGACAAGGCCCTGAGTTTGATTCTCCAGCACCACATAAACTGGATGTGGTAGTGCATGCCTGTAATCCCAGCACTTGGGAGGCTGACGCAGGAAGATCGCTGTGAGTTTGAGGCCAGCCTCGACTACATAGTGATTTTAGGACCAGCTTGGACTAAGAAGTAAGTCCTTGTTTCAAGAAAAATGTTAAAAATAAATGTTGGTGATCTAGAATAAATCCTCTGAAGAGGGGTGAGCAACTGCTCACACAAAAGCACATTTAAATTCTTGGGCCTATTTTAGTGAAATATTTCCCTTAACTTTGAGGTCTACCACGTAATGTTAAATATACAGATACCTCAGAGCTGCGGAATACCTTAACAAGTACGAGTTATCAAGCTCAGCTGTGCATCCTTTTTCCACGTGGAATACTTGTTTCGAAATTGGCCATTAACCCAAAATAGGAATCTGAGGTGATCCCCAGCATCGTGTATTTTTTTTAAAGGGGGGTCAAATGAATCTGTGCAAGGCCCCATTGAGAGTCACTGCTGTACACGACAGCCTCACCACAGAAAGTATGACTAAGTCAGCGGCATTGGGAAAACCTAAGAGACTTCAGAAAACAAATACGGAAGGAGCTTCTCATCTCAGACTTAACGAATCAAAGTCAGATTCTTCATCTTAGCAAGACTGCCATGCCATTTCTCCTGCATATTAAAGCTTGGGAATTGCTTTTGTAAGCGACTCATGAGGAGGAAAGACCCAACGCTGGCCAAGGAGAGTATCATGACAACTGGCTTTCAATTACTATTCAAAGCATTCTGCTAAATTATACTATGTTACTTGTCTTAGTTACTTTCTCGTTGCTGTGACTCAATACCCGACACCCACAAACTTAAGAAAGAAAAGGGTTATCTCAGCTCACCGTCTTGAAGGTCACAGTCCATTCAGGGGTGGCCGGCAACAATCGAAGTTCATGGCAGAGAGGTGGAGGCAGCCTTCCCCGGACAAACAGGAAGTCAAACTGAGGCTAGTTGAGACTAGGCCCAGCCCTCCAGGAAGGCAGGTGCAGCTTATATATCCTTTCAGGTCTCCGCCCAGTAACCACTCCCCCTTGCATCCAGGTGTGGCCACTACACACCTTTAATCCTAACTTAACTGCAATCCACCCCTCCACACCAGACCCCAATCCACCAACATCACATGGTTCCATCAAAATACGTGAGACTTTTGGGGGACACGCCAGATCCTAAACACAGCATTACTCTACTTCTTGATTTCTGATTGCTTATTTTTCCTGTGTGGCTGCAGTTCCCAAGTAAAAAGAAAACCTGATATATAATATAATAGTGCATATGTAAATAGCTCTAATTAAAGCCCAATCGAAGATATGCAGCATCACAGATAAAATTGATGTAATTAAAAGTAATTTATGTAGAACCCTTTATGTTTTCACATATCAAAATAAACTAGTTGACTGTAGAAATTAATAATTAATTTGAAATGTTTATGGTAAGATATTGACTCAATAATGTATTCTGTTTTCTTTCTAGATTTTAATATTTACATAATCTAGATGTGTTGGATAAAAAAAGAAGAGTATTTCAAACTTATAATTGGATCTATTTCTATTAATTTATAGTCAAGAGAGGTGCATTTGTTAAAAATAGGAAAATGTAATTTGCATTACATTAACATTTTACTAAGAGAGACAAAATGTTTGCTCTTAGTAGAATAAAAGAGTTTATTAGGTTTAGAGTACATGGCTTTGCAGAGATTTTTATATGGAAGTTTCGCTCTTTGTATTATATGAAAGTTTTGTTTTTTGTTTTAAACATGACTGCTTGGATGTTTATTAGGTTTAGAGTACATGGGGCTGCGTAGATTTTTATATGAAAGTTTCATTTTTTTGTTTTAAACATGGCTGCTTGGATGTGTAGTTATTTACCTTGTTTGCTCTTACCTTAGTTCTTGTTGCTTAATGATACTTTCTTCTTGAGATTCTCACAACTTATTCATGTTCTCTTACCTTGGGGGCAGCCTGATAGTTCTTAGCACATAAAGAATAAAATTGTCCGGATTCTGCAGATTGTGATATACTCTTAACATTACAGAAAGATGGCTTTAAACCTGCTCAGATACACTGGTTTACTCTGAGGCTGGAAATGGCTGCAAATCATTTGCAAACAAGAACATAAATATCCGTGGCATAATAAAGGAAGTGACAACCAGGATGGGTAGGGGACGATTATAAATCCAGCTCTCTGACAGTCACCCAACAGAGACGGTCCTTCTAGAAGATTGCATCTTCACAATGGGAATATTCTTCCTATGAACATGAGCCTCTATAAGGGGCCCTAGTCATTTTTTAGTGAGTATGAGTTAAGTTGTTGCTCAAAAGAAGTAAGGGACAACAACCAGGATCCAACAGCACCCCAATGCCTGTTCTACGGTTTTGATTTTCTTTTTTCTGAGATTTTAAAGTAAATGACAAACGCAGGACTTTTATTAGTAATTTGTTTTCTCACGCTTACGTTTACACAAGAACAGCCCCCGCAGAGTTGAGAGCTTTCAGAATAAACAACCGTAAGGGTAAATTACTCTTGAACCTGGGAAAAGTCGAGAACACCGTGGTATGGGGCACAGTTGGAACCAGGAGGCCTGGCTGTCCTCTCTGCTCTGCCACTACACATCTGTTTAATTTTGTTGAACTTGTATCAAGTCTCTGAGCCTAAGTTAATTCATTTCTAAAATAAATTGGACTACAAGATCTTGAGTGCCACCTTTATTGTCTTTGTTTTAAAAAAACCAATAACAAGTAAAGGAGAAAAAGAGTAATTCATATTTTCTTTTCAGCTAGTTTTAAAATTACCACCCTAGGCTTACAGGTCTTGAGTTATTTTCTATGATTCATTGAATTAAAAAAATACCAAAAAATCAGAGGAAAAGGAAAGATGACTTAGGCAAAGTAATAAAATCACTCTGTAATGTTGAAACTTCAGGCTTTGTGGATTTGGGGCAGAATTTAAAGCCGGATGAGTATTATATTTCTTATCACAAACTTAACCCATTCTTTAAAAAAATAAATTCTTATTTTTCAAAGGAATGCTCTAATTTCTGGCATCACCCAAACACTATAGTAATTATACTTTAAGTGCACTAGATTTTATTTTTAAAGTAGAAAATGAAATAATTGTTAAGTTCTTGCCTAAAGACTTCAGAACATTTTTCATAAATTAGTGAATCCAATTAAGAATGAAATTTACTTTGAATGCTCACATGAATAATCCTTGTTAACAAAAATGAAATACACTGTTTTAAAACTGGCATGCACTAATAATGAATGCATTCCTGGATAAAGTGAGTGATAAAACATGACTACTAATTGTTTACATATCCGGGTTTTGGAACACATTTCACATTCCAAGTAATTATCTCTGAATAGACAATATTTCCTACTATGTCCAAAGTCAATAGTTTGCCCTTTTAATATCTAATGTATAAAGATGATAGAATTATGCGTAGAATGAGTGCTATTTAATAAGCTAAAAGCCAAAATATTTAGGTAATAAGTCAAAAAGAGGTACACCTGTGCGACCCAGCAAGTGCTTTCCAATCAAACACTATCTATTAGCCAATCAGTATGCCATCAAAATAATCCTAAATGACGCAACAAATGACTGATCATACAATATTATAAAACTTTAAAACAACTTACAGGTACACAATTTTAGATTTCTTTAAAACTGAGACTCTTCTTCAGTCAATCTTGCTGAGAAGGCATACATCAAAATCATATGAAGCAGATGGTTTCATTTTGATGGTGTGTTAAGTGGCTGCTGTAGTAACTTCTAGGTAGCTCTCCCAGGACTCCCCAGCCTCTGCTCCCAGGCAGCCTTCCCTCCCCCAAACACATGACAGGCATGTGTACCCATTCAAAGTGTGCACAGAAAGATCTGTCCTTATCACCGCTCATTTTAGTGCAGAGACTAGGCATCTGCTCTTAAAATGTGTGTAACAAGGGGGAGGGGGACGGGGAATTACCTGATTTTGTTTAATATCATTGACCACATCGAGAGTCACCGGGAACAGGCAGGTATTCCTACTTCTCATATTTAATATGAAGCAGATGCAAGACAACATTATATTGAAACTGCTAATTTGAGGAACAAAAATAACATAGTCTCATTGTTCTCAAATGAAAGCATAAAATAGAAGCATTTAAGTTCTGTTAAGAGATTCCACACCTCTTTCTCTGCTTGATTTTGTTATAGAAATCTTCCTTGGAATGTTTTAAGAACAGACAGTTCTCAAACCTGTTAATTCTGATGCTGGGATTCAGAAAGGAGCATTTCAAAGGGGGACAAGAGAAAGTTTGTTCAAGTTACAAAATTTTACGTAGGAAAAAGGGAATAGTCAAGGACAGCTGTTCCACGGCGTTGTGAGCATAGTTTAAAACATTGTGTTTTATACATGAAAATAGCTAAGAGAATATATATTAATTGTTCCTGACATGAAAAAGTGGTATGTGAGGCAATACATATGTTAGTTAGCTTGATGTAGCCCTGTCACACTATGTATTGAGACATACACATATTTAATATCAATCTACATAGTATGTATAGTTCAATGCAGTACTCCACAAAACATACAATATTTATCTGTAAATTCAAATAAAGACCATTATAAATTGATAAATCCAAGGTTGTTTTGTTATATTCTTTAAATTTGGAGGTGTATGTGCTGGAATTGTAGTTTATTATATTTTTAAAAGATAGCAAGTGGAAATTATTAGCCTTTATTATAATGTAAAATATTTCCTATTATTATATCTAAAATTCTATATATGTAAGGGATAAATATGCACATTCACATATTATATGTTTATAATTCTTGTGAAAATGAAAATTATTTTTAAATGTTCATGGAAATAAGATTACATAATAAAATGTTTATTAAAAATTTTAGCTAATTTCTTACTAGTAATTTTTTTAAATCCACATGATGCCTCACATAACTTATATACAACGGCATTATATTCTTTTTCTTTTTAAAAAATTTATGTTGAATGATTATTTGTGCCAGTATTTAATTCATAGTTTGAAACTTTTATCAAAAAATTTTTACCCCTGTCTATGAATTCTTCACTTGTACAATGAAATTTTAAAAAGAACTTCATAGAAAAAAACTCAATTTGTAAATTAGGACAAATAATGGTCATTATTTATCAAGTGGGGGAAAGGAAATAGTAATGAGACATATTGCATATTAGCCTTATTGTACAGGGCAGATAAATATTAAATATTGTGTTATAAATATTCTATTCATATTGTAAATAGTGAATAATTAATACACACAAAGGAATACTATGCAACCATAAAGAAAGACAAATATGAGGCTTTTAAGAAAAAATAGAGTCACCTTGAGGAATCAGTGCTCAGTGGAATAGACCGAACACAAAGGATTGTGTATCAATTAGTGTCTCTCCTACGAGATCACCATAGATACATGCCAACAGGGTCTTAATGTAGGAGAGAGGAAAGGAACGGGGGATAGACTACAAAGAAAGAGAAAAGACACTAACAATGGGAGGAAGGGAAGGGGAGGGAAAGGCTGAGAGGGAGGGAAAAGTGGTCAAACAGGAGACATAAGGGCACAAATTCCCAAGTTGTATATTATTAACATATGAGTGGATCCAAAAATCATGCATGTTCAAAAAAGTAAGCTCTGCCCTTAATAAGAATTTGCTTCTAAGTTAAAAGACTTTAGTAGATGTTGAATATATAAAGAAATCAGGGCTTTAAGGAGCCTTGCAATCCAACAAAACTAAATATATTTACATTGCTGAACGGAGAGAGGTGAATTAGTTGTATGTGTTTATAATACGACTGTGTTTTCAACCGGAGGATTCTGGAGTTTGGGTAGGGAGCTGAATAAATTTAATTTGAGACCTAGAAATTGTAACGGTCAGATAGAATTCTGCAGCTGGATTTTGCGAACATGGAAAATTCGGCCATTGGTCCTGATTTTCTCCTTTTTACCGCATGTAAGCATCCCAGCTTGTTGGAAGGTGGATTTAGGGCAGGGTGGTTGAGCCTACCTGATTATTTCCTGGGGTAGCCAGCTCTTTCCACTTAGTGTCCCGCTGTCGCAATCTGAAACAGCTTTCACAGATCCATTAGCCAGTGGGCTGCGGTTCACTGCTGAGCCATTCTCTGCTAAAACCAATCAGTGGCTCCATTCCAACTGAGAAACAAAGATAGGTAGCAATAGGATATTTTTGCTCTCCTCAATTGTATTTTGTTTGTGTCTTCTCTTTCTAGAGTGAAAAAATTATCAAAATACTTCTACAGAGAAAAAAAAACTTAATCCTGCTTTCCATGGACAGGACTCATCGTACCTGTCATACAGACGCACTCACCCGGTTAATATTTTGTAGTATAATGGCGTACTTCTTGAGACGTGCGCTGACCGGATGTCATATCCGGCGCAGTAACAGTCGGGCTTGCGTCGCATTTCGGAGAAAGGGGTTGAGTGAATCACCTCAAACTAGAAACGTAAAGAAAGAATCAGATCTTCAGATTCTTCGACCTTGTTTTTGGGGGGCTGAGTTGCGGTGGATTCTCCCTCCAACCCCGAGCACACTGTAACTATCAATTTAGGCAAAATGTGGACAAGCACCATGATGGTTTTTAGATCACTAGAAGGGTCTCGTTTATTATATGCACCACTCTGTCAGCCTAGGATTTTGTATTAATTAAAATCTACAATGTCTACTAGGCATGCTAGATAAAGGTCTAGCGCACATTAGCATCAGGCTCCCTCGTGCACCCTGCAGCTGCGTGCATGCGCACACAGGATCTCCCGGAAGGAACTCTGAGGACAGAAGAGAAGCTATGACGATTTACAACATGTCCCTTGACGGAGACCTGCAGCCCCTGGGTCTACACGATCTCATATTGGTCCACAGTTAGCATTCAGCAGTTCAGCAGAGTTGTAGCTTGTGTATGTCCACTGATCTTCACACAAAAATGATTTAAAATAGACTTTACCGTTGGAGAAAAACGAGAAGCTTATTTTGGACATACTGTGTCTGAGATGCTTGCAGGACATGTACAAAACCTCATAGTTTCCAAAAGGGTCTAGAACTTAGGATTCACATTAAAAGTATAAGATGTAAACAATGATAATGTGTCTGAACACTAAAGAAATAGATGTGAATGACAACGTACTACATAAAATCTCAAGGAAATTTAAATAAACGTCCATGCCTAAATAGAAACACACAATCTCAACAGGAAGTTGAGATGCACACGCTAAAGCACTGAACTTATAAAAAGTGAACATGCACAGGAAAGACAAGGACTGCAAGTGTCTTCTGACGTCAGCTCTAAGTCACAGTGTGATGTAAACAGGAGATATTTACCCTCCCCAAGAGGAAACTGCTAGGGAAACAATACGTTGTTAACTTAGTTAAGGCAAATGGTGATACTGCTGATCATTGCCCAGCTGTGCAATAGGAAATATGGAGAGAGGTGGGTGCGTGTTGAGGGGCTCAGGACCTGTGTATTTATCAACCTTGGGCAGATATCAGTGGACAAGAATGCCCCTGAACAGGAAAAAAAACAGGGAAAATAAATTTTAAAACTAGAGTAGAGAGATTGCAGGCAATGTGTAGGAGGAAAAGCCAAATGCAGTCGTTTAATGAGAAATTAACCCTTAGTCTTTGAGATTATTCTTTGTATTGAATTATAGTTGTTTTAAACTTTTTATTGCTAAAAACATCATGATGATTTTCTCATAGCTAAAGGGGAAAGTTCAATTACTGTACCAATGTTATAGTCTATTTCAAATCATTTTTGTGTAAAAATCAAGTTACACTGAGTGGATTTGTCATACACAGAATGAAATGGGTGCAAATGAAATTCCTTTTAAGGGGCATTAACTTTACAATTTTCTCATTTGCTATAAAAAGTATCATCAATCAGTACCCAGATTTGGGACAGCCTGTAATGTACCATGAACCAGGTAGAGAAGGGAAGAACATCCCCATAAGTTCAAAAGCAAGTGCTTTTTGTTTAGTTTATGGCCTAAAGAGATTAAGAAAAAATATACTTCTCTATGGTTGTTGTAGGTTAATTAGGTACCACTGGCTTGCTGTTTTAACTCTTTTTTCTTCTAGCTCCCTTTATCTAATATATTTTAATGAGTTTCTTTATGTCAACCCTATTTTCCCAAACATTAAGCAGCTATGTGCTAATCAAACAATTATCTTGTCATTCATTTTGCAAGATATTCTACAAAAACTCACATAATCTTTCAGAATTAAAGGCCTACAACAATATTCAGGTCATAAACATTGCTCCTTGAAAGTTCTGAAACTATCTGAATAAAGAAACAAATGCCAGCATAGGCATTAATCTATGAAATAAAACAAGTACTTAGGAATTATTGAAACTGATTAAAAGCTGGTATGTTTCATCTCTACAGCTTTTCGGAGTTCTGATAAAGAGAGCTGTAAGCAATTTTATGTGAGGCATGTTAACAACTATCTAGCATAAATTTCTTTCTAATAAATGAGATTATTCAAGACTATACTTATAAGCACATTACCTAGACATGTTCTCCCTGTTTAACGTATATGGATAAATTTTCAAGATGGAAAAATCAATTTGTGATGATTAAGAAATTAGTGGGAATGTTAGTAATTAGTGAAATGTAAGTACATAATTTATTAAAGTTAAAAGAATTCTAAAATAAATATACCATTATATCTATTGCTTCATGTCTAATATTCTTGTGTGATACATATTTAAGTTCAATTAATGTAGCAATTCACTTCATCAGTCTTTGACATTAGTTTACCCTAAGAAATCTGATTGATGTATTGAAAACCTGAATGTCTTTTGAATGTACAAACATTTATCTTTTAGTTATCAGCTAAGGAATTTGAACTTTAACTTCTCTCTTTTTTCCCTTGCATTCTCCAGCCTTCTGAATTTCATTGTTATTGTTCTTTTCTTATGTGGACTGGTGGGTAAGACCATGTTAAAAAATCTCAACGAAGATATAGTAACACACAGAAAAAAGAACTTTTGGCAAATTGTTCCAACAAAAGGCTCTACTGAGCCCAGAGAAAAGGCATAAAGATTTGGCCACTGCAGCCCATTCTAGGGGTGGGAAGCTGAGCTAAAGAGTAGTTATTTGAGTGGTGAAATGAGTCAGGTGCCAAAGATTGAATATGTTAAATATTGCATGGTTTCTCTGATTTGGGAACCCAAATACAGAATAGGAAGGGTGTGGAAGGACCAAAAACGGAAAGGGACTGTATTGTTGACGTGATATATATGTGCACAGAGTGAACATCAACTTGAGTTGAAGTTGCGTGAGTTGATATATATATCTAGGGATTCCTAGATTAGCAGTGATTGTGAATTCCTACTTAGTAAGAAGAGACCACTATCTTTCTTCTCCAACCACTAACAAAGAAGGAGGAAGCCTTATTCTATTTTGAGCAACCACTTTCTTCTTCAACAAAGTGGATTTATCTTTGGATCAGAGATGAGAGCACTATGTACACTTTTATGGTCACACGCATTTTTTTTAACATGCTTTCTGTTGCTAAAAGTCTCCGGATACTAAATTTACCACGCTGGGCTATAATGTTGGATCGTGTTGAGCACCTCCTTCAATAGTGCGCTGTTCTGGCTCCATGGACTTTGCCACATGCTTTGTTTTCTTAATTTGCATAAAATTCACATCTTTCTTTCTGGGTTTCTATCCCATTTGGCGTTCTATGTAGCTGTTCAAATCTGTCTTCTCATGGTTTTCAAATATGACCTTCAAGATAACAAACCTCAGTGAGAACTTGGTTTTTCCTCTGAGCAAGAGCTATTTATTCAAATATTAGCAGTCCACCTCTACTGATATGTTTATCACAAGAATCTGAAACTCATTATGTTCAAGAGAAAATTTGTAACCTTAACTTCAACAACCCTGTGCCTATTCTTGAGATAAATCATGAAGTTGCCAGAAGTATGTCTCCTCCTCCATTCTTACTATAATATAAACAATAACAAGCCTTAGGAAAACAAATTTTACTCAAGTAACAGGAAATTGGACCACACATTTCTGAAGCACAACTTTATCATCTACTAATTTATGGTTTCATTTAAAGGATTTAAGATGTCCCATAGGTTCAGAATCCATATCCAGGACCTATGCAGATTGAGAGGGGAAGGGGTGGTGATTGTCCACCAGTCCAGGTTGCCCAGAATTTGACTAGAAGCTATAACCAGCCTTTCTGCCCTACATGCCATTAGAGAAAACAAAACAGCGGAGATCTGGGTATTTCCTTAGGTTAGCCTTCTTCATACTATGTCAATGAGAGACAGGAGGCTAGACACTTTTTTGTTTTAATTTGTTATCTTAATGAGGTAGGAGTCTTGGCTCAACTCAACTCAACTCACCTCTCTCCAGCTCAGCTCAACTAAGCTCCTGGTGTAAACACTCAGGTGGTTTGTTTGTTTGTTTGCTTGCTTGCTTTCCTGTTGTTTTTGTTTTGGGGACAGGGTCCCATTCCATATAGTCCAAGCTGGTCCTGAACATACTATGCATCCCGGGCTGACCTTAACTCATGGCAATCATTTTGCCTCTGCTCCTGAATGATGGGATTACAGTTGTGCAAAAGAAAACAAAAAGCCAAATAATATCTAGACCTGTAACATAGTGACCAACGCACCCAAATGTCATGGAAAATAACTTGACAAAAAACTTTAAAATCTCAGCGTAAGAAAGGACAATGACTAATACATACAATGAGAGGCCAGAGGTGCTAAGAAAAAAATCACAGACTTTAAATCAGCCATTATAAAAATTTCTTAACCATGAAAATACTAAAAAAGAAAACAGAATTTGACAACAGGAAGATGAAAAGAAGAATCACAAGGAAATTTTAGAAGTGAAAAATATACAATAACTGAAATGAAAAGCTCAGTAGATGCATGTAATAATGAAATAAAAGAGAAAACTGGGAAGTAGAATAAAAACTAACCAATTGAAACAAAAAAGAGAAAAATGGACCGAGAAAGCACCAAGAGACGAGAAGCCCATGCAGACCTCTCAGGGCCTGAGGAGATTGTTGCACATGACCTAATCATGTGACTACAGTTGCATCTAGAGAGAAAGACAGGAAGCTGATAAAGAACTTGAAGAAATAGTAGCTGAAAATAATATACAACTTTGGCAAAAGACACAGGTGCACACATTCAAGAAGTGAACATGGTTCAGAGTTATTCCCAAGAGATCCGTGCCAACATATATCATAATTAATTTCAAAAATAAAATCAGAAAGAAATCTTAAAAGCAACCAAAGAAAATTAATAACTTAATTATTAGGGAAAAGCAATAAAAATAGCTTTCTCAGCAGAAACCATGGAGACCAGACATCAATAGCACAACATTGAAAGAAAAAAAATATGCTATTGTTCCGCAAGCAGTGAAAAAAAAAACTTCAAAAATGAAAAAAATATCATGACATTCACAGATAGAGAAAAATTAAAATTTCTTCCCACCAGTTTTTGTTTGAAAAATGACTATAGAAAGCTTTAATACACAGAGAAAAAATATGTAAAAACTCTTAGACTATTAGAGAAGAGAGAGAACAAAGTAAAAATTCTGAATACATAACAGCATACACTTTACTTCTTTTTATAAGTTATGTTTTATGGTTGAAAGAAAAATTGAAACACCATCTACTGTGGTTCTCATTGTAAAAGAAAAATATAGGGAATTTTGAATAAAATAAAATAGGGAATAAAAAATAAGATTCTTACACTTCACTCAAATTGTAAATTAATGATTCCAGTAAGCTATGATAGGATACAAAAACACTGTACAAAATAACCCTGAGCCACTAAAGTTAAACTAAAGAGGAATTTTTTTTTAATTCCATCTACCTTATGAAAAGGCAAGGAAAAAACAGAGTAGAAAAATATTTAAGAACAAATATAAAACTTGTTTAATATTGCAGATATAAACCGTCTCATATGTGTTAAGTATCAATGATCACAGAGATTGAAAGAATGAATTTTAAAAGAGGATCCAATTTCTATAAGAAATTTCTTTCACATACAATCATTTCGGAAGGTTGAAAATAGAAAAGTTGAAAAAAGATGCATTATTTAAGTATGGATAACCAAGTACAAGACAGAAATTTACAACACTAAGAATACCACTAGAAAAGAGAAGACTCAAAGTGAAACGAATAAGAGAACAACCAAAAGAAATAAAATAATAAAAACAATGGCAGAAATCACTACAATCAAGAACAGACAATAATTATGTCAGAGCTAGTTCTATAAAATGTTAATAAAACTTCTAGCAAAAAAGTCACAGAAAAATTATCTATATTACCAATATCTGAAATAAAGCAAGTCATTGCCACTGACAAAGCTTCTACTACAAGGATAAGGTGGAAAATACTAGTAACCGTTCCAGATTTTTAATAAATTTGACAACTTTGGCAAGGTGGACACATTCCTCAAAAACACATACTACTTATAATTTATCAAAAATAAAGTGAATGTTTTGAATAGTGCCACAAATATCAAGGAAATCAAATTTATAATTAAGCCTTCCTTAAAACACATGTCTTGGCTGATACAATGTCATGGGAAAATTCACCAAATGTTTAAAGAAGAATTAACCTCGCATCTACCCAATCTCTTCCAGAACACAACACAGAAGGGAACACTTCTCAATTAATTTTATAAAACTTGTCATAGTTCTGAAATCTGACAATGAAGAATAAGTTTAAAAGCTAATTTTTGAATGAACAAAAATCCTTAAAATATTAACAAAATATAGAAGTATTTTTTAAAAAAGAGTATCCACACTGATCAAGTGAATTATGTCAAGGTTAAAACTCTGTATTTGAAAATCAATCAATGAAGTCCAAACTATTAAGAAAAACAAGGAAGAAAATTGCATGACTTAAAACAATGCAGAAAAAGTCTTTTTCAACATTTATTAAATGACTAAAATTTTTACAAAAAATATTTATAAAGAGGAACTTTTTAAACTTGACTAAAAATTATAAAAACTACAGCTGAATATGTTTCATGGTATGGTGCAAGATTGAATGTTTTCACCCTAAGATGGGAAACAGGACAAGAAATGTCTTTTTCCGCACTAATACTTAATATAGTGATATAATAAATATTTTAAATAATATTACTTGATGTAGAAATTCTATATCTAAGTGTGTTTCAATAGTGTCATATGCTCTCAGGTAATGCATTCAGAATGCCTACAAGAGTTGGCATTAAATCGGCAGCACCCCACACAGCATATAATTAATTGCAGAAATATGGCAGGTTTCTTGGAAACCATTTTTTGGGTGAAAGTGTTTCCAGCAAAAGCAATAACTCACCAAGCAATGCCAACTGAAGTACCCAGGGGGTAACAGAAAGTAGTGATCCGTTGTGGAAGAGCAGCTTTATGAAATGAACCAATCACCAATTATACATCACATAAGGAGGTAGTCCCTCAGGATGTGAACCACAAACAGGAAGTGATAAATCATTATTAAAAATAGTCACTAGGATCAAAGAACTTGTGAGATTAAGAAGACTGAAAAGCAGGAAATCAAAAATGACAAGAGATCTGGCATCCACTCCTGCCCAACAGATGCATTGTAAAAGTTGTGGAGAATTTTAAATTGGCAATTTTAAGATCCATAGAAAGAAAGCTTGTTTCCAGACAGCAGAACTGATGCTTTTATTGTTGAACCAGTGGTGTGCGTGGAACCCTCCTGCTACACTGGACGGGAGTCCAGGGGGATGGAGTCTGGAGATTTGAAAGAGACGAACTCAGAGTCCCTCATCGGCTGTGCATGCAGTTCTGATGACAATCGGGGGTGCCAGGTGACCACACACTCAATGGCAGCCACCAGTGATAGCCTAAGTCACTGTGAGATGCTGCCCTGGATCAATGAAACTCTGCAGTCAAACCTGACAAAGATTGAGCAGTCATGCTCAAAGGCTGCCTATTGTCAATTTACAGACTTACTCTTCCCTGGTTCCAGTGTCTTAAAGAAAGTGAAATTCTAAACTCAGCTAGAACAAGAATACATATTCTACAACACTAAAAGACTACAAGCCGGTTTTAAAAGAATGGGTATTAATAAAATAGTTCTTGTGAATTAATTAGTAAAAGGGAAGACTGAGGAGAATGGTGAATTTTTTGGAGTAAACATGTAAAAAAGACTATGACCCTGTAACTACCAGACAAGGTTCGAAAATTCCAGGAGGTCTTTTCTTGTTGTCCTGACACTGAATAAACCAAAACAATCTCTCAGCTCTAACTATGCACCTCCACAGGCAGGACCCATGTCAGCACAGAGAGCTGTTGCACCTCCCAAGGGGGCCAAGGGGTTGTGTGGGGAAATCCTGTGTGGGCCACCAGCATGAGGCGGTCGCCAAACTAAGCAGCAGGTCATCATATTGAAACTTACTGTTGAAGGCTTTGAGAAATGAAGAGATTTCAACACTAGAAAGCTAAAAACATTGAATTGATTAGCCATGAGAATGAAGGAGAGAATAACTTAGTATTACAGAGGACTGTAAAGTTCCTCTGCATCGCAAAGGAAGGCTTTATGAAACCTTGTGAAGGGGACTCCCAGGAGAAAGAGGAAGAGTCTTAACAGTCAGGAACAACAGAGCAACATCCAAATTCTTCACCCCAAATGATTTGCTTACCTGTGAAACACTCCCACTTGCTGTTCCTCCAGGATTCATTGGCTTCCTAAGCAAAAAGTATCTCATCTTAACAGTGCACTTTGCAAAAGTTTCAATCCTTTTCCAATATATTTGAATTAGGAGCTTTTACTTTGTAGTGGAGCAATTTTAACCACTAGTTGATTGACCTAGGGAAAGAAGAGATTGACCATGAGGCTCACTGTGTGGATGCTAGTCACTCTGATTGCTGGACAAGCTGTGTTTATGTAATGCACTCAGGTGGTGACCTTAGGAGGGAATTGCAAAGACTAAGCTATGTCTTAACCTAATGTGAAATCTCGGCAGAAGATGTGTTAATAAATAAAGGCCTTAAGAATATTTTGTAAAAACAATGATGCTGCACTGACACATCACCTCAAAGCCAGTGGATAAACACAAAAATAACGTTTGTTATTTTTTGAGATTGAAGATGGAACCCAAGGCTTTTGCACTGAGCTACATGTTTAACCATTTTTCGTTTTATTTTTTGTTTTGTTTTGTTGGATGCAGGGTCTCCTCTGTAATCCAGGCTGATCTTAAATTCATTATGTAATTCACACTGGCCTCATAATCGTGGCAATCTTTCTGCCTCAGCCTCCTCACAGTGCTGGGATTACAGGAGTGTATACCACATCCAGTTTATGTGGTATTGCATAATCAAACTCAGGGCCTTGAGCTTGCTAAGCAAATGTCCTAGCTGCTGTGCTATTACTCCAGCCACATATTTCATTTTGAAATATTCTCAGTTCTTGACTTTCCAAACTGGCCTTAAACATGCCCTCCTCCTGTGTCAGACTCCTAGGAGTGCTGGGTGTAAGCCTGTGTCACAATGAGCTTTTATTTAAGATCATCATTTTGCAGCTTTGCAATGTAGACAAGGCTAAGCTAAGCAGTTTTGGGGGCTTCTTCCTGTGCCTGGCAAGATCCTGGATCTGCCAGAGTCATATGCATGACTGAGCCCTGGTTTTCAGTGATTTCTTAGGCTGGCTTGATATCCTCTGATTTGCACCATAAGGAGCAAGAGTAGATAAACACATTTGACAAGCACTTCCCCTCTGTTGAATTGCATTTGTTAACATCCTATAGGTGAAAGCACTCACAGGACTAAATCCAGAACAACAATGAGAGAGCCACACACTTTTGCAAAACAATAAAGTGGGGGCCATTTTCAGGACTATTTATCTTGACTACAGTGTTTTATTATTGTCATATAACATCTTGAAATTATGTGCCATGCTTTCAATGATTTTTGCACTTTCTAGAATAATTTGGCTCATCTAGATTTTTTTTGGTGTGTTTTCACATAAATATCACATTAGTCTGTCAATTTTTACTGGATGTCAACTAGACTTTTGCATTAAAATTGCACTGAACAAATAAATTTGGGGAAAATTAAACTTTTAGTGATATTTCACCGTACAATCAATGTGTATGTCATTTCTTTCTGATGTTTTATGTTCTCTACTATGACTTGAAGGTATCTCTAAAAGGTAAAGTTTGGAAAACTTAATTTCCAATACAAAAGTGTTGGGAAGTGGGACCTGACAAGAGGTTATTGTCATGAACCCTCATGAATGAAGTAACATCACACTATGAGGATGGCTTAGAAAGAAAGTGGGTTGTTACAAAGTGAGTTCAGACTCCTTTTTGCTTTCCTGCTTTTACACTCTCCTGCTTTTCAACCACCGACATGAACTGATTCTATAGGGAACATTGACTGCCCTTTGACACTGACCTTCTCAACTCCCAGACTGTGAGAAATACATATCCTTGCTACGGAAATTACCCAATATGTGGTACTCTGTTATAACAGCCCAAAACAAAGACAGACCACCTTAAATTTTCAATGATAATTTCAAGTTTTTGAGAGCATGTATGTTTTATATCTTTTATTAAACTATTAGGTGTTTTAGCTTTTGTTGGTCTGATGAATATAGTGCTTTCCAAAATTGTAGATAATTGATTTCTGGTGCAAAAAAGTACAATTTACATTTCTATATTTTCCTATGATCTTGATCACTTTACTTAGTATTTCTGTGTCTTTCTAATAGGTTTCTTAGGGTTTCCTACATACGCAATTATCTCATAACTGAATGGAAGTTGTGCTTTTCCTCTCTTGCCTTGTTTTACTTATTTTGTTGCACCGGCTAAGATTTCTAGTGCAATGTTGAACATAAGTGCTAAAACTAAAACATTCGGCCTCATTTCTGATCTTAGGTAGGAAACATTCTATTTTGACCATTAAGTTTTATATAAATTGGAGATTTCCCTTTAATATACCTTATTACATTGAGTCTTTCTATTGTTGGTTTGCAGAGCTTTACCACCAGTGAATGTTGAATCATGTTGAATTTTTTTCTTCATTTACTTCAGATTTTCATATGACTCTTCCATTCTTTGAATGTGGAAAAATATTATTGATTATTTTATAAATATTAAATTGATTTTCCATTTTGGAGGCAAACTCCACTTAGTCATGGTGGATAATTCTTTCTGTTTCTTTCTGCTTCAATTTGGTCAGCTTAAGTCTTGCGAGGAGGACTGTGCTGGACATACACTGAGGTGTCTTCGTGATCTAATAATATTCACACTTTTACAATATCTGGTTTGTAATTCCCTCCTCTTGACTATGAATGTGATCTACGATTTGCTTCAAAGCATCAGAATACAGTAAGGCTCAGGAACAACTCTAGTTATATACATGTGATGATATTATATAGATTGGTAACTTCCACCTTACCTGGAGACTCTGTCCCTCCCAGTTTCAGGGGAAACAAGCTGTAGCTTAATGCTGGTGTGTGGAGAGAAGTAACTGGCGAATAGGCCATAGAAGCCTCTATCTCGCATCCACGAACCAACGCCTCCCTCCAACACCTTCATAAAATCGCAAGCCCCTCACAACTCCTGAGAAGCCGATTCTTCCCTACTAGATGCAGCTCAGGTCTTCACCTTTCTTACAATCTTGTGACTACGATGCATATGGCCTTGCATCCCGGGCCTACAGGCCTCACCGAAATGCTTGGCAAATGGGAAGATTGCCTTTATCTCCAAGCACTTACACACCATTGCCCTGAACCACCAAGTAAGGACCTCATATCCCTACATTATTCTTGAGAAAAGAAAAGGAAGCATCATACTTAGTAGTTTTTAAAATATTCTTGAATTTTTTCTCAGTCCATCTCTTGCTTCACTGGACCAGTAGACTAAATTGATTAGTACATTTGGCAAATCTCTTGCTACTCCTACCCTTGGTATTTGTCTGTACTCATTGCTTTTAAAATTGAAACAGCTGTGTTCATCGCCCCACAGAGGGTTTTGTTTGTTTCTGTGGTGTATCTATAGCTCTCCTCCAGACTGCCAGTATACAGCTTGGATTTTTCTACTCTCTCAAAACTTTCCTTGTAGAAATAGGTTAAAGCATATACATACTGTTATAAAAAACATTTCAATATAAGTGAAAATTAAAGAAAAAATAACAACCCTACAGGGTGACATTTCTTTTACTCTTTAATTTTCAGTAAGTGTCCTCACAACTTTGGAGGATACAGCATTTTTATAATTTTTTTCAAAAACTTTGGTTTTGACATTGTGACTCCTTATGTTGTAAGTTCTTATTAAGAGTAACAAGAGTTTAGGTCATCATTTCTCTTAAGAGAGTACAAAATCCAAGGACACAAATCTTTACTTACAATCATGAGTTTTCCAAAACATTTAGACTTTGCTGCAGATTTTGCAGCTCTTGAAATAAGATTTTCTAGCATAGAATTCAAAGTATCATTACTCTAACAAATATCACAGTCTTCTTGATCATGTATGGTATCTTTTTAACTAAGAGATATAGTTATACATCTTTATCTTTTATATTTCAAACATCTTTTAGTAAAAGAATCATCTGGCCCTAAGATTTAGCATGTTCTCAAATCTGGATCTTCAGTGTCGTAAAGAGGAGCCGCGGCGAGGGGCGATGTCATGACGATGCTTAGGTAGCAGATGAAAGGGTATTTGGAGATTGCAGCAACAGCAATAAGAGAACAGCAACAGAAATAATCCATGATCTGCCCTAGTTTATGATGCCATGGATAACTGATCCCAAGTCATCATTAAGAAGTTATTGATTTTTCTACTGTGTAATATGCCCTTTTGAAGGTCACACCTTCAAATTTTTACAATCTGTTTTTTAACCTTAATGTTAAGCACTTTACACTTCTCAATATGGCCATGTGCTTCGTTTGCTTTGATAGGAATTCTTCCTCTGCCATATCAAGACAAGAATAGACATAAAAAGTTGGCTCTTGACTATCTAAAGTCTAAGCCTAAAAAATAGTTAAAGCTACATAGATTGAGTTTCAGAGCTTCATTGTTTTCAATCTTGGCTAGTATCAGAGCTTTATAAAGACTAATGATACTTACGAAGCACTACCTTGCTAATGCAAAGTATCCAGGTCTTACTAAATAAATCCTTCTCTTAACATTTATTGGTATTAATTTTACCCTTTGTTCCTTCCTAATTACTTTCATAGGTTGTTTCCTTGTTAAATTAAGTGATGGAAGCACCTTTGTTCAATAAAGCTGAGTCGATATTGAGAGAATTAGTCTTATGTAATCAATGCCTATTAGAAACTGGTTAGATAAAGTATTACTATAAAGTCAAGTACAAAAGATTTCTATTGATTTGCAACTTCTCTACATTTTTGGAAAAAATTAGCAAATGGCTGAGGAGCTTTAACGAGAAAGACCATATGTAGTGCTAACAATCGAGGTCGTTAAGAAGTCATTATGTCGCTTGCAGAGACGCTATTAAAGATATTGTTCATTAAGTCCTCTTATGTGCATCCCCCAGGACAAAGACACTCAATTCTAGAATTTCTAAGTGTAGTACAGTTGCCTTCCTCCTAACTTCACAGATTATTATGAGTCAAGTGGTCAGTCTGCTAGTGTAACTGGCCAAACTTCCGCTTAGAACTTTCTGCCTGGAAGTTGAGAGACCAACTCAGGTCCAATAAAAACACTGCTTCTCTTACTATGTCTATGTTTTGAAATTCTCAAAGATCTATGATGGTGAGAGCTTCACTTCAGGTGGTCAATCGGGTCAGATTTTCAGGGGTGAGGATTTGGATATCTGAGTTATATAAAAACACTTAATATGTAAATATGGCTGAAGAGCTCTGGCATCAAATAAGTCATCTACAGTTAGGAATGTCATTCAGCTGCATGCTTATGTCCACAGTTTCTCTCTATTTTGCTTTAGTACCTCTTGTAATGTGTTATCTTGGAGTAGTTTATCTGTTCTTATAAGCTGATAGTTTCCATAGTCAAATAAGTGATACAGAATGATTGCTTTGAGCAGAAAAATGTATGTTCAAGAAGTCTGGTTTTGGATCTTAAATTAAAAATACAGAACACAAACTTGTTTATGCTTCCTTATCTGGCAAAAAATTGGGAAAATAAATGACAACACATTATTTAAATAGGTATGTCATTTCTTAATGCCAAATTATGTTTAATAAAATCTAAGACATGAACAGAGTGCTTTCCAATAAAGGTTATTTATCAAATGAAACAAAATAATATTGATGAAGACAAAAATACCTTGCTCTTAATAATTGGTGCACATAAATCAATAAAGTTCAGAAAAAGTTGCCTTCCCATATTCTCAATCATTTCTATACCCTATTAACGTAATACTTTAGTAGGGCACAAAGTTACAAATGTATGTGCTTTACTGCAAACACTAATCATGAAATAATAAGGTTTCCACTCAATAAAAAAATAAAATTCCTAAGAGCAGACTACTAGGTCCTCTACAAAAAGAGCAGCTTGGAGTTTAAGTTCTCAATACATAAATTCTAAAGGTATAAATGCTTAAGATCCACATTTGAGCAAATTCAAACACTATAAGCAATTCATATTTTACTTAGTATATACATGCATATTGACTTAGTTACTTACTGCTTGCTGTGACAAAATACCCAATAACTACAACTTAAGAAAGAAAAGGTTTATTTCAGGTCACAGTTTCAGAAGGTCTCACACTGCCCATCAATGGGTACCTGGAAAAGGTGGAGGCACATGGCAGAGGCTAGAGACATGCTCACTGCAGACAGAACCCAAGTGAAGCAGGACCCAGCCAGCACATGGAGACCCCATGAATCTAGAGCCTTCCCAGGAAGAAGTTGTAATAATGTTTCTTCTCTCTTCCTTTACTTAGCTCAAGCTGCCTACAGTTGGGCCCCTCACTTCCAGGGTGTATGCCCTTTCCTCATTTGCTGGCTCACAAGTCAACAACACACACCTGAAACCTCTATTTTCGGTGCCCCCAATCCCAACAAGTTGACACAATCCCCACAGATCAGGCCCTAAACATTGAGCACTTAGAGTCAGGCCTCACTTTCCAACAGCACATGGTTCCACAGTTATCCCACTATATCCAATGAGGCTTTTGAGAGACACTCCATAGCACATGTAAACATTTATTACTATATTATATATATATACATTTATTACTATATAATATATATATATAGAGAGAGAGAGAGAGAGAGAGAGAGAGAGAGACATAAAAAGAACAGTTAAATTGGAAAGAAATGAGGCATGTTTAAAAGGGATTGCCAAAGCAATATAGTCAACAGGGGAGAAAACATGTTTTAATATTTACATTGATCTCAATGCTATAATTTTTCTCCTTCTAAGAAAATGAGGAAAATCCTAAAGGACATTCTATGACTTAAATTCTTACCATAAAATAGTGTACAAATCAATGAAATAGTTGAAAAAGTATACCCAGCCATTGATGTTTTAAAACAATATTCATGTGAGAAGGGTTAGAGAAATATTGAAATTCTATTTCAGGCAAAAAAAGACAATTTTGTATTCAACGGCCACTTCATAAAGTGGCTTTGCGTAAGTAAAGCAGAAAACATTTGGAGTTGGTTACATTTCACTCCTCATGGACCTGTGTGCCAAACATTCTTTACTCTGTTCTTGGGAGAATTCCAAAAGAGTGATGTAGGCCAGCCTCGCTTCAAATAAAATTCTCCCCTGCTTAACTCAACTTCCAGTGAATTTTTAAGAACAGGTTTCTATAACAGAATTTTAAAAAAAGAAAAGAAGAAAACAACTGAGAAAAAAATGATATCAGGCAGTCCATGTTATTTTATTTCTTAGTTCTTAATTAAAGGTTAAGATGCAAAACTTAGATATTTAACACATTGTCATATTTGAAGAAGGTGCCCAAAAAATAAAAGCTGAAACTAGAAAAACCTTTCAGCTTCAGTAGTCAACCAGCTCTCATTTTATCTGACACCTGAAATTTATGCTTGTGTCAGAGAATTGGAAAGTTATACATAAACCTGTAGTAAGTACTTAAATTATGCTGCTGAGATGTGCTAACTCTGCATTTTTACTTCAGTGGAAAACGGAGCAGAACTTCGGTTCTTCCTTGTCAATGTCAGTGGCCTTTGTTTTAATGTATAGTTTTGTAATAAAAATGACTATTGAGTGTGGATTAACAGTATTTCCCCCAAATCCCCTCTTGTTCAGAGAACTGGTCCTCACTGTCAACTCCATCCTTAAAAAGGATGATTACCCTTTTACAGTGATGAAACATCAGATTCCAAATGTGATGGCTTTCTCGGTATGATAGCACATAAGGTAGGAAGGTCACAAGCAGCTCCCATAGTGCAGTGGACAGCTCAGTCCAAGCACCAGTAGGTCAGTGTCAGAGTCCAGTTATTCATAACTCTGTCAGAAAAGCAGGATGCAGGTGTGAGACTCATTGGCTAACAATTACACAATTATTTACTGATTTCCAGCAAATGCCCTTTCTTTCAGCAACACCTACAGCTCTTAAGCTAATGCCCTTAAGAATTTGCATCCTGAATTAAGAAGGCAAAAAGTGTCTTGGGTGACTCTCCCCACTTGAGGCAAACCAAAATAGTATTTAATCAGGTTAATAAAAAGCAAATCTAGCCAGATGTCAGAAATAATTAAACTGTAATTAAATTTTACATTTCTATAAATATTTTCTCATCAATCTTAGAGTAAATCTCCATATGCAACTGTACATGAAAGGTAAAGTTTGGGATATGGAGGAAACAGAATGGATCCTTTCCCAATATGTAATTTTTTTTTGATGTAAGGTGCAGAAGGCAAGATATAGGAATGCCCAGATATGGGAAAATGATTACATAAGGTCCTAAATTTGTTTTCAATACAGCCAAGACTAATGTTCACAGTTAAAGAGGTAGTTCATTATTTTTCTTTACGGACAATTGTTACTGCACTGGAAGTTTCACTAGATACTTTAATTAGAACTTTATTTGTTCATTTATATAATATTCCCAGAAGCCTTTTGATAGACTTTGAAGAGATTATAAACTCATCTACAGAGATATATTATATTTTTAACATCTTTACAGAAGAAGTACTAACAGCAAAAGAGAAACAAGGATGTATAGCTCTTCAAAAACATCTCAGATAGCTCTCAAAAACTTACCCGAAGAAGCTTATAAAAATCATCTTTCCAAAAGCTTGCAGTTGTCTGGTGATTAAGCTGAGAGACAAAATTTAAAAGGCCATACTGTTCTTTTAAATGAGTATTAAAATACGCACTAAGGTTTTGGAGCAATTGTACTCCTTCTAGTTCATTAGCAACATTGATACACAGATGAAAAGTGATCAGTTACACATATCGGAACAATTCTAAACCAAACAGCTTGATCAGAATAAGACACTAAAGCAACTAATCCAGCATAGTCTGAAACCCACTGTGAAAATGGCATAATTTGCTTATTGTTTCTTAAAAAGCAAGAGCTAAGCACTGTTACTTCACTTATTCGGGCACTTGTAGAACAAAAGTACCAATCAGAATAAAAATGCTCTTTCATTACAACTAAGAAGAAATTAAAACATGAAACCCATCCAAAGAGAAGTAGAGGAGTAGTTTGGGTTCTTTTAAAAGGCAGAATTTACAGATTTTGTATTTTAAAAAGGATCTATTAAGAAGGTTTACAAATACGAGGATAGAGATAGTCCAAGATGGCTGCTCAGCTGCAAAGTAGATCCCTTCCATCGGGGACTGCAGGACAGCCAGTGAGATGAGAACCTGCTGCAGATCTTGGTTGCTCAAAGAACCATGGTGAACACTAGAGCCTGAAGATCAGTGACTGAAGATCATCAACACGCAGACAGGTGCAAGTCAAGACTGGAACAAATCTGTGACGAAAATCTGCAGCATGTAACAAGTCAGCATCCATAGACAATTGCAAAGGCGAGAGCTTTCCCAGAGGAAGAAGCTATAACAATCTTCCTTCTTTCTTCCTTTTATACTGTTGGAGTTCCAGTTGGACCTCCCACATCTGGGTGGGTGCTTTTCCCTCATTTGCCAGCCCTCAAGTCACTCACACTCTAATCCAGGCTGGTTCTCAATTCCCAAATTAGGTATGGTTCCAAACACTAATCTAGGTGTAGTTCCTGATTCCCTCAAGTTGACAAAAACAATCAGACACATCTCCTTGAACCCTACTTAATTCCTAAGTACAATAGCCGAGGTAGTAATTATGCCTAACATAGCACAACTGCACTGTGTACAAACTGAAACACAATAAATTCCTCCCACAATAGAGAACATAGTTTCTCTTTGGGGAATACCTATTCACCTGTCTATGCATACATACATACATACATACATACACACACACACACACACACACACACACACACACACACACACATATATATATATATGTATATATATATATAAAATTCATGCTCTTGAAAGAGATTTTGCCAATCCATGAACATGGTACAGAATTCATTTTACATATTCTTTAAATTCCTTCTTCAAAATGCCTTAGTGTTCAGGGTAGAGATCTTGTTTGTTCAAATTACATCAAGCATGCTATTTTAATTTTTTAGCACTTTAAGGCATTTTGGTAAAACCTATTTAGATTTCTAACTCTTTGCTCCTAGAGCAGTTAAACAAAATTCTTGATTATGTACCATGCCACCATATTATTTTCACTTATTAGTGTTGAGAGTTCTTTTACAACAATTTGTTTTATCTGTAAGTAATGTGACTAAGCATAACTGAGAAAGGGAATAACTTGTCCTTTCTTTTTCTATTGCCACGGTATTTTCTCTTCAAATATCTCACCCAATCCTGGCTCCGGCATTGGGTAGGTTACCCAGCACAGTGCTAAATACAAGTGGCCTCAATTCACATTTCTGCTTGGATTCCAATTTCAAGTATTAAATAAATGTTTTTTAAGAGTGGCTTTTATCAGTTGAAAATATTTCCTTCTGTACCTAGTTTGCTGAGAGTGTTTATCATGAATAATTGTCATATTTTGGTAGATTATTTTTCTGCATCTAGCAAGAACATTACATGGATCGTCTGTTTTTCCTGTCTAGATTCTGACACAATGATTTGTGAGTGTCAAATCTTTTTTTTATGTTGCTGAAAAGAAATCCACTTGGTCATTATGTGTTTTACTTTTAGTTATTGATGTATTTCAAGCATTGTTAAGGTTCTTTCCATTTAACTGCTTAAACCAATAATGTTAGTTCTGACTTTCCTAAAATACATTCACCAGCTATAATAATGACATTTCTAAATTAATTTTATTTTACAATTTGTTTATATATTCCTGTATTTTTATTTCAAATTAATTCCTTTGAACAATAAAATTTTATTGATGTTCTATCCATATCCACCATAAAAATTCATATAAATCAATATAATATATTTATCCTGGGACCTTAAAAAAATCTTCTTTGACAACAAAACGATCAACTTATTTACTCTGTTTGAAAAATCTAAACTAGGGTAAACTGTAATAAAACAAGTCACTAGCTGTGTAATATTGTGGTGTTACTTTAGAAGAGTCAGTTTCTAAATATCAGTTTCTTTCCCTCCAAAAATAGACATAGAAGGACTATGCTTTTGAAAATAGTTTTAGAGAATTGAAGTAGTCAGTGTTTTATACTTTCCAAGTACCCAGTAAATGTTAAATGTTACTAACATTACTATTAATATTATTAAATGATTTCATTTTTCAAAATATCCTGTTTGATATAGTTAGGAGTTGGACATACATTTTTTTTGAGTGTATTTCAAAGACAAGACAATTTTTTCAGGTAAAAATCTTCAATTTTGAATTTCAATTATTGACAAATAAACATTAGTATATATTTTCTGATCTATTGTACATCTAATTTATCCCTGAGTTAATGTTTACAATATGTGCAAATATTAATATAAAGAAATCTTTAATGAGCACCATATGCTGACAATATTCTTTATCTAAATCCTATGTAAGTTAGCATAAAATTCTCAACATTACAATAAAAATGGGCAAATATTAACATGCAATATACACAAGAAAAAGAAATGACAAACTCATAATTTTGTATTGTTTTTGCAGTAAAAGATACAAATTATTTTTTAAAATATGGTTGTATTGTTAAACCAATGTGATTAAAAAGTCTAGTACCCAGAATTAGTATGAATGCAGATAAACTGAGTATATACTGATGACATTGCTTTAAATTAATGCAAACTTTATGAGCAAAAATTGTCAGCACATATTGAAGGAATAAATATATAAATCTCTTGATCCAGAAATACTGTGAGATGACTACAACATAAAGCAGTAACATGAGTATGAAGTTTTATACTGAAATTTATGAGTAAAAATCAATATTTTAATAGAAAATTTATATTAAAATTTATGATTATTCACTAACATGATATTTTGAAAGACTACACAGTATTTATCATCTAGAAAATACAATTAAGCAATAACAGTATAAGGTATAGTCTATATAGAATTCCACTTTTAAAGAGTTTATAGGTTGTTTTTGTTTAGGATTTTGGATCGACCTTTTTTGTAACACAAGGTATTAGGTGATGGAATTACAGGAGAATTTTTCCCTTATATATTGCTTCATAGTAAACATTTTATTTTAATAATTGAGAAATTCATGCATACATATTTATTTTGAGAAGTGGGTTACTGTTGAATTCTGGAGGCTTTAGAATTTTCTCTCTAGTACAGCCATGCTTAGTAATAAACCTGATGCAATTTCTATAGAATTTATCTTATATTAAAGGCTTATTAAAATGAAGTTTAAGAAGATCAAAACCTATAGCTTTTATCTAACTGGTGAAAAACAAGTGATATTCCCAGTAGTGCAATGCAATATACGAAAATGGATAGTGCATTGATTGCCTGAGGAAGCGGCTATCCGCCGGGCAATGTCATTAACAAGACCAGTAAGTTAGCACTGAGACTCAGATGTGAAGAAAATCACAGCATTAGAATAAATGACTTCCTATGCAAAGCTGGACATAAGTAATTTTCATAAGGCAACGATTTAACCTTGATTTTCAAAAGCCTTTTCAGTACCATAAAATTAATTTCCTGGCATTGAGTAGGCATTAAGGATAAAGATCTGTTTTCCCATTATATTAACAGCTCATGTTTTTTTTATTGACATCCACTAGGTTTCAGAACATTACAGTAATAACATAAAATAAGAGATGATTATAATAAAGGCATTTATAACATTCATAATCTATAATATATTGGTTTCTCAATCTAGTTTTTAGATTTTTCAAGAAATTTGTATACCTTCCTAAAATCAGATTGTTTGCAACAGTAGAAAATAAAACTCACAATCTCTTAATTTCCTCATGTATGAAGTACAAATGCTTATTCTGAGTATTAACATTTAATACAGTCATGCGTAGAAAGTTAGTAACATTATGTCAATCAACTTACAGGAATTATCATATTTCTCTAAGTTATTTAATTTATATTTTTAACTTTAAGTTATACTTTTCAATTTATAAATCTACTGAGTGAAAGATAACACAAACATCCTCATAAAATTTGAGCCATAATTGTATGCTGGTTTGAGACTGGATTTTCACAAATTAAAGAAAGATAATTATAAGTTAATGAAAGGCAGGATTCTCTCTCTCTCTCTCTCTCTCTCTCTCTCTCTCTCTCTCTCTCTCTCACACACACACACACACACACACACACACACACAAACACATAGCACATTTGTGCCAGAACACATGAACAGCAGGCAGTGATACCCACCCTAAAGAAAAACACTTAGGAACTCTACACACCTTCTCAATACAGAGAAGTGGACCAGTTGAGTATGTAGGCAATGAATTCTGGAAATGAGTTAATTCCTTACAGATAAGAAGTGAATCAGCCACTTAAGTGCCAACTTTTTTCACTTCCTTCAAAACAGAAAAAAAAAAGTTTCTCTTGTTTTTTCAAAGATGTAGTAGAACACAGTACTTTACCTGACAGCGTGTAAATCCAAATCGAGAAACAGAAGGTACATATCCACATGCTGGAAAAAAAAAATTATGAAAAAGAAAAGTACTTTGGCTTCCCGAAGAGAAAAAAAATTTTTGAAGTATTTATAGCCATTAAATTTAACCAAGATTATTGACATATTTATGGAAAACTTCAAAATATGTGTCTTATCAATAAATCAATGTTTAATATCTAAAGTGGCATCACATAGAAATTACACAAATTTGGGGAAAATTTTTAATTTTACTGTCATGTTATTGTTCAATAGTGTTAGATTCAGTTCTTCATTTGAATATCCGGGTACAATACTAAATTAGTCACTTTCGTGTTCAAAATTTAACAGTCATACTTACATAGTTTACCTCCCATATGCTGTTTTTATGCAACTTATCTTTTGTCATTTCATATATGACATTTAGGTAGAACCCTTTTCTTTTACATTTTTGGCTTTGACTTCCCTTAAAAATTGCACACTTTAGAACTTTAAAAACGGACAAGTTTTTCTCCAAAATTGCTACGATGAGTTAAATTTGAATTAAAGTATAATTGCAGAGTACACTGGGCCAGAACAATAGAATTTTTATATGAAGAAGTACAGTTATTTAACTCAATAAACAAAAATGATGTAGTTGATAATTTTATATACTAACCAGTTTATTTATTATGCTGAAATAACATGAAACAGAGACACTGTCATTAAAAGTAATGCCCATTAAAGATGAACTCCTCAACACAAATTTCATTTAACAGTTGATTTGGCCTTAGTTTTAAAGAGTACAGATCTATTCTCAATAAAGCAATAATGAGTATTTTATCTGTGTTCTCTGTTACAACAATATTAGAATCAGTCTAATAGTGAGACTTCCCCAATGTACATTCATTCCCTTCAGCTACTTATTTTTCACTAGCCCTTCAATATTTTATCTTTTTCTTCAGTTGACTTGTGCTTGCATTACTCATCTGGAACAGCTGTCAGCAAAGTTACCAGTGACCACAATACAGATTTTCTCACCTTTCTTTTCTCTTGACCTCTGAGCAGTGTTTAATATGATTGAGTACTTCCTCTTTCAAATTCTTTCTTGCCTTGGCTTTGGCAAGTGCACTCTCTTTGTGAGTATTTTTTTTCCAATGTCTTTCACTATTTCACTCAATCTGGTGTTGTTTTGGGGCTGTAAATTTTGAGTTGTTTCAAGTTTTTCTCAAGCCCTCTTCTGTTTGCAAATTTCCTTTCCATTACTGGCCTTAAATGCTGTCTATAAGGATATTTTTATATAAATGTTTTTAATCATGAATACATGTATCAACTTCAGACCTATAATACTCAACTGCCTAATTATATCTAGAGACACTAGAAACTTTTAATACTCAATTGTCCGAAGCCAGACCTCTCCAATTGAAAAAAAAAATTTTTTTACTAGTCAACTTAACCTGATACATTCATTCTGTCAAAACCACCATCCTCATCACCAAAGCCAATCACTGGCCACCTTGACTGTAACTTCTTCCTTACTTTTTAATTTTTATTTTTTGAGACAGAGACTTGCTCTGCAGTCCAGGCCGGTCCTGAACTCACCCTGGAGCGCAACCTGGCCTTGAACTCATGGCAAAATTCCTCCCTCAGCCTCCCCGTGGTGGGATTACAGGTGGAAGTACGATACTGCCCTCTATTTTCACAACTGCCACTTCTTTAGCATCCATTATTGCTCAGTGACCAGTTTGTTCTTGGACCTACCTTAATTTTTGCCAAGAGGACACAGAAGTCATTTAAGGACTTAAATTAAATTACATCATCATTCAGCCAAAACTCAGAATATTCAGAATAAATGAGAAAATTCTCTTTTTTTGCTTGTTTATCAAAATTTTAGTAACTTTTAGTAAAAATTGATATACAATAAGTAATCCATATTTTAAATGAATTGCATATTATTATCTTTCAGAATATTTTTAATCTTCAATACTTCAGTTGTAAAGACAAAGAATTCATTTTTTCCAGGACAAAATATATACAGGAAGCTGTAGCAACAACAGGCAGTTTCCAATTGATACTCACTGATAATATTTATTGCTACATCATTAATAGCACTGATGTGGAAAAGCTGTTTGTTGATCACCATCTCCAGAGTGTGAGATGTTTCTAAAACGAGTGTTTTATCCTTGGTAGGTGGCCATAATTACTAGATTTGAGGACCTTTATTTTAATATTACCAGCAATATCTTTTTTCCTATCTTTTTATTTGAATCGTTTCTGTTGATCTTTCCTTAAGCACATTTTTCCTTCCATGCTTTTCAATGTGCAAGCAAATTTCTCATTTCAAATATCTTTTGCATCTCCACAACTTCCAAATAAAAAGAAGTTTCCATTATCCAGACAAGAGTCTCCTTGTGCTGTGCATTACAACTGGCCCAAAAGCATTTCAGTGGTATAATTTTTTTTTTAAAAAAAGCTTAGCTTTATTCAAAGATTGACTAACTTCTTTTTTAAAGCAGATATTAGTTAATAATTTATATTTTGAGGACATATAAAACTCTACCCTATGTTTTCTATTGTACACTAAGAATGCAAAAAAACAATTCTTGGCTCACTAGTTTAACAAACCAGGTCATACTCTACAATCTGTAGTTTGCTCTCTAAACTCTTCAAAAATTTTAGATATAAGTACTTATTGGCAAAAACTTTTCTCTGGAATTCCTTTACTATATCTACAGTAGGTTGGATTATAGTGTTAATTGGTTTTTCTGTGCTCAAAGCTTGCGCTTAGATTTGAATGTTTAAGAAAAAAGGACCACTATTGATATAATGTTTCTAATTTCAGTTTCTAACTATATCATATTTAAGTAATCATGAAAAATTATTTTAAAAAACTAACCATCCCAAAATCATTTTTAAGCATCTAGCGCAGCAGTTTTCAAACTTTGGCAAACATTATAAAAGGTGTGAAAGAAAATATGCTACTTCAGTACTACAGTTGCTAAGAACATTTTTCTTAGCATTGTTTTCTGGTTACATAGTATCCTCCCTCTAATTTTCCCATGAAAAAGATATTTTAAACTTAACTGTCAACGATTTTATTTTCCTTCATGAATGACTAGTTTCCCCTTAGAAAGGTTAGCATACATAAGGATTACCAAAAGCTTGGGCAATAAAAAGGGAAAATAAATATCTCATGATAACAGTTGCAGCCTAGATCAGGAGACAAGCTCAGAACACCATAAATCAGAAACAAATACCTCAATCCATTTTGGGGGGCAATGATCCAATAGGAAAGAAAGAGACTTGCATCACTGATGATATTACTGTTTGTCTCAATCAGGTAGGATGTACGAAGCGCGGAAAGTAAGACTGACGTACAAGTATGCCCATTTTAAAAATTTCATCACAAACACTGTCACGCTTCCTTATGGAATCCTTTGTTCCTCAGATCACATCACAAATTGTTTGAATAAGGTTTCTTATTCAACAAAATGTCCTGTTCTACCTAGGCAGAAAAAAATTTAAAGATCTATTTAATAATAAGGCATGAAATATGATAATTGCTGAGAGAAATTTATAGTGCATTTTTAATATTACTACCTCTGCAGTTTTTTTGATTCATGAGGCAATTGAAAAAGCAGTAAAGTTACCATTGTTTCCAGTCACTCTGAGTGGTATTACATGTAACAATTAAGTAGTAGAATCCACTGTCATAACAAAAAGTAATGACTATTATTAGTTCTCCAAAAGTCATTCTGTGTATTTTTAATCATATGCAAATAATTGAATGAAGTACAATTTTCACACAAAGCTATGTATAAGGAGCTACAGAAAACACCTTCAAAAATGACTGTGGCCTAATGCACTGGCTTACATATTAGCAATGCTAATTTTGTTATTTGACTATTCTAGCTTAGTTGTTTCTATTTTTATCAAGAAGCATTTATTTTAGGTACATGTAATAATAATGTTTAAATATCACATAGTTAAAGTGAAGTGGATTTTATTAAAGGAACCTTATATTTCTCAAATCATATACAAGAATGCAGTGAGTTTGTAAATACTCTGTAAACCAAACATTAAACGTAATCCATAGCATTTTTTTCATTCTGTTGCATAAAAATAAAGAATTTTTGTTTTTTAATTTTGTGTAATCCAGGACAAGTTATTTGCAGAACATTATTTTAATTCTCATCCGTAATTTCATCCTGAATTGTTAAAGACATGAAGCCTAATGTCTCACACATCATCCCTTTAGAACAGTCAGCAGAGGTCAAAAAGTCTGGAAATTAAGAAATTAAGACATTTTAGCCCCTGTATGTATCACACAGAGACATCAGAAAAAGAAAGAGAGAGAGAGAGAGAGAGAGAGATTGAATGAGAAAAACAGAATGGAGAGAAAGAAAAATGAGAGAACTCATTTGTTTAAAAATTGAGCTCAAAAATTATTGAACTTTATGCAACTGCTATCCATATATCCACTGACAATTTTTCAAAACCAATTTTAAGAGATTGCTACAGCCACGATTTGATATTCAAGCTGTTCTGCCCCTGGGCACCATAATTCTTGACCTTTCGAGAGATCATTAGATAAATGTCTTGAGTACAAAAATCAAAATATCTCTGGAGGCTGAATATGGAAAAAGAAAACATAAAATGCCAGTACATCCTCTTCCTATTTTTTAATCACCTTAAGCAAAGCAAGACTAAAGCTGAGTCATCATGATGACATTGTGTAGATTATTTATCTCCCCATGGTAAAAGAGATTATCATAGTTACTCATTGGCTGCTGGGACAAAATACCCAACACCTGCCACTTAGAGGAGAAAAGTTTAATTTAGCTCACAGTGGTCTCATTTCTTTCACCGGTCCTGGCAATGGCAGAAGCACATGGTCATGCCTGGCTAGAGAAAGCTGCTCACAGTGTCTCAGACAAGAAGCCAAGTCAGAAAGAAAGTAATGAACTAGCACATGCCCTTCCAAGTTCCGTCCCAATAATTTGCTTCTTCATGATCAATCCCTGTGTGCTCCCTCTTCCAGTCAAACCCCAGTGATCCTTCGTTCCAGGTCAAGCCCCAGTGTTCTGCCCCTTCTGTCTGTGTCCCACCTCTTAATAGCACTTGGCTCCATAGCTACTGTACAGCTTCCAGATACATGAGGCTTTTGGGGGGCCATTCCAGATACAAACCATAATATTCTGCCCCTGACACCCCAAAGACTCATGCCCCCTCCTTAAGTGAAATGTACTTAGTCCTCTAAGAGTTGCCAAAGTCTTAACAGTTCCAGCATTGCTAAAATGTCCAAGTCTGGAGTCTCCTCTGATATTCAAGATAAACTCGTAGCAGTAAGCCTGTGAAAATCAAAGGAAAGTTAAACACTTCCAACATACAATGAATAGGGCAGAGTAAATATTCCCATTCCAAAAGCGAGGAGTAAGGGGCTAGGATGCAATCGGACCAACACTACTTCTAAACCCAGCAGGACCAAGACTAAATTTCTGGGGTCTCTCCTGCATTTTAGGCTTCTTCACAACTTCATGCACTTCCCGGGCCTTCAAGGTCATCTTCTGAAATCTTATTGGAAGCCTCCATGGCCCACTACTTTTGCATTCCGAGTACCTATGAAGACAGAACTACATGTACGATTCCAAGGTCTGCCATCGGGTTGAGTAGCAGTCTGGTCCCCTAAGCCTATGGCAGCCACAATGGCCTCCAAGTACCTGGATGTCTGAATTCCAGGTACAAAATTCTGGAAAATACTTTCCTCTTTGACCTTATAGCCTGCCCTGGGGTAATCCTCTCCGATCAAATTCTTTTGCCTTTCTTCCCTTGAACAGGTAAAATGTGAGGTCTTGCTGATTCTTAAGACGCACTCAAGTCACTTCTATTTTAATCCTGATTCCAAGTATGTGAATTCTTTTTAATGCTAACCCCTCTAATAATCATGTACTCTTCTGCTCCAAACTACAAAATTTTTACATCTTTTTTCTCTGCCATTTTTCACTTGTTTCTCATTGTAGAGCTAGCTAAGTGCCACAAACAATGCCCATAGGTAAAAGGCTGGACATTGGGCTGCCTTGAAATTTCCTCTACCAGATTAAGTAGTTAACTGCCCCTAAACTCACCACACTCAGTTTCAGGCAAAATTTCAGGAAAAGTGCAAAATACCATCACACTTTTTTTCCAGAGCATGCATGGTTTCTTGCCCAATTGCCCATGAAGTCTTCCTTCTCATCTGAAACTTCTTGTCCATGGCCTGTTCAATCTGAAGTTCCCCCAACGTTCTCATCTTCTAAGCTCCAAACGGAGTTTCCCAACAAGCTCAGCTCACAGCTTTGTAATAAAGCGTCTTCAATCCTTTCCCAACAACCCCTCCAAACTGGTTCTAAACCAACATTGTCATGAAAAGTCATGGAAACAACCCCATTTGTCTGGTGCCAATGTTTGCCTTAATTACTTACCCATTGCTGGGATAGAATACCTGACATCTACAACGTAGGGCAGGAAAGATTTGTTTGGACTATTTCAGAAGGTCTCAGTCCATTCATGGGCACTGTCAATGCCAAAAAGCATGTGGCAATGCCCTGGCCAGAGGAAGCAATTCATGGCGTGGTGGACTGGAAGCCCAGTCTGGGAGGAAAGGCATATACCTTTAGCATACACCTTTCTAAGTCTTATTACAGAAGTCAACCCATTTCTGTTCAAGTCCTGGTGTTCTGTTTCTTCCAGGTGAAGCCCCAGTGATTCCCCCACTTCCAGATCAAACTCCGGTGCTTTGCTTCTTCCAGCCGTCCCAACTTTTAGCAGTACATGAGTGCAAAGATATTTCACGCCACCCAAACACATGATGCTTTTGGGGGACATTCCACATCCAGCCCATAGCGCAGATCCAGTATCATAAAACCCAACTTTGTTTTAAGTATGCCACAGAATATTTCAAGAACCCTTGGAAGTTGAGGTGTAATTGCTTCTTACTTCCTTACATTTGCTTATATTAAAGAGCCTTTTCTGTCATTATTAAACATCCAAAGATGAATTAGAAAACAAAAATAAACAATCTACAATAAAGATAGCAATAATTTTACACATGTGTTCCTTGGGTTTTGTTTTTATTAAAATTCTTCTCAAAGTTATCAAAGTATAAAATGGAAATTTTACTCATAAATATTTTTTCCAGACAACATGAACACCTAGTCCTCAAAGTTAAGAATAAAAACCAACAACCTAAATATAAATCCCTGTATTTATAAAATTGCTCAATATTTTATTTACTCTGACTCTCTAAACTTTTATACTAACACTTTTCTTCGAGGGATTTTCATTGTTTATTCACTTTAAATGTTTGATTTTTACATAAACTACTATGCCAAATTTATCTTTATTGCTAATATTACTATTTGATATTTGAATAATATAATGCTAACACATCATGGGGTATTACTTACTGAGAATCATACATGTGTCATTTTTAAAGACTTACTGATAAATTTGGATTTTTATGCAAATTCTCACAGCAATAGTAAGAAAAAATATTTAAATAAGAATATTTTAAAGCACTTTCAGAAATAATTACATTAAATTGATTAAGGGAGGGAGAGAAAAATTAAATAAGCATGCTTTCTGTATGTTTCATCACTGATGTAAAGGAAAAATAAACCGGTGGAAAAGATTGCTCTTTTGTAAACTCATCTACTAAATATTTCATGGAGAAAACTTGACCTTAAAAATGATTGGTAAACAAACTTAGTTTTGAAAATTGAAATGGTGCAGAAAAAGCTGCCTCTGAAGATTCTTCACACTTCCTGACTGACTCAACAAAATAGGGTGAAGAAGGGAAAGCCTGCACTTGAGACCAATGTTAGACTAGCATACGCCAAAGTCCTGGCAACGTCTGATGGCTTCCCTGAGCAGACCAGGCATGCTTAGTAGCAGCACGTTATTGTGACAAATTTCCAAGCAGAAATGGTCAGGCATTTCCAGCTGAGACACCCAAAAGAGGTTGAAGCAATATTGGAATACCAACACAGTTGATTTCAAGTACAAGTCAGTAGATAATAGATTGAAAATATTACTCATTTTTTACAACTATAGTGAAGAATGGATGAAAATGGCTCCGTGGAATTGGAATGATTGTTGATGCTACCTGGTTGTTTCACGAACATAATTCCTGACTTAGATAGACGCAAACCTTTGCGATATTCTGAAGTGAGGGTGACCAAATGCATTTTCATTCAAAACAGGATAGGCAGGATCCATAGGGAAAGAAAGTATATTGACAGGACTGGCAGATTTGATTTCAAGCTTACGTGTTAGGTTAGAATATTCGTCTGATTACTTGTTGATATAAGCCATTCTCTCTGGAGTGAGATGGTATCTTAGCGTTGTTTTGATTTGCATCTGTCTTATGGCTAGAGATGTTGAACATCTTTTCATGTATCTATTGGCCACTTGTACTTCTTCGTGAGTGAACTGCCTCTACTTTTCTTTTGCCCATTTTTCAATAGGAGCCTTTGTTTTGGTAGGCTTATTTTTCTTCAGCTCCCTGTATATTCTAGTTATGAGCTTCCTATCTGAGATGTTGGTGGTGAATATTTTTTCCCAGTCCGTTGGTTCTCTTTTTACAATGTTGATAGTTTCCTTTGCTGTGCAGAAACTTTTTAATTTGACAAGATCCCTGGGAATATACCCAAAAGAGGCCAAAACAACACATAACAGAGATATATGTATACCCATGTTCATAGCAGCACAACTAACAATAGCTAAAATATGGAAGTCACCAAAATATCCATCAAGAGACCAATTGATACACAAACTGTAGTATGTATACACAATGGAATACTATGCATTTATAAAGTCCAACAGTGTGGAGGCTTTTACAGGCAAATGGAAGAAACTTGAGAACACCATGCTTAGTGAAGTGAGTCAGAAGCAGAAGGTGAAACATCAAATGGTCTCTCTGATATGAGAGACCCAGATCACAACTCTTATGGAACTTAAAACAAAACAAAACAAAAAAAGAAGTGAAATAGGGTAAGGAGGGGAGGTAAGCAGGGGTGGGAGGAGGAGGGACAAAAGGAGAATGAGAAAGTCCTTGTCACCTTGACAAGATATGTATGTGCACAAAATGCTCAACTTCATTGTAAAACTTAAATTTTGCGCCTATACATATCAATAAAATGGGAGAAAAAAAGAATATTTGTTTGAACTCTATGTTATGAGGTCCCATCAGAAACAGTGTAACTAGGTTTTGGGGAAGACTTGGGAGTGTTGTTTGTTTGTTTTTAGTCTTAATTTCGGGGGAAATATTTATTCTTCTTTCCCAGACCCATTCTTTGTGCTATTCAATCAGCACCATGTAGGTAATGTATATTTTTCCAAATCACCTTAGTGAATTGATAATATACACATTATCATTTACAAAAGTGGGAAAACATTATTTTATAAGGTTTTATTTCTCTTCAGTACTGTTTTGAAGACTTGGTCATGTCTGATATTCCATTGTATGATTTCACAAAGCATTTTATCTCTTTATTCCGAATTGTGCAATTAGCATCATTGCATATATTTATTTTTTGAATCTTTCCAAAAGTTCTTTCAAGAGAAAATACTTCAATTACTATATTACTAATTTTGAGACTCAGTTGGAGAGCTAATGAGCTTCCTGTTACTAATATTATTGTGGGCTTTTGAACCTACAGGAGTTATAACAGCATATGCATTCTTGCTTAGGTTTTTAAACATTTCTACTTACTACTGAAGTGACATGGAATTTATGTTTCTGTGACTTGCTATAGCTGAGCTGTTTTATTTTTCTTATTGAATTACAGATGTTATGAAGAGAATGTAAATCTACAAAAGAGAGTCTTATCTTAGTCTCTGGAACCTGTAAAATGATATACTATAGGTAAAGAGAAGTTAAAATTGTAAATTATGTAAATATTGTAAGTGAGTTGACCTTAAAGTGTAAAGGCTATCTTGAAATATCTAGCAGAGCTCAATGTAACCATAAGGCTCTATAACTGAGGAAAACAGATGGAAGAGGTAACCCAAAGAGATCACAGCATTAAAAAGGAGCCTATCGGTTGCTGCCGAATATGAAGGTGGAGAATCTAGCACCACAGGGCGAAGCTTTCAGGGCTCTAGAAGCCAGAAAGGCAGCAGCGCAGACGGTTCCCTGGAGACTCTAGAAAGGAAATCCAGCCCAGCAGACACCTTGATTTTGGTCCAATGAGACCTGTTGGAACTTCTGACCTTTAGAGTTGTAAAATAACAAACGTGTGTTGGGTTAAACCTCTGGATTTGTGGTAATTTGTTACAGAAATGAAAGGACCCTATAGAAATGTCAAATATGTCTTCTTGTTCATTGCTTGTTTTCACTGAATAAAATCACTTGGCTTTTGTGTTTTTATTTTTTAGTATAAACATTTTCCTGTGACAAAGTTATCAAGATTCTGTACATATCAACCTTAATAGATATAATAGATTTTTTTACCTTCTAGCATTTAATATTAAATTACTCTCAGACGTTTCAGTTCAAATACCTCAGCCTTACAGGAATCTCCTGTTTACTAATCTCACTACACATTGTTTCATCAACTCTCTGATTAAAATAAGATTTATGAAAATAATAATATATAAAAATAATGATAATTTGATAAAAACTTAACATTCATAAAATGTGCTTCTTTTCACTGCCACCTCTGATTTTATTTTGCATTACATTTTTTGTTTTAAATAGTTGGAGCTATTGGGTTTAACTTGCATGTGCATATTTATGTTATAGTAAGCTGATTTAATTCTACAAAAATATGCATAATTATATTTCTAACTTATTCCTTACATAAAAATAAATTTCAGATTAATTATTTAGCTTAAATAGTAAGGTAACAAAAATATTAAAAGAGTAAAAATATTTACTTTAGGAAAAGAATGAAGAATAAATACACATGTCATAAATGAAATAAATAATTTTGAGTAAAAAAGCATTCTATTCAAAACATAAAATCATAATACAGGCAAATTTTTAAAAAGCCACATGAGATTCATGCAACAGTTAATTATATTATTTATAAACTAAATAAGAAAAAGAAAATAAACAAGTAAAAGACTGAGCAAAGAGTAGAAGCAGTTTCAAACTAAAAAATCAATATAATTGGATTTTACAAAGAAAATTTCAATTAGTCAATATAACATAAAAATTATGCAACCTGAGTTAAAATATAAATAAGTATAGCAGTAGAGATTGTTTAATTCATCAAACTAAAAATAAAATAAAAACTTGCATACTTTTTTACAGGAATGGTAAAATGTCTTTTTTGAGGCTATTTTGAGGGCCTGGCTGGAAGGGGCACGTGCTTAGGGTTTGACCTGGAGGGGCGTGACCTGGCTCCATCTTCTATTTCACCTCTGTTCCACCAGGCTGCGAGGATCTCTGTCTCCCAGGCAGCTAAAGCTCTAGCTGTGGCCCCACCATGTGATTCCACCATTTTCCAGCTACCCACCCATAAACGAACTAAGACCTTCTAAAACTGTAAGCTACAATAACTCCTTCCTCCCTGCATTGTCAATGATGGATATTGAGTCACAGCAACAAAAAAGTAACTATACAGGCAAAACCAATAGACTAAAAAAGAGTTAAAGAAAGTTGCAATTGCTTTTTTGTTGCAAGAATTATCAAAAATCCTATTCTAGCCATTTCCTAGATTCATTGTAATAATGGATATTTGCAACATATAAGAACCAGGTTTGTAAGAGAGAATGCTCAGTATTAAATATGGATTCTTATTTTTCATTCCCAAATCAATACCCATAAAGCACTGAAATAGCATTCATATCTTGCTGCCCTTGAATTGACAATGTTGTTCACAGCTCTGTGAAAACATGGCACTTTCTGACATTTGTAGAAATAGCAATTACCCATCGTAAGAAACATGAAAAGACCCCAGTCAGCCTGTCTTACTTTAACTATGCCCAATGACATGATCAAAATTGCTTTAGAAATACAGTTGCTCAAGTGAATAACTATTAAAGTAATAAACCCAAAGAGAAAATTCCATCTTTGCTGAACCAAGTAGCAGCTAAACACTCTGCCAGCATCATTGCAACTTGGTGCGGTGTGAATTTACCATAAAATAAAATGAAGGAAACTACAGTGTTTAGCATTTTGCCTTGTCGTTCAACATTGTGTCTTTCCAAGATATTAAGCATTAAGAAGAATGTCGCCACTTAGATCAGTACCTATGATATATTTAATTACACCAAAACTTTAAGTTTGTTTTCAATGAATGCGAATGCTTAGAGCTCGCATGAGTTACCTGATATTTAAAACTGCAGGTCCAAGTTCTATAGTTCAGATTCTGCTAAAATTTTCAAGGTGATCCTGGACATTTATTTTTTTTCTAATTCCTTCTTCTATTGTGATAAGCTAGACATATCAAGATATTTCTATTTTAATAAAAAGTATCAAAATGCTTTCTTTTAAATCATTCTTGTAATCTTAAAAACAGACTCAAACGTTTTCAAGCTTGCAAAGAAACTACACACACAGAGTCTGATTTAATAAAAGGAACTGAGACAAAAATCACTTCTGAACAAATATATCATCTTGTGTTTAAGTCTCTTGTATATATTGCCCTTCTAAAAAAAAAGATTATAATGAGGTATTTCAAGGATTTCAAAAAATACCATTCAAGGTATGAGACATGATTTTTTTTTTAAAGCAAGGACCCTCAAAAAGAAAACATGTAGGAATATATAATTTCTTTATCCTAAAATTTCAAGAACAGTTTCTCACTATTATACATATTGATACTACTGGACATAGGAGGCATACTCAATAGTCATTTTCTCAGAATATTCCTTTTTGCAATTTTGAACAACAACGGAAACTGCATGAAAGGCAATAGAAGAGAATAGATCTAGCCACGGGTTTTCTTGAGATTGGCAGAATCTTTAATTTTGGAAGCATCTGAGAATAGCTGGGCCTTTTGACTTCCCTTTGCTTCCCTCTGATACTACATTCTCCATATTACCAGTCATTAAGAGAACTATAAGATTTCAGTTTTCTACTAAAATTTATACTTTTAAGCTTTCTTGACCATAATTTATGTCTCTTGAATGCTAGCTTAAATTTTAGATTATGTCTTTCCTTTTGTATTTCAGATATGAATAATAAAATATCTGCATGCGTGACAATCACAACTTAAAGGAAAAGTTTCATTTGACTCCGTGGATTCAGTCCATGATAGGCTAATTCCAAGGGAAGAATGACATCATGGAAAACCCTGGGGATGGTTACCTCCATGGCAGGCAGGAAGCTGAGAGAGAGAGGGAGAGAGAGAGAGGAAAGGAGCTGAGAACAACAATACCCCCTTTCAGCTATTGTGCTCAGCACTTACAGTTCTTCAGATCAAATGTCACTTCCCAACAGCACACTCAACTATAAACTCATCACTGGATCAATCTTCTGATGCGTACGCCTTCCCATAATCCATTATATTCTCAAAACTCCACATCAAAACACATGAAACATTTGGAGAACATTTGAGATCTAAACTATAGCATTCCAACCTCCCACACTGCCAACTCATGTTCATCTTTTGCAAAATGCATTTAACCAATACCAAGAGCCATCAATCTTAACAGTTCCAGCCTACTAAGTAGTCAAAATACAAAGTCTCCTCTGAGACTCAAGACAAACTCTTAGCTGTGAACACTATTTAAAAAAAGAAGAAGAAGAATTAAATATGTTCAACCTAAAATGTGCCAGGGGAACATTTTTATTTTAAAAAACAAAGAATAGAATGACAAAAATAGCACGGGACCAAAGGAAAACTAAAGCCAGCAAGCAGTAATCTCTGTAACTCTATATGCAACACCTGTGAGGTGATTGCAGCCACATGTGAACCCCAAAGGATTTAGGCAGCCCCAAAACTGTGACCTTGTTGCTTGCTGCCCACCTGGCTTCTTTCTCGGGCTGTCTTCACTTAACTTCCTGGAGCTTTCCACACCAGATGGTTCACATTCCTTGCAATTTTGGCTTCTGGGATGGACACTGTACCTTGAGCATCACCTTCACCAGTGAACACATTACCCTCCAAGGGGCATGTTGCTTGCATACATGAATGATGTTAATGTCTACCTCACCTTGAATAGTAGTTCACCCCATTGGACACAGCTGCAGAGGCCTTTGAGTGGCTACATGGCTCAACTTGCATGTGTACTTTCCCGAGGCTGCCCTAAGCGAGGAGGGTGCCCTAGGACCCTCTTCTCAAAGCCAAAGTCTTTCAGAGGCATTTACACTTTAATATCCCTGAGCCTGTGATGGGCAGTGTCTAGTTATTCCCTCAGATATTATCATGGCATCTTTCCTACTTACCTAATACAAGGTATTTGGCTTAGTTTTAATTTTATTCTTTTCAGTGACCATGCTACTCATGCTACTCTTGGCCCCAACTTCATAAGCCCTTACTGTTGGCCAAACTGCAAATCATTCATCTCATCCACTTCTGTTTCCTGCTCCTAATTCTCATAGAAAATCCACTGAAAAGCAGCTAGCAGTAACAATGCCACAGCCTACATGATGGTCCACCTTAAAAATTTCTCAGCTTAATTAGTTTATTCACATAAATACATTATAGACAAATTTTTGACAAAACAAAGTACACATGTGCTCTATCCTAGTTCTGATATAGCTTCTCTTCCCAATTAATACTTCATGAGTACTGTCTTTACTGTCTCTATTCATACCAGTACTGTAATCTTCTGAGATTTCATCAGAATTAACCATCAAACTCACCTTGCAGTATTCTAAGGCTTCCCCTGCCCACATTTCCAAACCATTCAAATTTCTCTCTCTCAAAAAAAAAAAAAAAAAAAAAAAAAAAAGATTTCCAAAGGCTTCTGAACCACACAGGCAGGTAAAGTCACAGCAATAACCCAATCCTGATCCCAACTTTCTGCTCTAGTAAGTTTTTCAGTCGCTGTTACATTATACTCAAAACAGACAAATTAATGAAATTTATTTTTTGGCTCACGTTTTTTAGAGATTTAGTTTGTTTTGAGATTTAGTTTTACTCATTAGTAAAACAGGGTCAGAAGAAATGAAACTATAGTTGACTGATGGAAGAATTTATATTCTCAATCAGTACATCAAATTTCTTCATACATATTTTTAACTCACATTCAATCTTTCTGTACCAATTAGACAACTTCTGGATAGAAAAAGAGGAAACCCTATGTACTAGTTTAAGTAAAATGAAAAGTGATCATAATATATAAATATTTTTAATGAAGGCAAATTTTAGCATAATCAATCCAGTGGTTCTTAATTTTCTCCTACTGTCAATGTCTTCAACATCGAGGCGTAGTCCTCCGTGCAAGTTCTTTATGTTCATAGCCTACACATAGCAATTCCCTAATGTCACACTACTGGATAAACAAAGTCCTACGGAAATGAAAGTTTAGAAACTGTAAGGTACATATTAATTGACTAACATTTCTGAACAATGATTGTTGTCAGAATTGATTATCATTTAAAAAACATTGTAGCCACTGTAGGTATTTTATAAAGCAGGTATTGATTTTTATTATTCTGAAGGGAAAACTTGAAGTGTGTCATGCAAATTACAAGGGAAAACTAGCAGACGTGTTTTGTGCTAGTATATTTTCAAGAAAAAAAAATATTTTATCATTTAAGCAATTCCCATAGAGATTACTGACTATATAGAAATATATCTTAGTTTAGTAAATTTGACAGCTCCTTAATGTTTTATTTTGAATGGCAGGAAAGTATAATAAAATCTATTTGTCACTTATAAATGAGGAAGAGTCAAGTTGTAGAGTAACTTACTTGTCTCAACTTGTCTAGTGAACAAACATATTCTTGGTTTAGCTTCCTAAAAATAAACATTTCAATTTCCTTGTCATCATGAGAATGGAGAGGGCCATAGTATAAAACAGAAAGCCTAAACAAAACTCTTTTGAAAGGAATCACTGAAATTATTTGTTTTATAGCTTCCTTCTATTGAAGCTGGTACCTTGCAGGAAAACCTACATTACTAATCAATATACTGCAGGATTAAAAAAGTTTAAATTATTAAAATTAGTTTGAACTTTTCTTTATTTTTTAAGAATATAGTTATCACCTCAATTTCTCAAAGGCATTGTGTCCAGAAGAAAAAGGGAATCTCTGTGTTTACAGCAGCGAACATTTCCAAAAAGGAACTCTTTCCAACAAATGTCTTCTTCGGATGGGTAAGAAGTAAATGGAATGAAAAAGGATGGCGTTCCATTTGGTCCCACTTAATGGGAATTTATTATTAGTGTTTCAAGATAACTTCATGTGCCACTGGTGTGCAGATATTGTGAGGACACTGACATCTGCATTTTCAGGGAACTCGGAGAGCCAAAACTTTTATTCGTAGAAACCTTACCTGACTACCTCAGTGCTCGGTACAATTTTTTTAATTGTATATGCTTAAAGATTAGATCCCGATACTTGAAGACTGTCAGTATCCAATACAGTAGCATTAACTATAGTTCTTGTGCTGTACATTCGCCCTCTAGACTTATTCACAGAGTTGGCAATACCTAGTTTCAGAAGAACCTGATTACTGTCAGCATTTTCGGATGCCCACGTCTACAGAGATCGATCAGGAATGGGTCTGGGAGTATTGGCAGCTGATGACTCACAGCTGAGCTCCTTTCTATAGAGTCCTTCCTGGAAGACAGCATCGTTGCCCACATTTGTGCCCCAGCCCCGGTGCTAATGTGATATCTATATAACAGAGTGCACAAAAATGTGCTTCCCTGTCGGAACCGAGGCATTCTGGAAAGGAGAAACCCAGGTCTCAGAACTCCATGGCCATGGCTGAGATTTCTGCTGGGTCTGCATTTCTCGCTTCCGCAGGGTAGTTTATTCTGAGACACTTCCCACAGTGTGGCCACGGAGACAACTCTGTCCTGGGGATGACACCCTTGCTCAGGATTTAACCCTGAGTGGTCAATCAAGTCACCTTGTATCCAAGGGAGGATCTTAAGCAAAAGCAATGTTGTTCGAGAAAAAAAAGAGTATGAGGAAATTCATGTAGGGTAAACATCTAGGCCTGACATTTTTCTAAGACATGATCAGCTATATCCTTAACATAGATACAGTTTTCAAGCTTACACGACCATTTGTAACTGTAACCTCAGGGACATTTAACACCAAGTAACAAGTGGCCAGCAGGGCATCATCAGAAATCACAGATTAGCTCAGAAGAACCTTCAGAGCTTGATTGTCCTTACTGCTTGGAGCCATAGTCAGCTTTATGCAGTTGAAAATTGAAAATATAACTTTATTTTTTTGACAAATGGAATAAAAAGGTATAATTTTAGCTTGAGTGGAACTGGGAGGATCCTTAATACAAATCTAGTCTTAACATTAAATACCTGCTCTGTGGAGAAAGGGAACCACAACACTAGCCCAAGAGCCTGCTAAGTGCTAGATACGTGTTTGGCACACTTGAGACTTGCTGAAAGTTTAAAATACACATTAGATTTTTAAAACATGACAAAAAAACCCTCAAACATAATTTAAAAATACCTCAATAATCTCGATACTGTTTGTCATATTCAGTGCTTGTTGAAATTCTTTATTTTGAATAGAAAATGAGTTAAATAAACCTTATTGTGTTAAATTAATTTCACCTATTCCTCTCTTTGGTTCATGTGACCAATAGAAATTTTCAGAATACATATATACTTCTCATTTACAGCTTATTAATGAAACATGTTGCACTACCTTTCCTTCTTGTCTTTTTAAAACTATAATTATTTGGAATTGAATTTAAAGTCTTTCTTCTTTCATATATTAAAAACATTCTTCACCTTTTTAAATGAATGCAATAGCTACTACTCTTCTGAATTAAGCTGATATCGAAAGAAAATCACATTTTTCTTTCTTGCACTGTATAAAATTTTGGAGGAGGCATATCTTTAGGGTATTTACTTTTATTTTAATTAGATTTAAAATGTTCTCATTTGTCACAACTAAAATTATCTTCTTAACCAATTATTTCTATTATAATTCTTAGGTCAATAAAAATTGTCATAATAATACAAAATTGAGATGTAATATATTCAATATCTTATTTCCGGCCCTAATAAAAGAAATGAAAAGCACAAATATACCTAAAATTTTATTTAACAGAAAGCCCAACCCAACCCTTTTCCCTTATTGAACTAACACCTACAGCAGCAGCACTGAAAAGGGTATAATGATGATAGCAGCATGCTAACAGCAGCATGTACAGGACTTAGGTAAAATGCTATCTTCTCAATAAATGATGGGATTTTCAAGCAGAAAGAAAATTAAACTCCAAAGTACACAATAAGATTTGAATTGCTATAAACTTTTAACATTCAGGAATTTAAAGGACTTGAGTTGCTCTCTGATTAAGAATTTAAATGTCCATTCCAAATGCTACCCAAATAAATGTTCTTGCCAACTCCCAAGTCAGCAACGTTCTGAAAGCAAAAACAGAAACACACACACACACACACACACACACACACACACACACACACACACCCCATATGCTGCCTGGCTTGAGAATAGGGGGACCTGTTGAGGAAGATGGCTTCTTCACTCTGACAGTCTAAAGTTGATTTAATTTATCTCTCTTAATTGCTTCACATTGTGAATTTAATATGCCACATTAAATGACTTTCTAGTGATTTTTCTTCTGAAAGTCATTGTTGCCATTGAATTTTGAAGAGTTTTCTCATTTTTCGTTTTTAAAGATACTAAATGTATATTCACTTAAACTACATGATTAATGACAATGTTAGCTACATGATAAAAATTGAAAAGAACAGGCACAAACCATTTAACTTTAAAAATACTTTTTTCATTAATTAGCAGTAACTTAAGGTGATAAGCTGTCCAACTCCATAATCACTTTTTATTTCCACCTGACTTAAAATTCTTTTTGCCTGTTCAATTTACTATTAAGGAAATTAAACACACCTGTACTCATACATGTACATTATATATTTGTTTCACTCATAATTTAGGACTCATTGCAGTCACTAAACAAAAAAATTCCCATGCAGTTATTATGGCAGTGTAACTTAAAAGCTACATTTCTTTTTCTTAAACATTATAGCTCTCTGTAGCATCAAAAGACAGATTTTTATTTTTCTTAACAACTGGAGTTGATTTCCTAGAATACTAGGTCTCCAGGCTTTTCCCAGTAACATCAAGAGAATAGGAACATGTTATGATCAGTTGTATAAACATTGCGTATGAAGAAGACTCTTTCCTCGTGACATTGATATGTAAGAAGAACATACTGCAGTGTTGTCTACAGTCAACAGAAACTACTCAGGGATTGTTTTGTTTGTATGTACAGCATCAGGGCAGTTAGCAGCTTGCGCATACTGGGGACGCACAAAACAGACTCATTCATGTATTCACTACATCCAGCCATTGACTGAAATGATACTGTAAACTACACATTACTGGTTCACGAATGAATACACACCAAATATTCAAAAATAAGACTTATTGCTTATTACCTCAAATGTTATTAGAGGCTGGTAAGCTGATTTCCTCCATGAACCAACCAGTTGCTAGGCAAAGCAGATTCTTCTCACGTGCCCATCAGGCTTCTTTTCACATATGCGTTCCCCTTTAACACATTCAACCAGATAATAAATACAACATATACTCTTGGTGTAAATTATAGTCTCATGGAAAATCCTATGACAGTATTTTATATGGGCTTTGACATAATTTATACAACAGCTATAGACATCATGCAAGGTAGTTAAAGCAAAGAAATTTTGATTTTGGTCTCTAAAAACAGGAGAGTGCACTGATCGGTTAAATGCACTAAAAAATTTATTCTTCTTTCTTCAGATTTATGAGAAAGGTCAAACTGTAGGATATAATTGAATGGTAAATATGATTTATCTAACATGACCTTTTGAGATAGCCTAATATTATAAAGTTCATTGTATTTTTATGAAATTTTGCATTTCATCTTGGGCTTTTCAAGCATGTTAAGTTAAAAAAAAAAAGGTTCATTTTTGTAGCCTCTCATGATGGCGCATTTCTGCGATCCCAGCTCTTTGGAAGACTGAGGCAAGAGGATCAACATTTCCAGTCCAGCCTGGGAAATTTAATGACTTAGTGACATAGTGAGAACCCATTTCCAAAATAAAATGCCAAAAGAAGGCTGAGGATGTAGTTCAGTGAAAAGGAATTGGGTTCGATCAAATTTATTTTTGTGTCTAAATTATTAGGAAAATTTAAGACAATTAAAATGATATATCAAATCGACATTCGTTGCCTAAATGTTGACAAGTGTGTAGATAAATGTTTGTTATCTCTGTTCCAAATCAGAGCTTCTATTCAAAATTTACATTCATTGTTACACTCAATTTATACCTTTCAAAGAAATATTTTATTTAAAATAAATTGCAACCATATTTGTCATAATAATGCTTAACCTTAAAGAAAAATACTTTAAGGGAAATTGTCTTTCTATATTACGTCATCCTGGGATGCAAAGAAAATTCTAAATACTAGATCATTTCTGCTGCCTCCCTCAACCCCTACATTTTTGAGTTTTTACATTTGTAGGTGGTCAAAAGGAAGTGAAAACCGTATTTTTATTCACTTACAACCAAATCATCCAAACGCATTTTTTATGAGAGCTGTCTGATGTTCAGAAAACCTCACAAGTCTCTTAAAGATGTTTTTCTTTGAAGAGCCACATTGTCTTTTGCCAAGAACAACAAACAAACCTCAAACTCTAATGACTTTAATGTTCAGTTTGAAAATCATAGCATCATCATAAATTCTTTCCTTAAAATATGACTTTATTTAGTCTTCTTACTGCAGGCCGCCGCAGGATACATGGCCATTTCTTTCAAGGAAAGTATCAAATTCATAGTTTCTAATTATTAATTAGAATGATAAAGAGAAATCAAAGACAAAGTGAATGCTGTGGTCCTTTTTTTCCAAACATCAAAAAAGAAAAATCTTACTTCATCTTGCAAAATTACCATTCTGCCTTATCCTGACTTCTCTTTCTCTGTTCTCCCAACTTCTGCACCTGCTCATCTTAAGCCCAGATGTTTCAAGTCAAGCAAAAGCAAGGAAATGAAATAAATCTACATGACACTACAGTATCATATCTGTTTTAGTGTAATCTAGGGGGAACTATGTAAGGCTAAGACAGCAGTGGATTCTAACACTAATTATTTTTAATGAACCAGTTTTTTAGTTATTTATACCTATTTACTTTGGAAACTTAATTCAGATACTGTAAAACTCACACTTGTAAGCATGCAATTCAATATTTTCTTATATTCAGAAAGTTGTGAAATCACCACAGCTATCTAATTTCATAACATCTATATTACTTAAAACAAGAAATAATGTGTTCATTAGCAGTAACTCACCCCTTTCCCTTCTTAAACCTTGACAGTCACAAGACTATTTCCTGTCTTTACGGATTTGCCCATTATTGATATTGTACAAATCAATTCCTGTTGTATGATATTTTATGATATATCAAATTATGCAAGCTAGGCCTGGTGGTCCAGACCTATAGTCCCAGCAATTTGAGAGGCTGAGGCTGGAGGATCATAAGTTCAAGCCCAACCTTGACAACAAAGCAACTTAGTTAGAACCTGTCACAATGTTTAAAAAACAAAAATTAGCTGGTGTACACAGCTAAGTGCCAGGGCCCCAGGCTCAATCCCCACTATCTCTAATTAATTAATTAATTAATTGATGGATTAAATCATGCAATAGATGTCTGTGCTTGCTTTCTTTCAATTAACATAATTTTTTCAAAGCTCAGACATGATATAGCAGGTTTCATTCTTACATTCCTTTTGGGAGATGAATAATATTTACTTAAATATATCACATTCTATTTTTTTATTCAGCCGATGAAGCATATTAATTTTGCCTTTACTTTCTGGCTATTACGAACTATATTGTTATGTACACTTGTGTACAAGTTTTGAGGGGATTTACATGTTCAATTTTCTGGATATGTACTAGAAGTGATAGTGTATAATCACATATTAATTTTTAATTGTCAAACTGGATATTTTCCATTTGTCTTTCCTACTGCCAAAGTATGAGAGTTCCAAATTTTCAGCATCCTCAGTAAAGTGCCTATGGTTTACTTTTTTCTTACAACCTTGTCAGTGGAGTGGAGTTCTTTATCATTGTAGTATTGAGTTTCATTTTCTAATAGATCAGCATGTGGAGCACATTTTCATGTACTTATCAGTTATTTCTATATATAACTATAAGAAAGCTTGTTAAAATATTTTCCCACTTCAATCTGAGTTGTCATTTTGTTGTTAAGTTGCAACACCTCAGTGCTTGACTCTTACAAGCCATGTGATATGAAATTGTTTTCCAGCACTTTATGGATTATTTCACGTTGTTAATGGTGTCTTTCCAATGTTTTTTAAGGTTTAAGTCCAATGTATCTTTTTCTTTCTTTTTTTATTTTGATGCCATATACAAGAAATATTTCAACCTCAGATAGGAGGCTAATAACTAGAATATACAAGGAATATACAAGAGAAAGAGTTCCTTCAAGTTCAAAGACCCAATTAACAATGGACAATGGAAATGAAGAGGCAGTTCTCAGAGAATAAGTTGAATTGGCCAGCAAACACATGAAAAGATGTTCAATATCCTTAGCCATGAGAGAAATGCACATCAAAACATCACTATCACCTAACCCCAGAGAGAATGGAGTTTATCAAGAACTAGAACAGCAATCAGTGCTGGCAAGGGTATGAGAAAAAGGAACCCTCTTACACTGCTGGTGGGATTGTAAATTGATACCACCAATATGGAGGGCAGTATGAAAATTCCTCAAAAGGCTGAAGTTAACAGCATCATATTAAAGAGATACGTATGTATCCAAGTTCATAGCAGCACAATTAACAATAGCTGTCTTAACAAAATATCCATCAACAGACCAAAGGATACTTATCTATAAAGACAGATAGTTCTGTAGGCAAACGGTAGCAACTGGAGACCATGATGCTTAATGAAGTGAGTCAGACATGGAAAGATAACTATCAAATGATTTCTCTAATACAAAAAAAAAAAAAAAACAGAATGCAGTCGTTTCATAGAACAAAATGGGGGATCGTGGGAGTGAGGGGGATTGTAGAAGGAGTGAAAGGATCAAAAAGGGAAAGGGAAAGGGTGTGTAAATTTGACAAAATGTACAAGAGCACAAAATACTCAAATTCAATGTAAACATTATGTATTGCATTTATACATATTAATAAAATGGGAAAAATGAATACACATTTCACTAAAGAAACAGAAATATTGTCAAAAATTCTTGCATTTCTATTGTCTTTCAAGAGTTCTGCAGTTATAGCTCAATTAGGTTGGATCATTTATTTTAACTTAACTGTTTGTATCTACTGTGCCTTTTTCTATATTTTTCCTTGCAGCTGTCCAAATGTCCAAACACCGATTGAAAAGATGCTTATTTTCTTCATTCAGTTTTCTAATTACTATTATTATAAGTTAATTGGCAAAAATAACCCGTGAATTTCTGGTCTTTCTGTCTACTCCATTTATCCACATAGAAACCTACATGGACGCCAACTTACATTTACTCTAATTTCAAGATAAACTTGAAATCAGAAAATTTTAAGTTTTACAACTTGTTTTCCTTCTTTTTTTAAATTAATGAGCTGTGTTTTACCAGGAAAAAAAGAGAGAGAAAACAGCAAAAAATAGTTCTAAGTTACAATAAATAAATAAATAAAAATAAAACATACAGAGAGCTTCCACATGCGCTGTCATTTCTATTTTTCCCTACCAGGAGCAAATACAACTTGTGCAAAAGTGGTACATTTGTTACAATTGATGCACAGTGTTATCACTGGCATAAGTTCACAGTTTATATCAAGATTAACTCTTTGTAATATAAATTACATGGGTTTTGACTGAAGTTGAAAAATCATGTCTGCCACTGTAGCATTGAATATTTTTCCCTTTCTTAAAATTTCCAAATGTTCTTGTTCCTTATTCTCTCCCCCTGAATCTTTGAAAACCATTGGTTTTCTGCCGTCTCCATAAATTGGTCTTTTTTGGATCGTCCCGTATTTCAAATCATAAAGTAGCATTTGAACATTAGTTTCTTTCACTCAGCAGTATAAATTTATACTTTTTTGATAAAGCTTCATTTCTTCATAGCTTGTTGCTTTTTATTGATGAATAATACTCCACTGTTTGAATGCGCTACAGTTAATTTAGCCATTAATTCACTGAAGGGCATCTTGATTGCTATCAAGTTTTGGCCATTATGAATAAAGCTACTATAAACATTTGTGTGCAGGTTTTATTGTAGGCATTAAATTTTCAACACATCTGAGTTTTCTTCTTAACAGGTCTGAGGGTTGTTCTTTCTGTTTTTGTTTTTTAACTCATTCCAGGGAAAACTATTCTTGCATTTGTACTAACAATATAATTACTTTTATAAGGGATTGCTGTGTGACTTCCAAAGAAACCGTAAGATTTGCATTCCCGTGAGCAATGTGGAATGTGGCACAACTTCATAACCTCTTCATGTTCTGGGTAGTAAGCACCTCAGTATGGCTTATAAACTGTTTTAACTTGAAAATCTCTCATGTAGTATGATTTTGAGTTCCATTTCACATGTTTATCTCCAACCTGTATATCTTTCATGATGAGCTATTGAAACAGCCACAGATTTTAAGGACAAAAACTAAAGTTGAAGTTTCTAAGAGAAAAAAAAAATCCTGCCTCACAGCTATACTAGCAATTCTCACATGAGGTTTTAGCCTACCAACCCATCCTGTAGATTTTAAATTTACAAGCCTCCACAATTGTTTGAGCCAATTTTTAAAAATTATGTACATATTTATATTTAAGAACACATATATATATGTATGAATATAAACACATATATAGACACATATATGTATATACCTATATATACATATACACACAAATATACATGTTACATTTCTCTGATATATATATATATATATATATATATATATATATATATATATATATCTGTGTAGATTCTCTAGTTAATGTTCTTCCTTTCTTACATGGATTGCAAATACTGATAAGCCTTAAGTATCTTTCACCCTAAAGGATTCTATTTAGAATTCCTCACAGAGAGTGTCTACTAATGAATTTTTCAGTCTTGGTTTAGAGGAAAAACATAATATGTTTTTCCTTTACTTGTTCTAATGTGGTGGTGTTCACATAGAATTTCTGGCTAACAGTCATTTCCTTAATATTCGACTGTGAGATCATCTTGCTCTTTGGCTTCCAGTGTACCTGACAATAATACCCCTGGAGTCCCAGAGGATACTTTGTGTTTGATGAGTTACCTCTCTTACTGTCTCTGTGGTTGTGTTTGGAAAGCTTGGCTCTAATGTAACTAGGTGTATGTTCCCAGGATATTCCAGTAGTATGAAATGTTGCTGTTTCTGTTCACTAGGCTTTTGTGATGTGTGATGTGTTGATGAATATTTTTTAAAATGTTGGGATCTGTTGCTGTGGCTTCTTCAAATATTCTAATACTCGCACTCATTCAATCTTCCATCACATACATGTTGGCATGCTCTTTGGGTCCTCCTGACATGCACTTACTGATAGTACCCAGCATCCCGAGATACTTTCTATTTTTTCTTTATTCTCTACTCTTTCTGTTTCTTACATTTCATTACCTCAACTGATCTCTATATAAGTTTGCTGGTTCTTTTTTCTACCATCTTAAATTTATTACTGGGCCTTTGTAATGATTTTTTTTTCCTTTTACTTACTGTACTTGTAAAGAAAAAGGCTTTCTGTCTACTTTTATAATACCTTAACACACCTTACATTTGATCAACAAGACGTGAGAATTTTTGTCCTTGTCAACAAATCTCCCCAGTGAACATTAGGTAGGTGTCCTATAACTCAATTCAGTTTTTCAGAACCTGGAGGTGATGTCAGATGCTGTAGGTTAAGAGTTCAGTCTCCTACAATCCCCCTCCACTTCAGATACCAATCTCAAGCCCTGGGATGTAATCTATGTTCTTAATTGACTGGTTGTAACTCAAGATTCTTAGTACTTCCTTCCCAGGGTCAGTTGTTTGGTACAGCATCTCAAAGAACTCAGCAAATTATTAATATTTACTGGTTTATTAATACATACTGTGATAAAGTTTAAAAATAAATATCCAGATAGAAGCAATGCATAAGCCAGGACATGAAGGAAAGGTCAGGAACTTCCAAATCCTCTCCAGTTTTCTCACCATCAAGAAACCACATGCTGGCGATCTAAAATCTTTCTCTCAACCCTGTCCTTTTGAATTTCTATGAAAATGTCATCATGTACACATGATTGGTTGACTCACTAGACACTAGTTATCAATTTCACATTTAGCCTCTTTCCTCTTCCCATAGGAAGAATGATATATAAATGAATTTAATCCATATTATCGAGGTTAAAAAACAAAACAACTAAAATCAAGTGCAGCTACAGTATCTTATCAAGGGGTACAACTTGCAACAAAATGTACATTTTTTTACAAAAAAAATCATAAAATTGGGTGCAGGAAGTGAAAGTGGAAAGTTTTTGTATGTAATTAAAATTAAGTTGCTATCAGATTAAAATAGTGTACATTAAAAATGCTTTATGTAAACCTTGTGGTAAACACATAGCAAAAACCTATGCACAAAATATTTTTATAAAGAAACAATTCAAGGTATACCATAGAAATTACTGTCAAACTACAATGAATGACAACAAAAGAATAAGAAGAGAAAAGATTAGAAAAACAAGTTTACAAAATGACTGTCATAAGTCTTTACGAGTCAAAAAATACCTTGATGTGAAATACATCGCCCAATTATGGCATACAATGACTGACTGACTGGAAAACAATTGAACTTAATCACATTAGGCTCTCAGGCAGCTCACTTTACTGAACAAGGACACATATGGACTAAAATTATAGAGAAAGATAATCCATTCAGATGAAATCAGAGAGAGAGAGAGATCAGGAGAAGCTACAATTATATGAGGAAACAATAGACTTAAATTAGTAACTATGAAGACAGACAAAAAACAGTTACACATTGATAAATGTTAATCCATTTAGAAGATTTAACAATTAAAAATTTATACATTCCCAACAACAGAATACCTAAATATTGTAAAGCAATTATTAAATGATCTGAGAGATGAGATGTGATTGTTCAATAACAGTGGGGCCCTGAAACCTCATCTTCAACAATGGAAAGGTCACGTAGGTGGAAAATCAGTAAGGAAACACTGGACTTGAACAACACTTTAAACCAGATTGACCTCTTGGATATATACAGAGTGTTCCATCCGACAGCAGCAGAATAGGAATTTTTCTCAAGTGTTTATAAAACACTGTCGAATACAAATTATATGTTAGACACAAAGGAAACCTTAAAGCATTATTTCAGGGCACAGAAATATTAATGTAGAAGTAAGTAATCTCAGAAAATACACAAATGTGTGGAAATCAAAGGATGTCCTTCTAAACGGTCAATGCGATACAGAGGAAATAAAAAAAAAAAATCCCAAGACAAATAAAATAGAAACTCAACACTCCAAAGCCTATGAGGTGAAGCAAAATGAGTCCTAAGAGAGAAATTCATAGCAATGAACACCTATTAAAAGGGAAATAATATCGTAAATAAACAATCTAATATTATACCTCAAGCATTAAGAAAAACAATCTAAACCAAATTCAGCCAAGAGAAAGAGATAACAATTTTAAAGCACAAATAGAGACTAAAAAAGTAATAGAAAACAACAATGACATAGTGACTTTCTTCTTTTTTTTTCTTTCTTTCTTTATTTTTATTATTTTTTTTTTTTTGGACAGAGTTTCACTCTATAGTATAGGCTGGTCCTGAACTTACTATGTAGCCCCAGTCTTGCCTCAAACGCACGGCAGTCCTCCCGCCTCAGCCTCCCAAGTGCTGGGACTACAAGTGTGTACCAAGATGCCCAGCTAGTGACATACTCCATTCTTGAAAAGATAGAATTAATAAATCTTCAACAAGACTAAGACAGAAGGCTCATATGGACTAATATCTGAAAGAAAGATATTACAATTATGACACAGAAAAAAAGGGCCATAAAGTCTATTCTGAACAATTATATGCCAACAAGTTGGATACTCTAGAAAGAATAGATACGTTCTGTGACACAAACCACCTATCATAATTGAAGAAATAGAATGCCATAATTGATCAACAAGTTTTTATTATTAAAAATTATTATTATTAATTATCAAAAAACCTAAGACAGGATGGATTCGGTATTGAATTTTACCAAACATAAAAAGCTAATTATTAACATTTCTCTACCTCTTTAAGAAAAAACAAATGGAAATCTGAAAATTCCTTTCAAAGGCCTTTTAGATGTTAAATTTAGATTAGAGAAATTTAACAAAAGAAAATTACCAGCCAATATTCCTTGTGACATAGATGCAGAAAGCATGAAACAGAATATCAGCATAAAATATCGAAAAAAAACATTCACCCTGATCAAGTGGGAGTTTTTTCTCAGGAAGCAAAGATGGTTCAACATAACACAAATCAATAACTTCAACACAGCACTTAACAAAAACTAAGGACAGAGAATCAGATGACCATCTCAATAGGTAACTGGCAAAGCAATTAACAAAATTCACCACACTTCATGAGAAAAGCTGTAATGCAATTGATACAGAGGAAATGACTCTCATCATAATAAAAATCATATATAATAACACAGCTAATGTCATACTCAATAATAAAATGCTGAAGTCTTTTCTCAACGATCAGAAACAAACAAATATGTCTACTCTTCAACTTTCTTTTAATGTAGTATTCAAAGCCCAGTGAAGCAATTTCTAGAAGAAAAGGTATCCCAATAAGGGAAGAATATATGATACTGTCTCCACTTGTTGAAGATTTGATTTTTATATACAAAAACCCTTAAAAGGCAAAAATCACCAAAAATATCCCTTATCCGTAGATTGGAACAATTGCTGTTAGAATATCCATACTATCTAAAGAGACATGCACATTTCATGAAATCTCAATTAAAATTCCAAAATATTGTTTTTCAGGCAGAGAAAAAAAAATTCCAAAAATCATACAGAACCACCAAAGAGTATTAATAGCCAAATCAAAAAGAATAAAGCTGGAAACATTATACTGTGATTTCCCATCACATTATAAAGCAATTGTAATCACAACAGCATAACACTGCCATAGAAACAGACGCATCAACAAGTGAAGCAGGCCAGAAAGCCCAGAAATAAACTCACATATTTACAGTCAATTGATTTATAACAAAGATGCGAGAACACACAAGGAGAAAGCTCAGCGTCCCAAGGGCTAATGGTGTTGGGAAAACTGGGTGACCGTAGGGAAAACAGTGAAACTAGACTCTTCCCACCATATACAAATATCAATTCAAAATGAATTAATTCATGGCCTCAATTTTATATCTTTCTAAGCATACTGGTGCCCCATTTTTCTATGTATTTTCTAGGCAAATTTATTATGCTAAATATTTTGGGTCTTTTCTTCTGTTTTTAAATGTTGTTTCTACCCGTGACTAAAAAATAAGAGTACTCTCAAATCCGATTATACTGTAAAATTACTTCTATATTATGAGGCAACAAAGACATAAAAGAGAGTTTTGGTCTAAAAGGTGCTATTATCTGTGTTTATTATTTATCAAATATCATCAAATTGTATTCCTCCAAATAGTTTCTTAAAAATATACATGTGTTTGTGGAAATGCTTCCCAGGCAATGAAGTAAATTATTTCAGTTCAATCATTCATTCAAGATAAACCAATAAAACTGAGCCCATATTCCATAATAAGCACAATTCGCAAAGACCATAAGAAAGTGCATGTCAAGAAATTAGCTTTGTGTCATTGACACCAAAGTGAAATAGCACATAACTAATGACACGATGACAGGGAACTAATGAAATATCAAGGAGAATTAATATGATGGCCTTCACATTTTTAAAAGCACTTAGAAAAAATGCCCAAACTCTAATGGATCATACAGAGTGATTATCTCCAGCTTGTAATTTTAAAACAATCATTGATCATGCGCAAGAGATTTGCACGAAGGCATGCCTTTACTAAAAGTTATGAACCTCTCTGCATGTGGGACTATGAAATATAGGGTATGTCAGCTGCCAGTATGCTCATTTCAGACAGCAGAAAACATCCAGTGTGAATTACTGAGCTGCCTTCCATTGTTAGACCCACACTGCATATTTGATTTCTCAGTCTTTGTTCTGATTTATAATCTAAGAACATTCATGCCCTATCTCTACTTCTAGATCTTTTCCCTCCTCCTCTTCCTAAGAATTCTGTCTCCCTTTAACATGTTGTTATAGGACCAACGTATTAACTTCTCAAAAGAAATACTATATTTGACAATTTGAAAACTTTTATGAAAATAATTTTTGCACCATTATTCTAAAAATTAATAAATTTATCAAATGAACTTTAGATTGAAGATGAGCAGAATACACTTTGGACTATAATATGGTACCAAACTGGCCTCTAAAATATAGAAATAATTTCTTTGGCTTTTTTGAGTATCATATTAACACAAAACTGATTTTCTTGCTGTATATTTTTAATAAAAATTACATCACCTTTTCAAAAGGTGATGGTGATGGTTTTTCAAGTAAAATTATGTAACTTATCCTCTTATCTTTTTTAGGCATTCTTCTGTATACATTTTAATCTTGCATAAAACATATTTATATCGAGTTTCTTTTTAAATGGGCAAGTTTGTTTGTGACCAATTTGTAAAATGTAAGTCAAGTTTTAATGCCTTTCTAAGTGTTTTGATCACTTCTGGTTTTTTAGCACTCATAAATCAGGGCAGGTCTCTACAGTAACCCGGCAACACAGCAAAGCATGAAAATAATTAACAACCTCCCAACTAAAAAGGCAAAAAGGTTCACTTGGAGGCTTCAGTAAAACCTTCGTCCATTGTCCCAACTTATTTTGGTCCTTTAGTCAGGCAGCGAGGACATGATGACAAAATTGTGCAGCCAATCATAAAGCTGGGAGGTAAAACAGAAACAAGCAAGGCAGCGAGGCTCCATACTCCTTCAAAATGGCGCCAGCGATCTAACTTCCGCCTAGTAGGCCCCGCCTCTTCAAGGTTCTATTACCTCCCAAGAGGGCCATGAACTAGAGATAAAGTTGTCAGCACATGAGGCTTCAGAAAACATTCCAAATCCCAACTATAAAAATGGGCAAGGTCAGGAATCTATAGTGAAAGGTTTTTAATTCTTAGATCTTGCATGCATTCTATGCCAACTCTAAGAACTTCTGACATGTGCAATAATATTTAACAATATAGATTCATGCTCTTTCTAGATAGTATTCATGAAAATATACACAAAAGCACGCATTGCGTGAAACTTTTCTCAGGGAGAGAGGAAGGAATCATTTCACTCTAGATGGAATAGTTGAATGGCCACTGTAACTATGACACCAAAGTTCAGCTTGGTGAGTCATTGAATGTGTTGGGGTGACTTACAGGAGTATAAGCGAGGGGCTACTTAGAGGTGTGTGGGTGAGGGCTTACCTCCAGGATCATGGGTGACTCCAAGACCATCACATCACCAAGCAGCCCACCCAGCACGGGTGATAATTCCCGGAAACCGCACACTGCCTCTCAGTTTCCTCTTCTTCGCGAATGGATTCCCCACACATCCACAACTCATACGTGCTAATGAGATTGCCAACATCGGGGTATACTAGAGAGAAAAGAAATGATATCAAATCTCTTAGTTACTGAAAGGTCAAAAGTGAAATTCTGATGGATAAAAGAAAGCAAAAAAATACAGTGTATAAAAAAATAGAACACAAAAACCTTTCAAATAACCTTAATATAACACAGAGGGTTGTATACCACTTAAATATTTTTGCCCCTTGTCATCACAAGTTCAGAACCACCACTACCAAGCTATAAAGGCAAGGCTGGAATGATTCAATATTAAAAAGTCCTGTATCAACTGCTTTCCCCTTCCTTTACGGATTATCTGAAAAGTAATGGACATTTCCAAAAATAGAGCCTTTACAGAAGAAAATAGGGGCTTTGGCATACTTATTTAATAGATGTAATTTATTATATTCCAATTAATAAATACAACATTGCCCTTTAATTTCTGCATCCTGGGATGGAGTACATGAACCTGACAAAGTAGCAATATTCCTCAAAAGCAATAGTTAAGGAACCTGACTTCTAAAGGCCAGATATCATTGCTAAAAATTAAGAATGGTGATTAGGATAGAATTTAGAATGAACTATCAGACACGTTCAATGTTAAACCCTTCCAAATTCTCTCTCCTTCCCCTGCTGACAATTCATATTGACTGCCTAGCAATCCCAGGAGAATACAAGGAAAGTAAATTTTAGATTTTTTTTCCTCCTGAAAATGCCTGCTGCTGTTAACAAAAGAAGGACAAGTGAAATAGCTGGTTCACCTGAGGGGAGGCAGATGAGGATGAATTTTAAATTCAGACTCCTATAGTCATTATTATGTGCAGAAAAGTCTCTCTATGAAAAGGTTGCCAATAGGCACACGTACCACCCAGATAAAAGCAGGTCTCCTTAGCGTTGGGCTCTACCTAACACGACATTGAAAAGAAATCAATTTAAAATTATCACCCTTGAAAAACAGTCTATGTATTCATTTTAGATCTTCCTCAAGTGGTGAATCAGAGGGTAACAGAGTCATTCACACATCGGAGGTCTCCAAAAATATTCTTCAGACTCAGCTCACTCCTCCATATTCACACTTCTGTGTAAAATTTAACAGCAGCTGCTAAACTTCGATCCCCCTCAGCTTCTGATTTCTTTGCTAAAATGATGCTGATGTTGTCCTGCCCTCCCTCAGCACCCGTTCCACCAGCCCACCACCACTTCCAGCCGCTCCGGTTCTGAAAAATAATCCTGCCTGAATTTTTCACTGAGACTGGGAACTGGCTTCTAGTTCTACTTAGAATTTTCTCCTGAGCACAGCTGTGTCGGAAATAAGGGTAACGCATTCCTGATCACATCGATTTTCCTGTAGGAAAACTATCTTCTTGACAGTGGATAAGAAGAATACAAAAGACAGTATTACTTGTGTTTCCTGAGATGTGCCGGCTAATAATCTGCCTCTCCTTTCCTCTTCCTTCTCCTCTCCAGCATCCCTCAGGACTGGAAGGTGGAAATTAGCCCGCAGTCCTCTGAGAGAGGCTTGAAACTGCCACTCTGTAGCTGTTTCCAGGTTGTCTCCTCTATTTTTCGTCCTGTGTTCCCACCAGCATTCTGTAAAGATAATACAATATGTTTTCTGCTTCGTGACTCCGACGTGGCACTTTTTGAAAGTCAAATGTCTCTGGCTCTTTTTAACAAGCAAAGAATAGTTAGGACCCGACCAAAGTCCAGTCCCAGGGGTCTGATAGTCTTGACAACAGAGCAGCGTGAAGCCTGGAATGCACCAGAGTGTCCCTGTCACCTTCTTCCTTTCTCTGATCAGGTAGAATTTGAAGTTCAGAGCAACTGCATGGTTAGTGCATTTACACTCAACACTAATTCCCATACTTTGATTCACGAAATAATTTGTTTGTGCTCACTGCTACATATAAATGAAGTGTGTATATTTCACATTCAATAAGGTATATCTAGTTTTTGACAGCACCTTCCTCCATGAAGCTGGACAATTGCCCAAAGTATAAGCATGTGACAGTCTCTCCAAATTCTCTTCTTCTTGGATTTTATATCAAAAATCATCAAATAATATTTGTTGCTGCAACTCCTTCCTCTTATACTGGCATCAGTAAACATTTTAATTTCACTAATGCTCCTTTCAGTTAGAATCAGGGCTCTTTATGTGGAATATTGTCATTGAGTGATTAAGACATCAAAATTTTATCATTTAAAACAAAAAGTAGCATGTTTCTAGACTTTATACAAGACTTTGATTCATCTAACCAGAAAAATCTGAGCACATCACTAATTGAAAGGTAGTGCAGTTTCCCAGTCAAAAAAAAAAAAAAAAAGGATTCTCGAGTTTCAGACACTTCTCATATTTGCTACAATATTTTCCTAACTTAGGGTTTAACATGGCAGCCCTCTTTATTTTTTCATTTTGAAGTGTTCCCAAATAATTTTTCAAGTTATTACTGTCACTTTTACTTAATCCATAATACGTTTTACCCATTTTCACTAACTACTTCCTAAACATTCATCTAAAATGTCTCTGGAGCTGACATTTCATTGTGTTTCACTCATGTGCTGTTTGTGGTTATTGTTTTAAGGGAGAGGGGAAGGAGTATCAACTTCAGATTTGGGGATCTTTTGATTCTCTTTGGTGGATTTCCATTCCAAAAAAAAAAGTGTAAATTCACTTTTTGGAATAAAGGTCACGGTGGTGCAGTATAACAACAATAGCCCTCTCCAAATATGCTTACAAATATTCCTCAATTATTCTCTTTGCTCCATCCAGTTGCATAGGAAAGTTAGGAAGGCAATGATTGGTTACTGTTAGAAACAGCGTGGCTTGTGCCATATTGTCTGATTAATCGGAGGCTGAGCCGCTCATTTGCTCTCCCAAGCCTTCTATCCCTTTTCATTTTTCTGTCACTGGACTGGGAACTCTTCAACTCTCCTCCTATAACACACAATAGCAGTACATTCATTTTGAGACAGCACAATTGATTTTTATTTCACTGCTCAGCTTAAAATGAAATGTCGACAATGGAATTTGGTAGATTTCCCAGAGCTGTAATAACCATGAGGGGGAAAGTGACACTGAGGCTCTGATAGACAAGAAAACGCATTCTAGAAATTTTACCATAACACATGTTCACAGATCACTACCCAAACAAAAGTCAAAAAGAATAGTCCCATTTTTAATCTAGCCGGACATCACTATGGTGTTAGCCCATGGCAGATAAAAATGATGGCTGACATTGATCTCCTGAAGCATTCTCCAGTCTCCTGTGGAAGGAGTTGGGGTTGGAAAGTGTCGATTAGGTCAGCATATCTGTAATCGAAGCTAAGCTGCTGCTGCTTGTGATTTTGGTCTGAAGGGAGACAGTCCACAGGACAGGAATGCTGAGCAGGATGTGAGAAAGACGAGTAGGGAAGATACTGGAAATTGAGTGGTTTTGTGACCTAGTCCTGACTCCGGGTCACTTGGTGCCACCTGGCTGACTCATTATGCCGCTAAGGGCAAAATATGAGCAGGGTCATGACGGGAAAAAGGAGTTACTGAACATACTAATACATTCCTCCTCCAGTGGAATTTTAATTCTTAAAGTTATTACATTAGGTACTATACAGTTTGGGCGAAGCCAGCAGGTATATGGAAGACTATGAATCGGCAGAAGAGAATACAAAGTCCAAATCCTTCACTTCCCAATGAAGCTCCTGATGATTATTTGTAATGCCTCTGAGATTTAGGATTTTTCCCTCTGAAAAAGATAGGCAACTTCAATAACAAATAATTCTCTTGCAGTTACTAGATAGGCGGACACAAGAATGTATCCTTATTGTCAAGCTTAACACTTGGTGACTATTGAGTCAAATTTCATTTTTAAAGACCAGTAAGGTGACTTCTCAGACAAGGCCACATGACGATACATTTGACATCCCCATGTGCAGTAAGATGAGCATGTATCTTTGGAATCTGGTTTGGTTAATCGTCCGTTAAGGATCGTCCATTAGGGAAAGCTTCACATTGTTTACAACTGCAGTTTTGTTGATGTTGTTGTTTATTGTAGACAAAATATTTCTTAGATCTTTTTTTTCCTAGAAGTGGAAATGAAAGATGCTGAGCAAGGTCACTGCCTATGGCAGACTTCTATTGGGGACAACAGAAGCTGCAGGGGTAGGCAGGTGACAGTCATTCAGTTCTATGGAAAGCTGCACTCCGGGACAGTTATTCATGGCTCCCTCCTGGAACTCCTCCCCCTCTTGTCTTTCAGGGTTGGGAACAGAGGGGTCTGCCTCCACAGCCCTATGGAGGTGGCCTTGTGCTGTTCTCTTCTTCCCTTTCCTTCCTTGGCTCCTTCTGTCCCACTAGCTGGTGGCTTGGGGCCTGCCTTGGCTACTCAGTGTGGGCAATGAGGGGGTACAGCTGTTGATACATGGGAAAGTCCATGAAGCTGACAAGCTGCCATATTTATCACTCCTCTTGTGCAGGACAAACTGAAATGATGTAGATACATAAGGAACAAGAATTAAAGGCAGAGGCATAACTTAGGGAGTTCTACCTTGATTCCAGACCTTGTCATTATTGAACACTTATCATGGTAGAAATATCTTAAGTCTTAGCCTTCTGCACTTAGTGTTCCTATCAACAGATGTGTAACCTTAGGAAAGCAAATTTCTAGGAAGCTTCTTACTTACCGTGACCTCAAAATTAGGCTGTTACAAACAATGTGAAGTGCTTCGACAGATCCCTGACTGACAGCTACATAGTCCAATCAGAGTCCGGAAATATTCAATAATTAGAGAATAATTATAATACTCTCAAAAAGTAGTTATGAGGTGGGCCTGACGGTACAGGCCTGTTATCACGGCTCTCTAGGAGGCCGAAGCCAGAGGATTACAAGTCTGAGCCCAACCTGAGCAATTTAGCAAATAACCCAGTCAGACTCTGTCTCAAAATCAAAACTAAAAAGTGGGTTGGGGCTGTCGGGTAGTGTAAAGTAGGATCAATTCCCAGGACCACATAAAATAAAGTTATGAAGATAAAATGTACTATATGCATGAATTGGCACTTTGTGACAGCTCAGTGTGGCAGGATTTTTTACTATTGCTATACTAGGATGGAGTCCAGTCAGGGTCAGTAATGCCATGGCATTTTGGCCCTCACAATCTACCTATATTGTACCACTTCCTGCTCTCTGAATTCATGATTTACATCGTAACTGGTGACCTCTCTCCACTGTCACTGAATGTTGCAAACTATACGCACGTGTGTGTGTGTGTGTGTGTGTGTGTGTGTGTGTGTAACCAATTTATCATACACTAAATATATGACCTTATTACCCAGGATCATACACTAAATATATGACCTTTTTACCCAGGAAGAAGTAATTATTTTTTCAGACATAGACACTATGTTAAGAGGTTTTCCAACTACTATCAGCCTTCTGCATGCAATCAAGCCTTTCTTCTCCCTTTCCAAGATAGTGGCCATTTCCTGGTATTTCAACATTATTATTTGGGAACATGACAAACCAGGAGACACAGGTCTCTATTCACTTTCATATAAAATAAATTTGGTATCATGATAATTCACAAAGTAAGTACTAATAAAAGGAATGAGGAACTAAGCAGATTATTTTCCTTACGATCAGCTAATTTCATTTCTAAATACAATAAATGAAATATTTAATATTTTCTCCCATCTCCTTTCTTCTGGCACCCAATCCTACCCTGGATTAATGTTCCATAAAGTTGTTGCCAAAATCAATAGGAAAATGAACAAAATGGTAGGACATCATAAGTTTTTAAAATAAATTTATATATTTTTAGAAGTTATGCCCTTTTTATGTTGTGGGTATTAAAATGATAACTGAAGTTTTCTAAAAATACCCTCATTCACAATGAGACTACTGATTAGTTAATTGGATTTTAAAGAACCCGTGGAGAGATTGGGATATTTTTGCATAACCAAACTGATAGGGGCTCTCTTGGCTCTCTCTCCTGGCCACATCTATTGTCCTCTTCTATATCTAACTTAACATCTTTGGATAAATCCTTCAATACGTAACATTCTTGTGATTACTAAGTAACATTTTGTTAAGATGTAAAAGCACAGCCCATAGCTTCTCAGGAAACTGAAAGCTAGCAGTGTTCTTAGCCAACAACTGAGGACTACAGCAGAGATTTCCTTGCTGCAGGACGACCCGCCGACTTAATGCTTCTACCAATGTTTTCAAAAGGTGCTTTGATTTATGATTGTCTTCTGTTCTGTATCTGTAAATATTGTATGCAATTGCTACATGTTAGAACACGCTAATTGGAAAAACCTGAATTCATGTTCCTGGGCCTATGTCTTTCATATTTGGCCTATCTTCTTTAGACGAAAGTAATATTTTTGCATCTACATAATTATCTTTCATTTTTCAAAATAATGGTGTTAAAAAGTGGTAGTTTTATATTTTTAATATTCCTACTTGGTAAAATAATAAATGAATCATATGATTATATTTTCTCCAAAAGTTATTCTTGAATGTCGTCTTGTCTACCATATATAAAAATTTAATACAACATGTGTTATTAAAATTATATAAACACACAATAAAATCAATAAAATTAAAATTAAAATTATCAGGTAGATTTTCAGAGATATTTTTATCCTAAATTAACTGAAACCTAAATTTGTTTTTCTAGAAAATATTTCAATCACCTAAACTCTTCTACAGACAGACATACTCAAGTAGTTAACACAAAATAGCTCGGGCACGTAATACAAAAAGTGAGAAAGAGAGAGAAAGAGCTAGTAGAACAGAAGACTAGTAAATGTCATGGGATCATAAAGATAGAATGGTAAAAGGAAAATAATTTTTCATTATAAAACTAGCAACTGTAAGATATTAGCAGGAAGTAATTATAAAACAATCTGAGAGGAATTCTTAAGAGTGAACATAGCACCATACAATTTCCAAACTAACACACACATTTTAGAATAGCCGACTTCAGTCTCTGCTTCCAAGGAGCTTTACCCCTTTCAAATCTTAGTAAATGCCACGGGCATAATCTAACTCCAACATAGAATGTCAAAAGTGATTAGGATTCACCTCCAAAATATTCCCACAATCAAGAGTCTTCTCCCATTCCTGTTGCCAGCATCTGAGTGAAACTCACTGCTGTTCTTGACCTGAGCTACCACAACCACCTTCCAGCACCTTCCAACACCTAGTGCTTAGCTGTCGTCTTCTGCAGAGCAGTGAAACTGAGACTCGCGTAGACAAGTCCTCTGGTGCAAAGCTTCCAGCACATGGAGAACGAAGTCTCTGCTTCCCTTCTCAGCCTTATGTAAACTCTCTATTCGACAGCTGATTATTACCCCAGCAATGCTGGTCCCCTTCCTCAAGACTGGGAACTTGCTTTTTCTGCTGCCTGAACTCTCATTTTGTCTCGCGAAACAAAGGCGTGGATCAACTCTACAGCAATATATATATATTTCCTGGCAACCTTCTGAGCACTCTACCTCACATTCTGCTCCATTACAGTTCCATCATCGTATTTCCTTTACAACACTTTCCACACTACAAGTTTCTTCTTCTTCTTCTTCTTCTTCTTCTTCTTCTTCTTCTTCTTCTTCTTCTTTTTTTTTTTTTTTTTGCCTATTTCCTAAGCTCCATGGAAACTGTGAATGACGCTTCCATTTAGGCTCACCTTTGTTTCCTTGAGATCTAGAATACTCACTGGCAAATTGTAGATGCTCATGCAGTGAATACCTTGCAAAATTCCATAATAATTCTGTTTTACAAACCTTCTTACTACCACACACTACAAATGTCAAGTATGCAGGGTGAATCAAATCCTATCACAGAAAAATGAAATCCTTCATAGCTTAGTCAGGTGTTCATATCAACTTGGAATCTTGCAGCGACTTCATAGTGTCACGTGAAGGACGAAGACTCTTGTCTTCACTCAACAAGGATCTCATGAGTGGAAGATTAAACAGTGTTGAAAAGGATCTTTGATTTGGTGTACTTTTCTCAAATACAAATACCTATGGAACAGTTTGGCTTTGCCATATGACATGAACATCAAGAAAAATAAAACTGGAGTCAACATAGAGAGACTTGGATGATACCAAGTCCTAGGAGCATTGTGTGCCCACATAAAGTGCAGTGCCCATAGTTGGGTAATATTCTTGAATTCTCCAACTAAATTAGATCAATGCACTAGAAGTCCAATGTTAGTATTTTATGTGTCTGTGTTGAGGGAAGAGTTTGTAGAGTGAGAATGCTTTGCTGAGACCTGCTGAGTTTTCTGTTAGTCAGCTTTGTGTTGCTAAAATGAATCTGAAGCAAGTAGCTAACAAAGTAAAAAGGTTTGTGAGATTAGCTTGGGAGATTCAAGTACAGTGGAGCCAGTGGACTTATTATCTTGGCCTGTGGTGAGGTGCTTATCTTGGCAAGAACATGTTTAATAGCAAAATGTATGTCTTGAACTGGAGCACAAATAAAATATGGCTCCCACAAGCTCTTCTAAAGTTCTCACCTAACAACTTAAGGTTGGTTAGGTTCTCTTAAGGCCTTGCCTCACAAAGGTTCCACCACCTCCTATCAACCCATCCAGGTAATCAGGTACTTTACATGCAGCTTTTGGAGGATTATGGGAACATTACCCATATTTAAAGCATATGAGAGTGTCTCCTAGGAGACTTGGTCCACCCCTTGTGGGAAGCATCCCTCTATGCAGGCAGCTCTTTGTTGGTTAAGGATGTTTGGGAGAGGTGGAAGACAAGGTATTAGATATGATGTGAGAAATAACATTGAAACAAATATAAAGAATCACAAGATATCTTCCCAGAATGTTCCATACAAGTCTATTTTAGGAATGCAAAAGTCTGAACGAAGCACAAGATCTCTAAGGATTCCTACAAAAGTGTAATTGCTAAAATTTTATTGATATACCTAAGGAAAGCAGTACCTTGCGGGAATTCAAAAAGTCTTCCTTCCAGATATAAGCAGCTAAGTTTCAAGAACCTTTTTTTTTTAATGTTTAAGTGAAAGAAATCTCCATATTGAGAAAATCATCCAAAATACAAGGAAAAAGAAATACTGTGAAAATTTTTTCTTATGAAAATAATGAACTGTTATCAAAAATAAGAACAAGAAGCACTCTACAATGAAACAATGTGAGATAAATATGATATCATTGATTGAGACAAAACACTTTTAAAATAATATATTAACAAGGTATAGTTTGATAAAGCAATTTTGACATAACACTTTGGCATATGCTACTTAATTCTAATACTAATATGTCAAAGAAATTCTACCTAACTGTATCCCATTTCCCAAAAACTGTTGATAACTGTCAGCAACCACTCCTAAGGAATGAAAAGAAGAATCATAAGGTACATATAGTAAACATATATATATATATATATATATATGTATTTAATAAACATATATATGTACCTTAAAGCAAGATCAAATGTTAAGCCTAATTACATCATGGACAAGTCAAGAATAACAACATTTTACAGTATGATTTGCCAAAAACCTAAATAATGAATACAGAGAGATCACCCAGAGATTAACAGTATTGCAATGGGATTGTGTACACCACTGTAAACTCTGAGTGTTCAGAAGTAGAAGCAAGGAAAAGTTTGGAAAGTCAAAACGAGGTGAGTTACATACATAATTTTCAAACAAGTATCTTGGATTACAAGGATTACTAGCAAGGATGTTGCAAGCAAAAGATTAAACAGTTCGCTGTTGGACAGTTATCCTTGAGGTAGCATTTTTTGTGTCATATTCAATGGATGTGCTCCTTCGCAATTCCCAGCCTTACTTTTTTTTTTTTTTTTTTGCTACAATCCAACAAAAACTGAGTACATTGTCATTTTGGCACATTCATAGATTTAACATTTTTTTTAAAAGACTCACTTGAAAGCTTAGAAATAAAGAAAAAGCTAAAAAACAAATTGTTCTGAAAATAGGCACAACCATAAGCACAGTTCTCATTTTTCACCAATCTGTGTATTTGCCCTTTACGCAAAAAAGTCCACGGTCCAAGGACCATTGCTAGGATAAACAGGTGAAATATTCAACAAAACAGGTACCATCCTGGTCCTCAGAGACCTTGCATTTTAGGAAATAAAAATAATAAGAAAAGAAATAATAAACACAAAGACAAAAAATAGAAACTACTACTGGGGTAAGGGCAGCAAAGAGATTCTGAAGGCAGCATGATTACAGAATTAAGATCTGGTTATGAAAACAGCATATAAAGAAATAAGGCTCTGATAAAGGAGCAGAGATACCTAAATTTTATTTCCCTACCTCCTTTCTCCAGAGTCGCCCAGTCTTGAGTTTCCAGAGTCTCCTAGTCAAGCAAACAGAGAGAGAAGACGTGAAGAAGGAAGACACACTGTACATCCAAAACAAAGATGGGCATGCTACATAGAGAAACCAGTGTGGTGACCAAGGCATCGGTGTTCATTCGTTGTGGACGATATGGAAGACCTTCTCTGCCAGTCTCATAGATACGGGACTCTGGACTTCACAGTTTGACACACACACTGCGCACTGCAGTAAGCGTGGGCCTTGAACATGCATTACTCCCAACCCTAGGCTTCCTTATCTTGAAGCTTAGTTTTGAGGACCAGTGAGAGGAGGCCTCACATACTTAGCATATAGACAAAACAAAGGAAGGTGAAGCAAAAAATGCTTAACAGCACAGCCAGTGACCAAGGGGCCCCGGGAATACACCTGGGAGTGTTCTGTCTTTACAGAATCTCTTTGCAGACAAAACAGTGAAGGATGCTGTCAAATAACTTTGGGTTTAATAAATACTTAATAGCCTGAAGTTATTAACATAACCAAAATGTGTAGATAATGATCTCCTGTGTAAGAGAGACTGAGATAGATTGCTGTGGCATTTCAAAAGAGGGTAGGATGCTTCTTTCTAAGAAGGGTCATAAAAGCTTCTTCCATCATGGGCCCTGTAATTAGCCCGAGGGCTCGGTAGACAGCTGATCCTCTGATGTTCTTAATCAGAGTGCATGGCATCCTTTCCTCAGTGTCTACCAAATCTAATTAATTGATCAACTGGGGTTACCAAAAATATTTTGGCTACCTTTTGTTGTGATAATTGGCCCTATTTTACTTTATCTCACTAATTTTACAATGAATGTTTTGCACGTTATTGACTTCGGCAACTGTTTCTCCCATTTTTGCTAATAGCTTACATAAACAATTCTCTAGCCCTGTTGGATTGTTTTCCAGAAGCCATTTCTTCTCTAAGTTTAAACAGAGCAAGCCACCTAGCACACTAATGCTCTTTGACTCATAATTATAACTTCCTTGAGCAGGAAGCATTTAAATTTTAAGAAGACAAGTAAACTCTGCACAATTAGAATATAGTAGTAAATTCTACTTTTTGTAAGTAACAGGTTGAATAGGTTGAATTCTTTTCCCTGCTTCCTTCATCAGCAAGACCACATGGGACCCGACACTACCCATGGTTACATAGAGATGTACAGAGACTTCAGGCAGATTCATACCCAAGAGCAGAAGCTTACAATTTCCTTTTCATTAATGGTTATGAGAATGTGTATATTTCCACTTTAATAACGAATGAATTTTTAATGCATTTGGACAGCCAAGGTAACAAATTACTTTAACATCATTTTATATAAAAAGCAGTCTAAGGTTTGACCAACAATACAAATCAAGGGTTTCATTTATATTAATAACCAAATTTTTCATATCTCTCATAAGCTTAGATTATACTGTTATTTAAATTATCTGTTTCTTTGAGACTTTTTTGGAGGGGTCTATGATTTTAAAAATCCTAGACCACGTTCTCTAGAGATTTCAAATATATGCTAATTAAACATGACCTGGAGGTAATTATCACAGGCAAGATTTTTGCATATTATTTGTTATTGTTTAACCTTCAAAATGAAAATGTAAATAAGCAGAAAAGGCAAAAGTCTTTCCTGGGTATAGAAAAGTTACTATTTAAAAACTCGCCCTCATACTTTTCCTGTTTTCTTGTTGCACACACAGGCTCTGTGGACAAAATTTTTATGTTAAATAAACTACATCAGAAATAAATCTGTAGAAAAGAATTTGTAAGTAAATGAAATTTAAAATTTTACTTGTTTTATATTGACTCTGCAGGTATTGATAATGTCCAATAGTCCTAGATATTAACTCATTTTGAGATTACTGTATCAAATTTAAAGTATATAAGCACATACAATATGCTTTCTAAACCTGTAATTAAAGTCTTCCCATAAATCCGTTATTTTCCATAATCCTTTCACCTTCCCCTTCTGTCTTAAGAATACTTTTACTTTTAAGTAGGGTCTAATAAAAGTTTCAAAATTTTGTTTATTGAAAGGTTCTCACTCTGTGTGTCAGGTTGATCCTGAACTCACTGTGGATCTCAGGCTGGCCTAAAATTCAGGGCAAGCCTGCCTCGGCCTCCTGGGTGCTGGATTACAGGCAGGCATCCCCACACCCAGTTAGTATATGAGGCTGGGGGACGGAAACCAGATGCTGGCACTTCCTGGGCAAGTGCTCTAGTCACTGAGCTGCACTCTCAGCTCTTGAAACTTGTTTTAAAATTGAAAGTTATTATTAAGGGCTTAATATTTTCATATTATAAGCAATTCCATGATAGTTACTCATGTTAATAATAATTAATTCATAGTATCATATGCTAGCTAAAATAGCAAAGCCATTGTCAGAATCTTCTACAAGATGTCATTTCCTCTTACTGCCTCTTCCCACCACTGAGATGGAAGGATTATCCAGGGCAGGAAGCCTGAGAAGGAGGAATCTCAACTTCGATCAAGTATTTAATTTCTTTGGTTATTTGTGCCATTAAATTTGAGTCCTACAAATGGGCCACATCTTTCTTTTAAGTCCAACCTGGAAGGCTTGTGATAAAAGACAAAAAAGACTGATACTAACCTGACCAGTGATATGTCCTGGTCCCCAAAAAGGCCCCATTAAGTCGTATTTATGGAAGTGCATACCTCCTCAATATGGCGGACCTGTGCCAACACAGAAAAAGAAACAAAACTCACAAACAGCTTTCATGAATCAGGTGACATGCTAGTATAAAACCCTGACAAAAATTGCACTAAAGTAATTTCACATTAATCTCACTAGTGATTATTGACAGAATAGAATCTTAAATGAAATATTAACACCTAAATTTCATTGGTGTATCAATCATGACTGGAAGCTGAGTTTTCTTTTAAAAACAAAAACAGAAAGCAATACGCTGAACTCTGCTATTCCAGAAACTCCTCTCCAAGAGTCGTATACTTACTTGAAATAATGTATGCTTAGTTTTTGTTGTTATTTTTGTTGCTATTCTTATTATTATAACTGCACCTGTGATATTGGAGTTGTAACCCAAGATCTTAGCACTCAGCTACATCCCCAGTCTGTCTTGAATTTTTTTTTATATTTTGTTACAAGTTCTCACTAAGTTGCTGAGATTGAGCTTAGACTTATGATTCTCTCTCCTTCCTCAACCTTTCTATTATTAATAGCTGAAATCGTAATCACACACCAGCATGCTCAGCTATGTATCATTTACCATATAACTGAGTATATACAATTTCACAATTACTACTTAAATTCTTTCCCCAATGTATAGGTAAGTTGACTCAATCTTAATCCCTTACCTTTACTTGTAAACTGTGGGACAAGAGTACCATGTGACAAGTGCCACATCTAGAAATTTGCCCATCATGCACTGCTGCACTTTGTCAGGTTTTTTTTTTTTTCAATCCAACCTAAAGCCACTGTCATGAAAAGCTATCATCTCATTCGGTCACTGCTTGGCCCTGACACCCTGCTCAGGAAGGAGCAATTCTTAATTCTGTTCCCACAAACACTTACCTATTTCTAAACCACATTTCCATACAGCCATTACTTGGTTTATAAATTTTGCATATAACTCTTGACTTCCTATTATGAAATATCAGAATTCAACTCCTAGCTCCCTCACCTTTTCTTGTTCTTTGTCATTTCTTAATACTGTTAAATTACAATCATCTTTTCAACAATTTATGTTAGGTACATGTTGTTACTATCAACATTGCATACAACCAAAACAAATATTGTACTATATGTATTTTTCTCCTTTTTGAGTAACAACTAATTTTTTCTATCAATTTACTCCTGATGGTCTCTCTTCCTTTGACAGAGGAGTTGATGGCAATCACCCAGAGCAGCATGACAGGCCACACTCTGTTACTTTTATCCCCGTCACTGGGTACTCTAAGTGATGCCAGCCATCACCAGTGCTAAATCCTCTCAATATTATGATTCACAAAGATGACTCGGGACTTTGAAATAAGAGCGGAGAAATGACTGCACACATTTTTATATTATGATTGAATGCTTCTGATGGTCCAGGTATGAATCTGTAAGTTGGTCTAATAGTTGATCGAGACTGAGAAATGTTTGCAATCCTGTAAAGCTTTAGAAAACTCATTAGAAAACTCATCAGGTGCAAGTATGGTTTCTTTCCTCTCCTTCTTAAATCACTTCTTTCGATATATAAGCATAGTAAAAATAAATGAATGATCGCTCCCTATTTGTTTCCCCCATCTACATATTGTTCCATTTCTCTGACTCAAGAAGTCTTTTAAAAATAAACGTGTCTGTCTACTATTTGCAAGTCCTCTCTTCTCGCTTTCACTTGAACCTATTCCAGTAATTCCAGGAAAACTGCTCTTACTAAGGTTACTAAATCCACTGGCACTGTTATGTTCTTTTCCATTAGTTAACAATCATATTTGACACAATTGATCACTTGCACCTCATCAAAAATTCACTGGTTTTCCAACACCACAGGGCACTGGCTTCTCTTTGGGCCTCACCAGTGATTTCTTCTCATTGTCTTGCTGGTTACTTCTACCTGCTTCACAATGGAGAAATGCAGGGCCTGTTCACTACTCATACTTACTCCTTGAACTTAATTAAACCCAAGTTTGAATATTATTATTGAATGTTAACCTGCCAATAACACCAAATTTTGTATTTAGCCTGAATATCTCTCTTGGATTCCTATTTTATATTTTTGACTTTTTCATATCTACATGAACAAATGTTTATGATAACATTGCCCCAAGTACATGCCTGGTTTTGTATCCCCTCTGTGGCTGCAGCTCCAGAAACTTCTTCACACAAAATTCCCCACATCTATAAATGGGAATGCCTCCTTTCTGCCATACAAGTCAGAACGCTTGGATTTTTCCTTCACTCTTTTTATTATCTCACATCCAACCTAACTACAAGTCTTGCTAGGTCTATCCTCAGATAGTTCTACCACCCAGACTTGTCACACTTCTTGATTCTGTCTGCATCTAAGACAAAGTGCTTGTCAATATTGCACGAATAACCTACCCAATCATGTTTCTTCAGCCCTGGATCCTATACTCTGTTTCTAAACGTGGCACCTAGCAAGAACCACTTCACACACATCTATGGGCAAAGCTTTTCCACCACAACCAAAGCTAAAAGCCCTACAGTGTCTTAAGACTTACTGTCAGCTGCCTATCTGCTGCCTTACTGATCAGTTAATGCACCCCAGATAATGACCTTTGAACTCTTCCTCCAATATGCCATCTTACCTTTTCCCTGCTCTCTCACTCATTGTCTTTTCACTACGTGCTTTAGAACAGTCCCTGCTGCAGGTACAGGATTAATGTTTGTTGAAAAGAAAGACAAAACCATAAAGAAATGAACAAAGGGATGGTCATGGCAGTCAAAGTATTGATCTCTAATTCTTTTCAAACTCCTCGGCATAAATGCAAAGCGTCTTCCTAATAAGGTCAAGCATACTAAGCACTCTATCAAATTTATTTTTTCTTTGTCAGGAGGAATGAAGATAAACAGGAATGGAAACAGTCTTGAGATCATCCTGAAGTAACCCTCTTCCTTTTTCACTATTTCAACATTAATGGATGCTATGATATTCCAGAAACGATAGAATAATAAGTTAATAATGTCAAATATAAACCTGCTTCCAAGAGGTATTCTGTCACACCATCAGGGTATTTTATTTCATACAAATAACACCGTGCATTTTTCTTATAATCTTCAATCATCCCATGTACCATATAAAGTATTTCCAAGAGAAAATAGTAAACATATTATATTCTATTTTATATAAAATCAAATTTGTTTCATTATTTTGTGCTGTTTTATGTATTATCTTCTGAAAAGACATCAGACCCTTTACATTGCCTTTGAAGTGTACAAATTTGGCAATATATGTACATCTCCTGGACCTCAATTTTATATCCACAAAATGATAACAGGGAACTACTAGATTTCTTGGCATGGAAATCATTGATTCTGTATTACTAAATTTCCTCAGGAACTCTATAAAATAATGCAACAGATTTTCTAAACTAGTACACTAACGAGGGTTGCAAGGCCATGTGAAAGGATTCTGGTTAGAAAGTAGGTCTTACACACGACTAATTCTAATTAAAATCACAAAAAAAGCAAACAGCAATTGAACAATTGGAAAGGGCAACTTTTTAAGAGCAAAATATTTAAATTAGTTCTTTCTTTAAGCATATTACTACGTTCAAATGGAAAAATACTATACAATATAAATTATAAACTTATTATTTAGAATTAGGTCTATATATAAAATCAAAAGTGAGTAATCACTGAATTTATGTATTAATTCAGTTCAAATTTACTAATTTGCAAAAGCCAAATAGAGTTTACATTCTAAAAAAGACCCAGAGAAAGTCATCAAAGTCAATGTGTAGGACAGATAGAATAATCAATCTTTAGAGATCATGTTTAGAGATGCTACAACCATCACCAGAAATTATACAATTATGCATGGTGATAACTGAGTCAGCAAATGACTCTTGAGATTTCCAAAACTTTCCACCTTTGAAGGTCATTTTGACTTTGAGAAAGAGCTGAAATTCATATAGACAAGAGAAATGAGCTTTCTGAGGACACACAGTTACCAAAATTTTTTCAAACTTGTCTTTCATTGGAGGACACTCCACAACAGCACATTATTTAATCACATCTTATGAAAAAACTCACAAAACAGGACTTCCAGAACAGGCTCAGAAAATGAAGAGGGCAGATTGTGATACTAGAGAATATTGCTGCTGTAATTTATATCTGACAGTGTGATTTAAAAGCTTTTAGGATTGTATTGCAAGATCAATTTTGAAAAGTTTGGTGATGGCCGTTAGAGAAATCCTAGGATGCTATAAGTTGGGCTTGATGAATGATGCTAGTTGAAGCTTAGAAGATTAGAACTCCGTTATGAATGCAGACAGTAAAGGCCAGCCTCAGAAAGCCTCCATTAAGAACAAGGTCTCCAACAGATTTTGAACTAAAGATCATATATGTCACAACATGGTAGAAAATTGGCCCATCATTTTTCACATGTTCTGAGTCTTTATGAAGACCAAGATCAAGAATGGTAGACCAGTCAATCTGGTGGAAGAAATTTCTTTTTTTACCATTTTTATTAATATGTTATTTATGCAAAACATGTTTACATTGAACTTGAGTATTGTGTGCACACATATAACACATCAGGTGGAGGAAATTTCAAAGATTAACATTTAGGCTGTTGCATAGTTACTGCTGAATGCTTTTATCTAGATCTATAGTAGAAATTAGGAGCAAATACGAAAGCCAAAAGATGTAAAAAGTTAGCAGTTTCAACAGAAAAAAAAAAACTGAAATTGGAGTCATGGAGAGTCTGGTTGTTGAAAATACTAGCATTATACAGAGGCCCAGTTCTCTGCATCAGGACAATAGAAAGTGGCCTGGAGGCACCTCAAGATTGTTAAGCCCAAACCATTTGTATGTTCAAGGGAGAAAAACTGAAATTTTATTTGACTAGAGCCTCCTGCTCCAGAAAGAAGGCCCAGGCCATTGGTTTCCTGAGATCAGTTCCACAACGCTTAGCCATCCAAGCTATTATACGTTTGAATGTTCCAGGTGACAACAAACCTTGCAGTCATCACGTGGTGAGGGTTTCTCAGATATGCCGATTGCAAACAGTTATGGCATCTTGGAGGCTTCTACCTAGATTCCAGAGGGAGGGCTGGGAGGCCAGGAAATAGAGCCCTGAGAAGGCACTGCTTGAAGCTCTGTGACTAAAGCCAAAAGTACTGTGGAGACCCCAGCTGGCTGTAGATAACAAAAATATGGATCATATGCTGAGGAAAGTTGCAGGCAGTAGGCCTAACATAGACACCACAGGGGCTGCAGCCAGCCAGGCTGTAGCGGGTGGGCAGCCCGATCTAAATGAGGTTCCAATCTGGCCACAACCTGCCCCAAATGCCGGACACGGAGCTATGGATTTTAATATTCATCCCACTGGGTTTGGATTTTGATTTGGTCTCCTTCCTTTTGTTCCCTTTCTTATTTTTGGAATGGGAAGTTTAGCCCATGCTACTGTATGCTGGAAATACTTCACTTACTTCTTTTTTTACTTTTACAGGAGCTCAGAGCTAAGAATTTGCTGTGAGTCTCAAAAAAAAAAGTATTTGGGTTTGTACTTTTCAGTAATATTACAACTGTTAAGACTTTGGAGACTATTAAAGATAGACTAGGCCAGGTTTGGTGGCGCAGGCCTGTAATCCTCACACTCTGGGAGGCTGAGTCAGAAGGGAATCAATTCTGAGTCCAGGCTGACCACTCTGTGACTTACTGAGAATTTATCTCAAGATAAAAAATAAGATGGGCTGAGGATATATTTCCACATGAAAGTCCTGGACTCAATCCCAATATACCATATTAAAATATAAAATAAATAGACGACCTCAATGCATTTTTGAATCTTTTAGAGGAAATGTTGTAGCTTGAATCTAAAGTGTTCCCCCAGAAGACTCATATCTTCAATGGTAAAGCTTTTAGGACTAGAAAAAACGAGGTTACTGTAATTGTCAATGGATTCATGCGTTGGTGAGTTTACAGATGACTGTGCCGTTAGCAGGTGGAGCCTGGTCAGGAGAAACTAGGGTCACCAAGGACTTAACCTGGAAGAATGCATTATTGTCCCTTTTCTCTCTGCTTCCTAGTCATCATGAGATGAGCAACTGTCTTCCTCCAAACCATTCCTCCATACTGCTCTGTCTTGGAGCCTGCTGACCAATGAGCCAAGACCAACCTCTCACCCTTTAATTTGCATCAGGTATTTTATCCCATTTTGTCCCAGGGGTGAGTGGCCACATAAGAAATACAGAAGAAGTAAGGAAGTCAGTATGCACAAGAGCTAGAATAATCATTCTTAGAGTTCTCATTTCCAAGTGCCATACTCAGTACCAGAAATTACACTGTTATACATAACAGAAGACCTGTAACTATAGTACCTCCAAACATTTTCTTCTTTAAACTCATATATACTCTAAATGTGTGTGTGTGTGTGTGTGTGTGTGTGTGTGTGTGTGTGTGTGTGCTCTAATGTGAGGTAGAAATATAAATATGTGATAGACAGTAATTTATCATGGCCAGTCGTAAACTGCAAATTAAACAACACATTGATAATTGTACAGGGTATAATATTAGACATAGCGCACAAGCTCAACATGCTGGGCTCAGACAACAGTGAATTTCTTCTCATTTATCATTGTCAGCCTCCAGCCAGGTTAATACAGTGCCCCAAGTAAATTTCTGAGTGTGGAAATACATACCTAAATTAGTTTGTCTATAGAGCTCCATGAAACTATGCTAATAGGGTCTGGCCCAATTATAGGGCCTGTCCTGTTAGAGCTTTTTGCTGGCAGGAAACATAAACAAACTAGCTACTAAGGAAAAATGGAATGTGCTGAGAAGTACAGAGTATGCCTCAAATAAATGAGAAAATGCCACAGCCAGCCTCAGAAAGGAAGAAAACCAAGACAGTTTTGAAAATTACTGGTTTTAGAGATTTAGAATAATCACTTTCTTTAAGGTGCTGTGGTTCACTTTAATTTTCAGAAATGAAGTCACTTCTCTCAATATTCAAGTCACAACCCACACACAGTTTGAGGGAAGGAGGACATGTCATTCATATTAATTGTTTCAAGATTATAAGGTTAAAGACAAGAAAAGTGATTCTCCTAAGGAAAACCCAGCTGCTGCCAAAAATTTCTGTAATCTTACAAAGTAGTTGAAATGGAAATTATCTTACCCATAAACTGAGAATATGAATATATAAGTGTGATACTGTCATATAGGAGATTTTTGCTAGGATTCTATATCATGCTTAATAGATGAGAAAATAACCTTCACGAAGCTGTTTCTCTAGGTGGTCACAAAAGATATTTCTTGACCAAAATAATGCACGTGATATCCTCAATACAACAAATAATAAACATATTTTCCTGGGAATTAGAATTCAGCATATTGAGGCAGATTAACAAATTAACTAAGGGTTTATGCTTTTATGACATTGAATGTATGCATAAAAATTAATGATTGTACTCTATCACATCTATGCAACATGCATGTCAAGAAAAAAGTTCAAAGTACCAAATATTTATGTTTGATACTAAGAAAAAAGTAAAACATTATGCAACCATTAAAACATGGCCCCCACATAACAGGGTAATTGTAGATGAATATTTGTTGGCATAGAAAAATCATAATTTTGTTCAGGCAAATATTCAGGTTAGGAAAAGTGCTTTTGTGCACATGTGTGAAGTTAAAAACCTTACATTTTATGAAAAGGTTATTTTGGTAAAAAAAAAAATCACATGATTAGAAATATTAAAGACAAAATAATGAATAAAGCAAACATGTTTTTCTTAGGTAAATCAGAAGTTGTATATTTATAGGACCAAAGACACCCAATCAATATTCAAAAGGCACAAAGAAGGTGCCTGTATTGACATGGACGATTTTGCTATGTGTAGAACAATGAGACATTCTGGCAGGGTTCGCATTTCTTGTTTTTATTGGTGTATTTTTACAATAGATAATATTCACTTTTGTTTTAAAAAATTGCTAAAAATAAAAAGTGTGTAATATTTCAACTGTTCTCATCCCCTTCCCTCTCCCTCTCTACTTTCCTCTGTTACCCTGATCCTCCAGGCTGTGTTTCTAATGTACCCGAACCTATGATCTGGAAATATTGAATGCCTAAGACTCCAGGTATGTGACCCTGTGAAAACAGGTCTCACCGAGAAAGGGAGACAAAAACCGAACCGCATACATACTTACAACGAACTTCATGGTAGATGTCACCTTTCACTGTTATTCAATAGAAATTCTTTGCCTCCCTGTGAAATTCTATTTTATACCTTGTTATTTCACAGACAATAATCCTATTGTGATCAAAGTCCTACCATCTCAGGAAATTACAGATAGGAACTTTGGATTATAAATTCACCACACGATAAAAGTGAATTTGGTTTAGTGTGTGTGTGTGTGTGTGTGTGTGGTCTATTTCTAGACATTGCATCTAATTGTTGCTAAAATGGCTGTGAAACTTCCCACAGCAATATAGTGAAAGTCAAATTTATCTACACATTATATGTTTTGTTTTTATTATCATTTTAATTCTGTGTTCGATTGCACTTACGATTGCTTAAAAGCCCTAGAAGGGATGTGCTTGGTGGACTCTTAAAGGCAAGTATCGATAATGTGCTTCCATTCTTCTGTCAAACTACATGTACCCCATTTGATTCTAAGCTGCTGAGTAAGCCAGTCAGACCAGAGCAGTGTATCTTCAAAAATATGGTAATGTAAATAAATATATGATGTTGAAAATATAGTACTTAAGATAACAAACAGAATACAATCACAGAAAGTGTATCTCCATCTGTAACAAAGGCCCCAGTGGGCTTTTTAAAAATTTGACAAAATGAGATTTTGTTGAGGCAAGGCAAATTATTAAGCTAATATAAGTAAGTTAAATTAAAATAGGAATACACATATTCACATATATAATATTGACATCTAAATTTTTTGTGTGTAGATATATTTTAATAAATGCTGGTTTAAAACTTAAAAGGAGAATCAACCATCAGGTGACACTTGGTTAAGCTCTAGATATTCACCAGTAAACAATACCCAGTCCCTATTTGCAAAGGGTTTAATAAGGCAAATCAGTAAACAACCTTGTGACAATTAATCTTCATTGTCAACTTGACTGGATTAAGAGACTTCAGGAGAGGTTACTGGACCACGGACATGCTACATTCATTACTGGATTAATCCACTAGTGTTCATAGCCATGAGATGGTAGGAAGTGTGTCCCACTTGGAGGAGAGTCCCTGGAGACCTGGCGTGGGAGGAGATACTCCTCCTCTAGGTTCTGTGAGTACATTGTTCTAACATTCGCTCCTACCATGGTGAGTCAGTCTTGGAGCCAGTCATCTATGGACTGAAACTTCTGAAACCAGAAGCTAAGTAATCTATGTGTTACTTTAAGTTGATTGCTTCAAATTTGTTTTTTTTTTCCCCAGCAACAAATAAAGCCAACTAATTCAGACTTATTAGGTTATTTAAATTTTCTTGAAAACAAATTTTGAGACAGGCAAAAATGTCAGAGACAAGACATCGAATGCCTTATAATGCCATCCAATAGATCTCTTCCTTACAAACATCTTTGAATCTTTTGCCTTTTTCTTGTATACATAATGTAGCAAATCTCTAATGCTCTAACTCAATTTTCTATCAAACTCACTTTACTTGTATGAGAAAAGTTGAATGTGAATATATTTAAAATCCAATTTTATTTTTGAGTCACAATTATCAACTAAGCACTTGGTACTACTTGGCAAATTCTACCATATTTCTTTAGTAAATTTGTTCCCACCTTCTCGGTAGATTCCAAAGCTTTCTCTTCTTCCTAAATCTCTCATATATTTTTCTTTTTACTTTGTGAGAAATGAACTAATAAGATGAAACCTATAATCCCAACTCACCAGAAGTCTACTAAACTCCACTCTTTTTTATAGTCTCTTACCTACTCTAAGATTTGCCCCATAGATTTTTTTTCCCAAACAACCTTCATCCATTTCTGCCTCACACCCATCTTTGCATAGCATTTCATTATAAAGTTAGAACAAAGCAAATTCTTCCATTAAGCTTTGCTTCCTTTCGTCCACTGCCCTGTCTCTCCTCCACTGCTCCACAAAACTCCCTGATATGGCTGCTCATCCCCCCCGCTTCCCATTAGTTTCTTAATATGCCCCAATCATCTCACTTTATTCTTGTCAGTGACTTTCATTTTACTTCTTCCAACAATCAACATTTGGGTATCATGTTCCTTTAACTTCTGTTGCTATGGTGACTGGTTTCCACACATCTGCCTTGCTTCCTGCCCTTTGCAATGTCCTTGATGTTGGTCCAACCCTCCATCCTAAGCCTTCTCCTCCTTAACATGATCAACCTCAACTCTTCTATCGTACTTGATGTTGATAGCAAGCATATACATGGTTGGCGTCTCAACTTTGCAAACATCAAATACGCCAAATAATTACGTACATGGATGCATAATAGATAACACACACATATATAAATACATAAATAGAGATATAGAGAGACACATACAGAAATGGACATAATATATTTCCAAAGGAACAGATCTTGGCCATCTCACAATGGGCACACCCAGGAGACGTGTCTGTCTGCGTTTTCCTGCCGCATGCATGATCTGCTGTCCCCCAACCTTCTTGATCCCCACCAGTGTTGCTCAGTTTCTCAAAATCACTCTGGATTGCCCCCTTTAGCTCAGCATCCTTAGGGACACACGCTGCACCCATATAGTCAACCACCTTAGCTTGCAGATGTTGTTGCCATAATCGATCCTCATCTCCACTGCAGTGGCTCCAGTCTCTTTCATGCTTCAAAAACTGCCCTTCTAGTCAATGCCTGGACCATTCACCTGTACCATTACAAAGGCTTCTCTACCTGTGGCACCATTTCTACTCTTGTACCTTCTCTCCGAGGCCAGCCTAGTTTGCGTGCTACATAGAAGTCAGAACGATCAAGGTTCTAACCATCACCATTTCCTGAAATCCTACAGTGGCTTCCAACACTTAGGATAACTTAGTTTAGAGTCCTACCCACCTTCCTATTGTCCTACTTGTCCTTGCATGCTTGATTTCTTTCCCATCCCTCCAATCTCTACCACTATTACCTCTGCTCACTCTACTACATGTATGCCAGAACTGTCTTTGCTTCTAAAACATGACAAATAAAATATAACAAACTCTTTCTAAACTGTCTACCACACGATCCTTCTTCCTGTTACCACTTTCAGGACTTTATCTGTCTGGCTTCTTCACATCCAGGTCGCTGCTCAGTATCACCTCCTTAACCACACATTCTCTGAAAACTTAACCCAAAATAGCTTCATTTGTCTTTCTAACTCCTTAACCAGCTTAAAAAACGGATCTTCTGTCTTTTCAGCAGCTACAACTGTCCAAAATACTACTATTTACTAATGTATCAATTTACTGTCTCATTCTCCCATGAGACTACAGGTTCTCTATGAATGGAAAACACTTCTGTGGTTTTCACCAATATAACCCATGTGCCTAACTTAGTATGCAGCCGAAAACAAGCACTAGATCATACATAAATATATATACTGAAGAACTGGTCAAATGTTTGACTTAAGAAGACCTCATCCTATGTTTGACATAGGAGTTGAGCAACAGAAAGGGGACATAAAGAGAAATAGGGATAATACATGCTTTGGCCCTGAGCAAGAATCCTTCTCAAACCTGTAGAGACCATTAGCTTCTCCTGGAACTTGTCAAGTGTGCACTACTTACCTGTGGTTCCTATCTCGATGTTGTGCTCCAGCAAGAATTTTTAAAAACTCTTTTGGCCCATAATCTCTACCTCTCTAACTCACTTGTATCTTTCTTCTATAGAAAAACAAAATAAATTTTTTATAATTGATCATCTTTCCTAATACACTATTCAAGTATTTTAAATGCTATTCTCAATTCCTGTACCAGTTTTACCCCCTAACGTCACATAGTCCAATTTTCTTTACCAATACCATATCTTTCTAAACCTCTTTCCAATTAATCTTTTTTAAGGTGATATAGCCAACTACTCCTCTACATTTAAAACTTTGCAATGATTTTAACAACTATTCCCAATTTTGACATGAACTCTTCCCCCAATTATCTTAATTACACCACCATTGAGACTCCAAAGTTTATCCTGTGGAATAGAGCTAGACCTTTAAGATAATTTCACTTTGTTCTCCTGGATTTCAGTCCCCCCGAAATTGCTTTTCCTTTAGTTCACTTTTCACATGCTTTTTTTCTTTGTTTCTTTCATGAATAATCTTTGTTAAGTTCTAACACTGGCTATAATCAGTGTTCTTACTAAACATGCACCATTGAATTACGGATATTCAGGATGTTTTCTGAGAAATCTTAGTAGTGTGGGCCTTTTCAAGACTTCTTTGATGAGGATAGTCAAGTAGTTTATATATGCAAGAGTGGTTCTCTGGGGAATCATAGATAGAAAAGAAAATACAGGTAATAAAGTTTCCAAGTTTTACTCCATGAAGAGAGAAGAAAATGGCATATTTCTTAAACATTTGAGAAGTAAAACAAACAAAAAAAGTTTTAAAATATATAATCTAGGGAATAAAAAAAGAGCAATACATCCTGATCCTTTTGTTTTGTTTTGTTTTGTTTTGTTTTGTTTTGTTTTTTGAATCAGGCAACCAGTAAATCAGTAGAAAGAGTTCACATTTGATGTGTTGCACTTTTGGCCAACTGGGAAGACTGAAGAGTAACCCCACAGAGGGAAGAGAATTTAGTATTACTTAATAAAAAAGAAAAGTGATTTTATTGACCCTATTCTCTTCGAACAGCAGGATTGTTGAAAGTTAACAGGCACTAGTGCTGTTCTTTCCTAGAGGCACTAAAAATAGTTCTTTTGTCATCAGTCTTAACGGAGCTAAACAGTCAGACCTATAGAATTAAAACCAAAGTTGAAGCTTGGCTCAATTCTCTTAGAAAACTAGGGGGCTGAGGAAAAACCTGTCGTGTCCTTAATCTGGATCATATGCTATGCATGAGATGGGGTGCAGGAATTTTTGAAATCATTCATTTTTTTAACAAGGAGATAACAGAGAAAGGACAAACAAAAGGGAAAAAATTAGAATGGAAAACAAAACCAGAGGCTCTTCCTACCCTGTCTTCCATTATGAATACAATGGGTGTGGCGTTTTACTTCCTTGCAATTTTTGTTTGCTTCCCAGTTGCCAAAGTAAAGTAGGAGCAGTTTAAAAGATGTCTTCCAGCAGACGATCAATAGAATTAGTGAATTTCAAATGTTAATGCATTCCATCATGGAATGGAACAGACATTCTCATTTTTCAATATGTTTTACTCCTGTCTCAGATGTACTACAAGATGGAAGAGCTATCAAAGATATATAATTTTCTTCTATTTAAATTTAAAATAAAAATAGAACATAAAGGAAAAAGTTGTTTGTGAAAAAGCAAAATCAGTTTTCTCAACGGCTTTACATATGCAGCATTTTTCCAACCACAGCGTGTTATCGAAGAGAGAAAGTGTGGACACCAGCAAAGAGTATACTGTAGGCTTTTAATTCATTTTTTGTTTTAACACATTTGGACAAATTTCAAAATATTTCCTATAAAAGTCTCATAATTAAAGACTAAGAGACCAAGAACATGCATATGCTTTTGCTTGATACTTTTTAAGGAGCCTTCTGGTAGAAAGAACACCAACGTCTACTACTGTACCATAATAGAGTGCTCTCCTCCACATTTCATTTGCTTTAGAAGAGAGAAACATAGAGTTTCTCTATTTTATCCAGGAAAAAAAAAAAACTTTCATCAGCCTCAGTTATAATTTATTGCCAAGACAAATCACATAGTATTGATATTATTAATATTGTTGAATGTAATATAATGACCAATCTCTGATGAGAGAGAGAGAGAGAGAGTAGGAGACACAGGGAAAAGAAAGAGAGGGAGGAGATGCTTTTAGTGATACAGCTCTGGCAAAAAGACTCCCATAGGGATGGAAAAAAACGCAGAATCCTGAGCCCCTATCTACTATTCACTAAAAGCACAATTTGTGATGCCTTTTGGGACAACCAGGGACTTTAAAACCATCTTTGCTAAAAATTGTGACTCTGTGTTTGGACCTACAAGTGATCAGTAGGCAACTAAAAGTAGAACAAGCCTTGACCTTCATTTTGCACCTTTTGTCATTGCTATGTTGATCTTTTACAGAGTGCCTGTCCAAGAACTGACCAGACAAGGTTAATTAGTCTTGAATTTGCATTATCCCACCCACCTGTAAGACTAAGGACACAAAGTGATTGACTTGGTCATCCAGCCATGCCCAGATATCTCCTGACAATTTTCTAAACCAGTAATCACCTAGATGCCAGGAAACAAAGATGGATACCACCGCAAAGACGATGCTTTCATGGGAATAGAACCATCCTTCAACCCTGAAGATCCCAGACCTATAAAACAAAGACTTCTATAATAACCAGGTGGGCCCTTAACCCTCCAGCTAATCCTTAAAGTTGTCCTCCTGCCTAGGCAGAGTGAACTAATCTGATCCCTTTCAACAAGATGTGCTTCTCCAGTCACTCAAGCTGGAGTCTTTTCCTAGTTTTCTAACTCTTCTTGTTTGCTAGGCTGATCATTGTTAACTCCTGGAGCTACAGCCCTTTACTTTTTCCTCTTACTTGCTAATTAAAACATTTCCTTAGCCCAAGTAACTCACCAGGGCAGCTCTTCTGAAATCTCAGCATGCAAAGGGCAGCAGCATTTCTCAGCAGAGGTGTGCTCCACGGCAGACATCAAATCGTGACACGCAGAGTCAGCCAGAAATCAGGCTCTTGGAATGTCTGCAACCAGATGTGTAGAATTTGAAATTTGTTTTTTAAAAAATCTAAATCTAAATGTGAGTATCACATTTTTTTTAAATACGGAAATTCAAAATTATAGACATGGGGTCATACATAACTAACTACTTTAAAATGCTCTTCCAAATTTCGAGAAAGCAAGCTACAAACTGAATGTTGACTGGAAATAATATCTTAAAATTTTTCTCTTTCTTCACTTGACCCACCTTTCCTTGTCTTTTGCACTCAGGGAAACTACATCCCTTTATTTGTTAATGTAAATTTTCTCTTTGCATAGATAGCACATTTATATGTGTTCTAAATTGTTTATCTTTTATATATATGCTTATGTATTGCAATATACTTGACATATTCATATATATATATATATATGTTTGTCCTTTGCATATATGTGCTACAATATCTTCCACTGAGTATTGCTCATCCATTTGTGTTATATTTAAATAACTTATTTTAAGTAGAATGTTTGGGTTTTATCAAAGTGACAATTTTTTAATTTGTCAATTAGTGATAGATTAGGAACATTTAACACTTATAGAAAGATATGTAGAAATAAAATTTTAAAATAACCTAGTAATAAAATTGACTAAACAAATTAGCTTATAAAATAAAATAAAAATTATACTAGAAACTAGAAAAGAACAGGACTAAGGGAACAACTTGCAAAAATATTTATCCTGGAAGATGTAATGAGTAGAAGGTATAATGACATAGTTTATGCAGCACCCTTCATAGTCTAAGTGCAGCAAATACAAGAGACTGCCTTCTGTTGCCAAGTACAATGCATGCATTAAGGTGGCACAAAATAAAAGTGCATACAATGATACATACATGTGTACGCACACACACATCCACAAACACAAACACATATATAAGTGCATACAAAGCACATACAAAAATACACACGGGATATATATCATTTTACGAAAAACATATGTTAACATTGACATTCATTACAAATTTTGAACTACAGTTCTAGCTAGCCCTGGTATACCAGACTGAGTTTTTCCAGATGTCAGAATGAAAACGTACACAAAATATTGTTTCACAAATGGAAATAGAAAAGCGGGTGTGCTCGCATGACCTTATTTCTAAGAAGTGGGAATTTCCCTGAAGGTTACTCATCATTCATACTGAAAACGTCAACAACACCAATACAGTTAGGTATGTAGGAAAGGAGATACCAGTTGATACTGGCTAAATTTATACAGTCAGACTTTTGTGTTTTTTGTTATGCTGTGTACCAAAAAATAATTAAATTGATTTTAACGCCATTTTGTGTCCATATTCCTTCATGCAAGGAGTCTTCATACACTGCCACTTGAGGATAAACCCAAGACCAGGCTTCAAAGAGCTCGTGGCCTGACCAGGGAAACAAGAAATTGATCCTTGGGACACTGTAAGACAACTTTTGTGAGAAAGTATGAATGCCTCAGAGAGTCAGACAAGACTTCATAGAGAACGTCGTGGCTCAGTATAGCGCAAAGAGGCACAGCCTGCTCCAGAAAACACCAAAAATTTCTCTAAGAGGAGCACACAGCATAAGGTGCAGAAGCAGGAGGTGAACCGGAAGCAGTTCTCATGTTCTAGTTTAAGGGCTGAACGCTATCCCTGCATGAGGGATAGGACATCAGAGCCTACAGCTTTCTTAGGACCTTGTTTATCTCTTACTCCATCTCAGTGAATGATGGGGCTTTTAACAGCTAAAAAAGTACGTGACCTTCTCATCTGTGTGTTGAAAAACAGTTATGAGCACATGTTGGGACTACTATGAAATATGTCTTCATTATGTATTGAAAAACATAAATTCTGAAATTTAAAAAATGATGTCAAGTCCTTCTGACAATCTTGCCACCTAATTTTCAAATTTTGGAAAGTATATATTTCACTTAAATACACAACACCAAAGTTCTCCTCCTCTTCCTCATTTTTTTCTGGAATGGTTTCCATGGTCATTTGGTTCCTTTACATTTTGGTGTCACTGTTTCTTTTGGCTTTGTTGCTTGACTTTCAGATCACGATCTGACTGACTAGATTAGCAGGGTTCAGCTCAAGCTCTCTTGATAGCATTCATGGTGTTTGAGTAGAAAACAGGTGAGTAACTAACTCTGAGATTGAGTGACATTTAATAAAAAAGGCTATTTGTTTAACTGGATTGTGATGTTTTCTGAATCATAAAAACATGGAACGTTATGATGGATGCCAGGCTATATTATCTACTACTGGATTTTAAGTGGCATTTGTGGAGTTTCTATGTAAACTGAAAATTGATGCTTTCTTTTACTTACCTATACGAAAAAAGTACAAGAATTCAGATTTTTTATATCATTTAGTATTGTAGGAATGAAATATTAAATGGCTGTAGGAGAAATGTGAATTTTAGACAGGAAAGTACGACACATTATAAACCTCTCTATCACTCTAATCAGTCTTCTGACATGAAAATAATAGAGCTGCGAAATGCAACGTCTTTTTCCATCTCGAACAAAATGCTTTAGGTGAAAATATAGTGTGGAAGGTTAGTCATTGGAAACGAAAGTGATGCCCTCTGGAAAGACGTTTATTTTAATATTTGTATTTGCTTTGCAAGGATAAGCAGCACCTTTGGTTAATCTTGAGGGTGTTTTGGCATCTGTTACCTGAACCGTGTGACTAATCCAGATTCTCACTCAACAGATTGAAAAAGATTAGCCTACTTCTAAAACCTTCATTTCATGGACGGAAGAACTCCCTGGATTTCCATTTTATTCTTCTTTTCCAAGTCTCTGAATATGGGGCACAATCAAAACCTTGATTTCAATTAGGTTCTCATTTCTGTTTTCCTACTTTTTCCCTCTAATGTCCCAGGACTTTTTTTCTTTCTCTTTTTCAAAATGGAGTAACTGAAATAATTCACAGAACTCCCCATGTGATGCTAACACTGACTTTCTTTTCTGGTTGGAAAAATAAAACAATGCTTTAGGGAGTCCCAGGAAGAACTCTCAAGTCCACAACATTTAACACCTTCCAACATAAACCTCAGAGTTCAAAGTCTCAGTTTCATGAGGAAACAATTTTGAACCAGAAGTAAAGATTCAGAGAATCCTAAAACAATCATTTTCATATATCTCAGTGAAATGTGTAGAAATGGACACAAAAATCAGTCATAGTGACTTTTTATTCAGGTGAAGTGAGGAAAGGGGATCTGCTGTAGGAAACGATAAGGTGTGTGACCTGAGTGAGCCTCCGCGGTGACTCTAGGGTCGCTTAGTCAGCGTGGCAGTCTTGATCATCTGCCTACACTCCTCGGAGCTTAGCACCTGGGGTAGCTCCTCTATCTTCACATCTTTTATCCTTATTTTGTTCCTACAGACCATCAAGTTTTGCCGGTCTATACCATAATGGTCTATTCGAAATTCTCTTGCGTAGATTTCTGTTTCTATATGAAGACCAGGAAGCAAAATAATCGACAGAATTTGAAAGACAGTATCATCATAAAACAAAAATGTGACACTTTAAGCTTAGTTTCGTGGCATAAGAGAAGTGACTGCATCCCGGGTGGCTGAGGCTGTTGGCAGAGACGGAAGGATCGATCTACTCATTCTTCACCAGTTCCTGTAATGAACTCTGTAAACATTTGGACATAAAACTAGAGGTGAAGGTGGTAGGCAGGAGTTTAGGGAGGAAAAACCGCAGAATAAGTTTATCGGGTGAATCCCTCCCCTCAGAAGCTGTTTTTCAGTTGAGGTTGTTTACACTTTCCCCAGATCATGTCATTAATATGTTTCAGTTTCCTAAAGTTAGTAAAGTAGCTGCATTTCTTCTACCTTGACAGAATCCTGACTTCCTTCACCTTGAGAAAGTCCTGGCTTTTTCCAGTTAAGACGGCATAAAGGAGGCGATCGTTTACAGCCATCTTGCAGCTCCAGCCAATCACTGGGAGTCATCTGACTGCACTGGTCCCACCTTTGTTCTGACTATATAGGAACCTTCAGGCCTAGGCCGCCGCGGTTAACTATGCAGGACCCCTCCTGGCTTCTCTACCAGGAGGTTTTCTTAGTATCATTTTCTTTTCTTTATCATACAGAGACCTGTTTGGGTTTCTTCATGGTTTCTCAGCAAACGATCTTTCTTTTCTTTCTTCATTTAGTTGAACAAACTGTTGCTTGTATAATTTTCAGATTCCAGCTACTTTATTGGTGATGTCCCTGGGCCTGGGAATTTCCCTACAGCTCCAGTGTGAGAGGGGATTTACTTCAACAGAGTTCCCCAACAATAAAATTAACCGAGAGAGAGAGAGAGAGAGAGAGAGAGAGAGAGAGAGAGAGAGAGAGAGAGAGAGAGAAATTTGCCATCACTGAATAGAAAAATAAACTGTTGTCTAGCTTATTTCATCTACACACAAATGTTTCTGAACAAGGTAGCATGGATTTTACTTCTAAAATTTAAAAAGGATCAGGGTCATACCTCACAGTCTTTTCAGAAGTGACTAGATTGAGACATATGATATTTTATTTATTTGCCTGTAATATTGAAAGTTTGATAATGAAACACAATCCCTCTCTAAATGACACTAATTCCTTCCACATGGTCAAGGGTATTGAAATAAGTGAATAAATAAACCGTAGAGAATCATCACAATAACAATCTCAACATTCGCAGCAGCACCCACAAGTTCTGTGTAGACGCCTGTGGCACAAGCACACAGGCAACAGCATCATAAAAATCTCCCATTTCTGCAACCGATTTGTTTCACAACCAATAATTAAAAGATCAGGCCATGCCATGGCTTGTCACTGGGAGGTGAGGTGACTGCTCACTCCGCCCTGAATACCTTAGGCTTCCCATAACACTGAGTCACCCACCAACCTCAGGATTCAGGACCTGCTGTATGAATTCGCAGGTATTAAAGGATTTACTTGTGGATTCATTACAAAGACTTGCTTTAAATTTAAACTAAATACTAGGGCAGTTAATCACATCTTTTTGTCAATTTTACAGAACTGCAACATAGAGAAAGCTCTGGAAATGAGACTAGGGACAGATTCTCACGAATGCTCTCTGCCAGAGATAATTTGGGGATTACAGTGATTTTTTTTTCCATTTTACCAAATTTGCTATTGATTGACAGCTTTTTTAAAAAGTAGAAAATTATTCTTTACCATAAAAAAGTGATGAATCTTTGAGGAGACATATTTAACCTTATTTAAATGTACATGATGCATATGTATTGAAACATCATACAACTTATAAATTGTATAGTTTTTATGTCTTCATAGATTAGTTAAAATAATTTTATTTTATGTGTGGAATTGAGAACGGGTGAAAGGTAGAAAATATGAGTGAAATTCAGTCCCCAGTCTTGGACGATGATATCCAATAGGAAGAGGTCGAATTTTGATTTTGTTTCGTCTGCCTCTATAAAGTGTTCACTTCCCTCCCTCCCCATTGTGATTCCACATCCTTATGAACTTGACTATGTTACTAAACTCCCCAAACAGGGCCTTTAATGTCATTATTCATTAGCCCATTTATTCTGGCTCTTTTTGTTGGTGTTGTTCTAGTAATTATCTTCCTTTAGCTCAAAGTGTTTTATACTCAAAAACAAATTTGCAATTCCAAAGCAACTCTATTTTCACTTATATACGTTCTTTTTTCACAGAGTTCCTTAGGATTTCAGGTCCAAAACGCTTTTTAGCAAAAAAAAAAAAAAAAAAAAAAAAACCCACACACAAATTTTTGTTTACATGAATTTAGCTCATTTAACTCCATTTATGAGGGTTTTTAAAACACATTTTTTGACCAAATGTAAACAAAATTTGATTTAATTCAATTGTCTCCATTGGGATTAAATTTTAATGTACAAAGATAGCATCAGATCCTTTTAGCAGCTCTATTTAAATTTTTGGAAAGAGAAGACACATTTTAACAAGGATTTTTCAAGGATACAACCCTAGGCAATAATATATCCTATTTTATGATCATAGGACAAAATATTTAGCCATGGTACTGGTTAAACACCTTATTTCATTATTTTAGCACACTTCTCTTTTCTATCACTTAAAAATTCTTTAATGAAATGTTTATTCTCAACCTTCAAGGTTGTTTTCTCTTTTTGTTTTCTTCCGTATTCTTAGAGAAGCATACTAATTTAATTACTAATTCATTTTTTATCAGATGCACTGACAAGTTACTCTTCCCTTTCATGATGTTTTGTTGTCTTCATTTTGAGACATTTGGTCAAATGTTTGATGTGTTACCCTGTATTTGTTTTTACTCTTACAATTTGTGTTCTTTCTTTGCAATTAGGTTTAAGGAATTCTTCCTTCTGTTATGGGCATGAAGAATTTTTTTTAAATATTAGTTTTGCTTTTCACATTTAGTTCCACACTAGGTGATTTAATATTTACGTGATGTGAAATAGAATTCTACCTTTTTAATAGGAATATTTGATTTCCCAGCATCATCAGAAAAGTGATAATATTTTTTTAAATCCCCAAGAGGACCCAACAAAGTTTTACCACAAATCTTATGCTACATTGATTTGTGTTAAATTAATTGTTTCAATAATTAGAGGAAATTTTTATAGATCAGTAATGGGCCCCAAGAAAACCAAGAGTAGGTCCCTTCTTTCGAGGAATAATGTGGGGACAATTGTACTTCTAGTGTTCTGAAAGGAAAAAATATCTCTAGTGTGAGTTTCTGATGCAGCTACCCTCAAAATAAGTCTTCTTAAAGTGCATGAAAATCAGGAAGAAAGTGTTACGTGGTCGCCACTGTTTTCCAACACCAGCATTTCAATCAGTGGCAAGGAAGTGAGCGTTGGGTCTACCCAATTTAACTATTGAACATTTCTCCATGATATGCATCATACCAACAGCTCACAAACTACTTACTACTAATAAGAACAAGAGTAACCCTGATTTAATTTCTGTTAGGTCTTGGCAGTCACAAAGGATAGTTTTTCAAGTCAATACAATAAAGAATTAAAATGACTGAAAAACATTCCAAGAAATGTTGCAGAAAATACATCTTAAAAAAGCAAAGCTAGAACATCTCACATTTCATGATGGATTTTTTTTTTTTTTTTGACACAAACGCTTTGTAGCCCAGGCTGGTCCTGAACTCACTATGGAATCCAGACTGGCCTTGGACTCAGGACAATCCTCCTGTCTCATCCTCCTGTGTGTTGTGTGTGAGGAAGAAAACAGAATTCATAGTTAAATATTGCAGAATAATTCTTACTTTTAAAAATTCTATATGTATATATGATACATATAATTGTACCTCATTTGAGATATGCTCTATACATTTTGTATCATATTTTTATATGCATATATAAACAAAAATTCTGCCAGCAAATGAAATAGTAGCATGTTATCTTTTGGTGATGTGAGCTTTTGTTTTCATTTCTGTTGTTGCATTTTTGGTAGTTTTTAAGATTTACTCAATGAATTTGAATAAACAATGGCAAAAAATACATATATCTTTGGAGGCAGGAAAGTAAGAAAACAGACACAAATATTTACTTACATATTTAAAATATATAATAGTATATGTGGAAACTTTAAAAGTGCCCTTTCTTCCACTACAGGAAACACTCCTGTTGCCATCCTCAAAGATATGTGGGCATTTCTGCCCCCTACTGTCCACCCTCTGGAACTATCCAATGACTCAGACATTTGTTACTATTAATATCCTGAGGAATCTGTGGTTCATAATATTACAAAACACTGAGCTACATTCTCCAGAGAATCTGAGGCTGAAGACTGTCAGGCTGTACTTTGAGAAATATGGCCAAGATTAAGTAATATCTTAATCATAATTAATTTACAACATCATAACAAAAATGAACATCACCCTTAGGAACAGAAAAAGAAAGGAAATCATTTTTTTCATTGTTTAAAAAGTATATTAGTATTCAGGCTTGTAATTCCAGCACTTGAGAGGCTGAGGCAGGAGGATTGCCTTGAGTTCAAGGCCAGCTGGAGTACATACTGAGTTCAAGACCAGCTTGGACTACAGAGCAAGACCCTATCTCAAAAAAATATATATATATATAGCATATTAGTATTTAGTATATTACACTCATGCATATTAAAAATTTTACAGTAAAATATGTTGATGTAATATAAAAAAGCTTATTAATATATAACAATATAATTTCTCATATCAGTAATGCTAATATGTTGTAATATTACTATATATTTATACACATATGTATATCTGTATGCAGTTGCACATATTCATGTTTCTATGTATTTATAATGCATTTCATGCATATGTATTACATACATGTACATACTGTGTGTATACACTTATACACATTTACATACATGTACATACTGTGTGTGTGTGTGTATATATATATATACATACACATTCTCATACAATGCTGCATTTGTCACCTTTTCACAACAATGAAGCAAACCTGTGACCGGCATCCACATTCAGCTCTGTAGCTCATAAAACTTTCTCAATTTGAAGTTCTAGTTTGTTTTAAAAGCTGACACGTTCAAGTTTATTGTGGGTATTATTTATTTCAGTGTTTCTTCAGAGCAAGTTTTGATGTAGTGAACTCTTTAGATCTACAGTCACACAAGCAATTTACTTACAGCCAACAGAAGACACTGGAGCCAAATTCCATCCTTAGATATGCCCTGGACAGCTTCTATGAAACTCAGCTATGCATGTTTATCTGAAGGAAAGATGCTGGCCATGTGATGATAAATATTCTCTTGCATTACCTGTAACCAAATTAAAATAACTGCAATAACAATTATAGTGTGGGAAATAGATAGGATTGGAGAGAAAATGAGAAATCACTCTGAAAACAAATCCACTTATCCCTTACTTCGTAAGGCATACCTTAAACAAGTATTACTGTTGTGACAACTGTGTCATTGTTTCCTGAGATATCATTCATTATAGATTAAAATGTTGAAATTTTCATCCAGTTTGTCTTTGTTCCATATTCTTTAATCTGTTTTGAAAAATCTAGCATGAGTGTTTTAAACCTTAGTTCAGGTATCTAACATATAATTCAAAAACACATTAGCTGAGGATTTAGGAAACTAGCCAGCAATATGTTGGTTTTAAATATAAACTGGTAATATTTGCCTAATTTACTCTTGCGTGTGTCCACCACTCTAGAGCAAGAGGAGATCCAGAGGGAAGTGCCCAAGGTCTTTTCTAAGGTAGACATACTAAGTTTCACTCATCACGGATTGACACTTTATTTGCCACAAAAATGCTGTGAGGATCAAGTGAGCCGCACAGTCTGTGAAAACACCATGAACGGAGTAAAGCCCAACGCAAACAGCTGGTGCCAAAAACTTCTCACTGATGCTAAATAGAATCAATTAACCTGGATTTCAGCTTCCTTTCCTCTTTTGGATAATCATATTGTACCAACTGCTCGGTGAAAGTGTCAATGTTGAGTGGGTGTGAACTGAAAGAGTCACATGCCTTCCCATGTGCCTTGGAAGAGAGGACTTGACAATCAACTTTGATCTAAAAATAAATAATCTCTCTGTAATGCATTTTGTCTTACAGATTAACTCACCGTCTGCCTGTGTTTCCCTCATTACAAGGAATCAAAAGAACATTTTTCTTATACAATTGAGAAAATTAAATTTTAAATGATACACACACACACACACACACACACACACACACACAAAGTAGATTACTTCTAGCCATAAGTGACAGAATATTTAGTCGCATTCCCTAATTTTTGGAATCTAGGACCATGGTCATGTACTCTCTGTTCTCAGGCTAAGCATATGACATAAAAAGAAAGAAATTTAGGATGACACTCTCAAAGGACTCTCAGGAGTTCAGTGGACAGACTGAGGGCAAGAGGGGCCTTGTGTAGATTCCATGGTTACATGATCTTCTGAGCCAGGAGCTTCTCCTGGCTGGACCAATATTCTGCAGAAAAGAGCAATAATCTAACACAGTCACCTCGTCCAGCAGCTGAGGTCCCAATAACTCTACCTGTGAGCAACTATGGGAAGCCATGTCCATCACCTGGGACAGCAAGTTCTGTTACCAGAACATTCTGAATTCCTCCAAGCAGGCACCTGCAAGTGTCTCAGGAACTGCATTACCAGGGGACTTGGTACTACAGGCATTAGGAGTAAAGAAATACAATTGTGTCTATCTTCTTTCCTGCCTCATCGACTGATTTCTAAGGGAACTAAAATGCCCAGGGGCCTGAACCATTGACCTGGGGATCCTTGATATAAGTAACTGGAGAATATATATTAGCGGAACTAACCTGGGGACATGAAATGGCAGGTGACAGAAAGGAAACACATCCATAATGTATATTATCCAGTTACTTAGACTTGTCAGTAAAGAAATCAAGAATGTTCCCAAAATTGTGAAGATTTTTGTGAGTCTGTTTATAAATCTGTAAGTCTACTCTTTCTCTCCATCTCTGCCTCATTGTCTCAACCTTCCTTCCTTTTTCTTCCTCCTGACAATCTGGAAGCCAAATATTGGTATTCAGTGGCAAAAAGGAATACATGATTTAATGAAGAAGAGTCACATAACAGCACCTTGCCTACTTCATCTAATGTAAAATAGATTTTGTTCATATTGCTCTTGAGAAAACAAAAAAAAAATTTTGTAAAAAAATAGTTGAGTTTTCATTCATAGGATAGCTTCTTTTCGATTAAACAACCAAAAACACATGGAAAAGATACATAGAAAGTTCCTTTAGAAGGTGTATCTGACATAGATTCTGCAAATTACTGCAATTGTAACATAAACCGATAATCCTAGAACTCCTACCCTGCGTTAACTGCAGCCGTAGGAGACTTTACAACTGAAGGGGCAGAATAGAGATAGCGCTGGCGGTTGTACCAGATCATTCCAATCTTCATATATATTTTTCTTTTCTGCAATTTCTCAGAAAGCCTCAGCCTTTGTCAGGCATGTGAACTAAAACTACAGATGTCTATCAGCAGCCCCGCCTCAGAGGGCTGCTCCTCTAGACAGAGACCGCCCTGTGGGCAGGTGTGGTGACCTCTTCGAGACACTTCCCTGGAATCTTCCCCCAGGAGTCCGCAAGCAGCACACCGCACTGGCCGTGTCTGCCACACGTATAGGACTGGCCATCACCTGCTTCAGTCCGCTTCAGTTTTGTGTGATCTTCAGGGTCACAGCCTCAGCATGAGCTCCCTCCTCGGTCTTTCCTCCTCCCTGCTGTCCGGCCCCGCGCTGCTCCCCTCCGGTCCTGTGCCTGCGCTCACACAAGCCCACAGCCCTCCACTCCTCTCCTCTGTGTCTGGCTGACAAGTCGATTATCTCTTGCATCCATTCGGTTTGCCAGTGTACTTTGGCACCACTAAGTGCCAACCCATGAAGTAAGCTGGAGTTTATGTGATTCCGAGAATAAACTTGGTTTGAAGAGCAGGGCTCGGTCATGATCCAATCGACTCATAAGCCTTGTTGATAGTTTGGTTGCTACAGAACAGCTGAGTACCACTTCCTGTTCATCTCCTCCTCCTCACCTCACTGCTGATCGCTCTGTATCAAGCCACGTGTGGACACACACCTGGATTCGAATACAGGTATAGTTCCCATGCGTGCACTTTTCAATAACTGCCAGTATCTCTCACAAACACTTTATCACCCAAAGCTGTAGTTTAATAGATATAAAATGATAAGCAGTAGGAAGTCTAAGTATTACTGTTTTCTTATTCTTTTAGAGAACTATTTTCTTAACTTGTCACAGACAGGTTTAAATAACTTAAAACATCAAAGTGTTCACTTGAGGCAGTCTTTTCAGAAAAAAAAAAAAAGTCCAAAAATATCATTTAACATCACACAAAACATCATTTCTTAATCTGAGATTGGCCTTAATAAACCTGATTGACTGTGATGGTATAAACCACCTGAACACTGTGCTGAGAAGACTGGCTCTTTCTTCTTCCTCATTCACGTTTAGGGATTTGTGACTGCGGCTTTTGTTGTCAGGATTTTATTTTATTATCTGATTTATTTATTGTTATTTTGTCGACTGCAAACAAAAGCTCACAGACTAACCTATACAAGACTCCTCAAAGTTTCTAATTTTCAAGAGGAAAGATAAATTCTTTGCCCTTTTTTTTGCCTAAATTCAAATAAATCTGCTGGTAGGGCAAAGGACCTCTAATGAGTAAGCACTTAACAGAGCATTTCACCCGGCAACTGTCTCCAGATAGCAGTTGCGTGAGTCATTGGAACACATGGATGTCGGGTAGGCTCCAGGGATTACCAAACTCTGACTCAAGGGTGGAGTCTGGTTGCCCAGGCCTTTCACAGGGCTCAGCACACTGGCTGATGTCAGTTGATCCGATCACAGTCTGAGGATCAGCAGGGTTCAAACAAATGCTGTGTTCATTCAGTTCCAGTCAGAGATTCCAGGGGCCCAGCCAAGAGAATCTTGATGGCACAGGAAAAGCTTCTGATAATAGAAACTACTGGAAGTCTCGCTTCGGTATGGCTCCAGGCTTAAATAGATTTCCATTGTCAATATCCTATTTGTCACTTCAGGGCAGTGAGTCAGGACAACGGGCTACTTTTGAGCCAATCTCTTCAGTTTCCTTGTTGATTTTTGAAATGCTTCTGTTATGGAATCTGTATGAGGAACCGAACTATTTTTATTTATAATTACTTCTCCATCTGTCTTGGTATTTCTATAAACAGAGACTAACGCCCTGCATGTTAACCTATTTTAACCAGTGGACTAGGCAGAGACAACATGGTTTTTTAAAGAGTAACAGGATAATATGAACATTCTGTTTCAGAATGCAAAGCTGATTTACAAACCACTCAGAGAAAGATGGCTTTCAAAAATAATTCTGACTGAGTACTTTATGATGAAATTACATAGTGGCTTGATTTTTTTCAACTAATAGAGAATTTTTTTTTTCATTGAGTGTTTAAGGTGAACATTTCCTGTGTTTTTTCCCTTCTGTGTATAATACTAGAAGAATAATTCGAAATAATAACGTACCAATCATTGATTTATTAGACAATCTTGAATAAAGTCCTTACTATGCTCTTCAGACTTCTCATACATAAAATGAGAAGAGAAACAATGCCTGAGCCTAATTAAAAAGATGGCTGACATGATAATGTAAGGTAATGTGAGAGGTACATAAAGGTTGTCTAAAATATGTCAAATCTTGCTATGACAGAAGCACAAAGCTTTTTACTGAGATTATACTACAGCTGCATTAATAAATGGGCATCAAAGACTCCCTAGCTTCAAGAAATCAACACTTTTAAATAAATAATCCATGCCGTTGTGGATATTATTGCAAAGTTTAGGTTGCTTGAAGTATAGAAATTGAGTGTTTGCACTCGCCCAATACAAAATAATTTCTGTCTAGACATGTCAATATCTCGCTACAAGTGATAAAGTCTGTTTTTCTATTTCATGGCTTTATTTCTAGTCTCAAGTAGGTTTTTCTAGATAAAATCTACCATGAAAGTCACCTTTTAAAACTGTATGCTTTGGTAATTTTTAGTATATTTACAACTTGCTACATCCATAACCACCATAAGACCCAAGTATATTCACACTACATAAAGAAACCCCAAACCCACTGGTGGTCACTTTGTCTGCCACATCTCTTCCTCCTCTGATGAAAATTAACCTATATCTGCCTGTGACTTAGCACCTCTAGATAATATTTCATATTAATATTTCCAGAAAGTTTCTCCTCAGATAGCTTTGGTAAGTTTCACTCATACTTCAGTATGTACCAAAACTTCATTTTTTAAAGGACTGAGTGTATTCCATGGTATGGCTACACAATGTTTGGATTAACTCTCTACGATCCTGCCTTATTTAATTATATAGGCACGTGATTTATTTTCACATAAGCATTTTGAATTTCTACATGGATGTCAGTTCAATCCAGTAAATATTATATTTACAGTAGCTGAATTAAAGTGCCTAGTTTCTAAATAAAATCTCTGGTCTTTTTCAGGAATAGCTTCTGTTGGCCACTTTTATGTCTTTGTATAGGTTTATACCAGATTTCTCTTCAGTGAGACAATGAATCTAATACTTAAAACTCAAATGAGGAGAGGTTATTTTGGCTTACAATTTCAGTGGTGTCAGTCCATGGCTCTAAGCAATCATTAAGGCACCATCGAGGCATAAAGGATACTGTAACAAAGCTGGGCAAAAACAACAACAACAACAACGACAACAACAACAAAATCATATCACAGTGGCCTTGGAACAAAGGGTAGAAGAAAGAACAAGACATAAATTCCATTCTTCCAGTGACAACCCCACAGCCCCAGTGACTTGCCTCTTATGACCAGGTCCCATCCTTAAAAAGCACAGTGAGCAATGAATTAATCACTGCACTAATCCAATCACCTTCCAAAATCACCATCTATAAATATAAGGCTTTGGGGATAAGTTTTACTTCCAAAACATAACGAGATTATACTTTCCCATTTTCTAGAAATATTTTGTTGTTGTTGATAATGGGAATATTTTAAATAATATAATGCATCACTGCTGGAAGTCAGATTTTCTTTTCCACTGTTTGTTGTTGTTGTTGTTTATTAATGAAAGTTCTGGAAAAAAATTCTGAGGTTTGTATTCTCTGTCATGGGTGTCAACTCTTCACCCCAGAAACAATCCCATAATTGCCTGGAAGCAGTGAGTCTCTCAGCTTTCTGGGTTCTGTGTCTCTTCCAGGCACACTTTCAAGACTCAGCCATTACATCATGGTTCTTCCATACCCCTCACATGGTGCTGGCGCAGAGCCTGAAGGATATTTACAGGAAGGGAGACCATATGATCTTCTCTGGTCTTTTCTGAGCACGTGCATAGCTCTATGAATGTTTACGGCTTTCCACATTCCCATTTGTTCTCTACAAATGGTTGACTTTTTCTTCTGAGAAGTTCAGAGTCAAGTCCCTTGTAGTCAAGACTTACAGATAGATTTCTGGGAAATACCAGAAAAATAAAATATTGACAAATCTGTAGATGGACTTTGAAGAGTAGAAATCTTGGTTTTTACCTACCAGTGACTACTGAGGTTCTGGTTTTCCTTGAGACTACATGCCACTTCCAAGGCTGCAGAGATGGAAGAAGGTGTATGATTAGAAAGGACATGAAAACCACACAGAAGTTTTTGTTCTTACCAAAGTTTATCTTTGTGGAATCAATATGGGTTATTGCAAGCCTTTCATGAATTTTCCAACTTGGAAAAGCCAATTGGGCTGATTTTTGCCTGTGTTCTCACTAGTCTTGTAGAGTGTGGTATTTTCAGATGTCCTTACTCCCCTGAAATCCCACAACTATATCTATCCAGACAGACAAATAATCACCTTATTTTATAGTCATCAGAATCACAGAAAACAATCAGACTTAATATGCATAATTCTTAATTTGGTTGAGCACATCATTCAGGAAACACACTAAAGAAGCTGACTCCAGCTTTGACCTTGGGACACCTAAATTCTTGGCAGCCACTGATGTGACTGTATTGATGACAGACAGAACACACAGCTCTTGGTTTCATCGTGAAGGTGTAACTCATCCTCTAACAATATTACACAAATAAGAGTAGATTCTCTTCGGTTTCCACAAATCACTCACACCAAAATGGCTTGGATTGCTTATTTCTCACAATTGGCTTCTCTCTATATCTTTGAATTCTTTGCTAGTGCATTTCAATATGAGATTTCAAGTTCGTATTTGGTCAGTGCTTTATTCTGGTGAATCAGAATAGAATATATTGTTCAAACAACCTTGTGGTTTAGGTCCATTTAAAATGAAATCAAACGTATCACAAACTCCCACGGCTTGTTTTGAAAGATACATTTTTAAGTTGCAGTACAAACTAAATATAAGGAAGAAAGCTAAAACAAAAGAAAGGAAATTTTCCTGTATAATTTTGTATCACATTATAAATACAGTTCCTAGTATTTTTTATCTGTACCATTTGTTCCATGCAACAATCTTTTGAAGGAATTAATATATTTCACATTTAATAACTAGGCTGGGGAGAGCTTACATATTATGCTCTAATTTATACAACTGGCAACTGGCACAGTGAGACTCCTAAAGGCAATTTGTTCCTTTTCTTCTTTTTTAATAACACTTTCATTTGGAAAATAACCTTAATGTTAAATGTATCTTCTGGTTTTTGGATCCAGGAAGTTTAAGAGTTTAAATAACTTCTCCAATTAAGAATATATAGATAGCATTTCTCCAGCTGCCTTTTCTTAGATAACAGCCAGAGGCAAAATCTTTGTTCGTAATGTCATGGACTTATAATTTAATAAGAATGCAATATTATTAGAAAAGCATGAATCCCAAATGAGAGGGACTATTGATTAAAATTGAAGAAATAATAGATTGCAGGCATTTCCAACAAAAATGAAGCAAGTTTCTAATAAATGTATATACTACTTATTGTTTTAATATATTTTTAGTCAACTTAATTACATTTTTGAGTTTTAAGAATATCACTTAACAAGTAATAAAGACAGGCTCATGAGCACCATAATTTTCTTGGTCTATTCTCAGCATTTATACATATGACACCTAATGTTTTCATGTATCATCACTTTAATTATTTTAATGCTCAATACATCCATGGGATTTTGATTTTTCAAACAAATATTCCATGAATTGATATTCCAGATATTTTACATTACTCTGTAAAAACTATATTTCAGTTTTTAAAATAAGGACAAAATGCAATACATAATATCATCACTTTTTTCCAAGTTTTACAATGTAGATCTGGTGGTCATGCTGGCTTATTCTTTCATTGGAGAGAGGCAACTTTGTACAGAATAGCTATTTTGCCGTTATACAACTCCATTATTTTTTGCAAAATCTATTAAATGTTTGCAATTGAGGTTGTTTGTCTAGTGGATCCACAAACTCTTGCTCTGGTCTTCTCAGAAAATAACAGTCATTTTATCATATTCTAATTGCCTTAGTAAGGCAGAGTGGATCTTTTCTGCTTTAAAACTTGAGTATTCATCAAGAATTCCGTGTGTGGTAGCATATTTAACTATTTTAACATTTTGGTACTTGCTCAGTTTCTTGAAGATTTTTCATACTTACTGGATAAGATCATTTATTTATCATGAAATAAAGGAATGAATCGTTAATTTCTATTTGAAGAGAGGATATAAGATATGGTTGATGTTGCTCTGCTGAATTTCAAATAAGTACTAGAAAATCTGGAACTACCCAAGGGTCTCAACTGATACTCAATGTGCCAGAAATGTTTCTTAAAATAAAGTCAAAATACTGGCAGAGAACTAGCCATTTCAATAGGATTCTCAGTTGGGGTAGAAAGATGGTCTTTGTGAGAAATTACATCCTTATTCCACAACACTGTTACGTAGTCCAAATTAATATTATTAGAATATTGTGAAAATCCCAAGGTAATAAACAAAAAGAAAATAGAGAACATGGAGAAGATAAAATATTAGTGGCTATAGCCAAAGAAAATGCAAATTCATTTTTATTTGTTGCACTTCATGTCATGGCCAAGAAAAGGCTCCCCAGAGAAAGTTCTCACAAACTACAACTATAAACTTAGATTTTTTTAAAATTAAAAAAAACAGCTACCTGGACATAATATTTCAGGAAGATTACAGGCAAGAATCAATTTGGAAGAAAAAGTAGCATGGAGGGATTTTCCTGATTTTTCCTTATTTTGTTTTGCTTTTTGCTTCTTTTAATGATTTTAAATCAAGAGCAGACTGCAGTAAACACAGACAAAAAGCTGACAGAGAAAATTCATGCCTTTCCTGGCAAAACAAACTGGAGGACAGAGTTGAGTGCAATCACTGCCATCAGACAGTGAAGGAGATGTTGCAAAAAAAAAAGCCGATAGCCACTGGGGGCAACCCCAGATTCTATGTAAAAGCTGAGCCAATTAACTAGCTGGCCTTGAACCATGCACACGCCAAGAGTATGCATAAATTTTGAGCTAGGAAACAATATCTCTAGATACAAAATAATTGTCTGCTGAAATATGACAGAATTCAGATCTTTTCCACCATCAGGATACTCAGGAGACACTACAAACTCAGTCAATACGCAAAGAAACACAGGTTCCTAGCCCATTTAGAAGAGAAAATGCAATAGAATTCAACACTACGATGGACATACATTGCAATAAGAAGACAAGGACTTTGCTTTCTCCTTTTTAACAATGTTCAGTGACATAAAGCAAAATATGACACCAGTAAATAAAAATATAGTGAATCTCATCAAAAATAGAAATTAGAAAAAAATGCTGAATAATAACTCAAAAAGGGAAAAATAAATGATATAAGATAAACATTCCCTGATTAGACTTAATAGCAGAATGGAGTTGACAAAGGAAGAAAGAAGTATATTAGATGAGACAGATCAATGTACCTTTTTAAAAAATAAGAAATAGAAAAAAATATTGAAAGAAACTGTGAATAAACCCTCTATAGACCTGTGAATTAATGTTAGCATTTACAACATACCTGTAGTTCAAGTCTCATAGCAAGGAGAAAATGAGACACATTAAATTATTGGAAAAAGGATTGAAAAATGTTTTCCAATTGAGTGAAAGACAGAAGTGTATAATTTCAAGAGATTTAGCAAATTCCAAGTGTAGGCATGAATAGTTACTCATTAACCAAAAATCCTAAAACAAACAAGCAAAAATGCTTCTAAGAGCTAGAGGAAAATACAGCATTACTTACATAGGAAAATTAATTTGCATATCTTTTGATTTATCAGAAATTTCACAGGTTAAACACAGTGGATCAACTTTATAAAGTGCTGAAAGAAAAGAATCTGCCAGCTCTCAACTCTACATCTAGCAAATGCACTCTTCAAAAATAAACATAAAATACCGACTATCTCAAATATCCTTAAATTGTGTTTTGGAAGGAAATAATGTATTTTTTGGTTTCACAGCTCCATGGATGGAAAGAAAGTTTGTCTCAGTACGGATTACTCCACATGTTTCATCACACTTGATTTATATAATTTTGATGATGAGGCTTGGAAATTTTAGACTTGATGACAGTCAGATGAAGGTTTTAGGTTTAGAATTCACGCTGGAATGAGGAAGGTTGGGGTAAAGTGAATGTATTTATACATGGGAGGACATACATTTTGAGGAGACAGGCTCTAGAGTCTCCTGAGTTAAATATTGTATCATCTAAAAATGCTCATGCCTACTGGAAACTGTGAATGTCACTTTAGTTTGAAATAAATAAAGACTTTGCAGCTACAATTTTGAGGTCATAGTGGATTATAACTGTTCTCAATTTCATGTAAAATATTTAGAGTATCCTTACAAGAAGAAGCAAATTTGGACACAGATAGGTGTAGGAAGACGGCCATGTGAAAACAGAGGCAGAGATCGGAGATATTGCTGTCACAAAGAAAGAAATGCCAAAGATTGCTGGCAGTTACCACAACCTAAGAAGGAAAGAAAAGATAAGTCCCTGGAGCCTCTGAGGGAAGTGGACCCTGCCAACAACTTCATGTCAAACTTCTGGCTTCCAGAGTCTGACAGAATAAATTTCTGTTGTTTAAAAAAAAACACCCAGTTGTGTTATCTTATTACAACAGATTAAAAAGTGAATCCAGAAAAAAACAATTATTATTACTGACTCATCATGTTCAGAACTTATGGAAGAACATGAAGATATAATAAAAATCAGGAAAATTTAGAAAGTTTTATGTTTCCAGGTTAATGTTCAAACAAAAATTACTATGTACTAATAAAAATCCATACAGTGTATTAATAAAGTAATAATACAAGAAAATCTTTCTATAGATACCCAAATAGGTACCCAAAACTCTAAGGTACCTAGCAAGAACTTTTTAAAATTAAAGGCTCAAGATCTTTATGAAAACAAGTATGAAGTTTAATAATACAAAAAGAAGTGGCCCTATCTTGTTAATGGCATTCTAATCAAAATTCATAAATGATTTTCACAGAATTTGACAAGTATCTGACTGGTGAGATGTTAATTACAGGTTCAAAAAATAACTTAATACATCAGAGACAAGTCTAGATCTTTGTAAACAAGTTTCAACATTTCTGGCTGCTGGGATTAAGTATACTTTTGGAAGAGCCCTGAACTTTCCTAAGCCTATGTTGTAAGCCTGACTTTGGCAAGACAAGGTGACTAGCGCTGGAGCCCTTCTTAGGAGCATGGATTATGAAAGGGGGTTCCACATTTGGCAAGGGAACAGAGTTAGTGTTTAAAATCAAATCGCATTGCACTTCGTCACCCTCAGTCAGCCCATCCTGCATAACAGAAACAATCACATTTGCACGTTGTCCATTTATCTCATGGTCATTTTCATAGTGGCATTCTATCAATGAAAGTCTGAAAACTCAGACACAATACAGGACATCTTCCAACATCACTGGCACCACTGAGCAACATCTATTCTGAAATACTTTGAGAGGACGCAGATACTCAATGCTTACTGATAAGAAAATCCAAATGGTTGAAATGGACCACACACAAAAGACTGGCTATAGATGGGCGCCCCTCTTATGAAATGCACAAAAATAATGGCGTAAAAAAACTCCAACATGGGTTACAGGGAAGAAAGAGGGGCAACGGACTGTTAGGAAAGGGATGAATCTCTGAAAATGGGGGAAAGGCATAAGGCAAGGGTGAGAGGGCAGGAAAAAGAGGCCAGAATTGGTGTGGACGGCCACTGGTTCCCAAAGCCAGGTGTTTCTAATGTGTTAGAGAATTTGGAATTCATGTGTATAAAAAATTAATAAATAATTCATCTAAGGTTTTCTGAAGTCTTAGCAGCAAAATCCATATAACAGTGGAAAGTTCCTGAAGCAGGACACCTTTGGACAATGAGACCAACTGAGTTCTCATTTCTGTTTGAAAATGATTCACACAAGACAAGAATTATTTTATTTCATTTATTTAACCTCATTTTTGTTATGTGTGAAAGTCATGAATCTGTTTTTTTTTTAATTTCTTATATTCTAGAACTAAAAGATAAATTGGAGAAATATTCTTTCTCTTAATAAGGCAGAAAAAATTCAATAGAGGTGGTAATCTCCTTTAAAACACTTTCTCTCAAAATGTATTGCCTGGACTCCTTTCTGGTTAGGCAAGTTGACATTTTACCCAAAGATTTGTCTAATAAATGAAGAAACATACGGAGTTCTAATAGTCATGATATAGCAATGTCAATTTTTTAAAATTAACTTTCCCAATGTAAAGACTGTTCATAAATGTAAATATCAAGCCCAAATCTTAATATAAATTGTATTACCAATTGATTTTTTAGCACCTGGAATTATCATTATCACAAACAGAATTAAGAGATATATTTAATAGAAATTTTCATTTTATTTGATAAAAATTCACTTAGTAAAAGATGAAGTATTAAAAGGATAAATTTTATATTTAAATTAATATTTTATACTATAATTACATTGTTTGGGCATATAAGTTATACAGTGTATATCTGATATAAACCTCTCATTTCAAGAATTTCTTCATTGTCTTCAAATATTAAAATACTCAAATATTCACATGTCAAAAATACATGAAGAATAGAATTGGTAGAAGCAGCTAAGAAACAGGAAAACAGCAACTTAGAGAACAAAAGTTCACTCTGTGTTGTATGTGTGCATCTGTGTGTGTGTTTTCCTTTTTAGTATAATCTGCCTACAAAGTCTAGTAGTCATTGATAGCAATAATCGAATAATTGCTTCTCGACGGTGAAGCTACAAATTTTTGGAAAGTTCTTCTCCACAGATTATCTTTCCTAAGCCTTGATACAAAATGATTCATAGAGTGTAATCTTTCTGGGGGTGGAGGGGTAGGTTTAAAGTTCTCACAGAGAGAACAGCATTGTGGAAAGGCAATTATCTTCATGTAAAGTCTATAAGCCTATACACGCCAGGTGAGAAAATGAAAGACATTGAAAATTGAGAAAGGTTCTTTGAGGCCTATGATCTAGGTTTGAAAACCAGAATTTAGACCATGGTGTACAAATTATATGACCAAAATGACACATAAAATAGCCCATCCTTGAGGTGGAGACAGTAAAATAAAAATAATATCACATAATTATGGGATAGTAAACTAATTAAACAATGCCTATAAGGAAATATACACTCATTAGATACATTTTTCTCCTACGCACCTTCTCCTCTTCACACCACTGTCATCTGTACTACTACCAATATTACTATGACCACTATGTCATAACTTCACAATGTTACTGCTAATTTTTCATAGAGGGCTCACTAGAGGTCTAAATAATAACCAGGCACAACCATATTCTTAGCTTTGGTAAAATTTATTTGATTGTTATAACCTGAGTCCGCTTTCATACTTAAGTGATAAAATTTGGACTAAAGAGGATTCTTTACATAGTGAACTACAGTGAAATCAAGTTGTAAACTAAGAGTAAAACCTAGAAACCAAGGCGTTTAGTCTCAGCCAATCACAGTGGTCAAGATTCAGGCAAATACAAACAGATAGTTGGATTATATGAGGCAATGGATGCCTGCACCCAGTCTGAATGGTTGATTGTATATCATCGCCTTTTCTCTTGCCATAATACGTGTGTGCGTGTGTGTGTTTGTGTCCGTGTGTGTGTGTTTCCTAAAGATGGAAGCATCTCCGACCACAACATGCGTTTTTCCTTAACTTATGAAACTTTTTCTTTCTCAAAATATTTAAGCTAAAAAAGTTAAATTTTTTTATTTTCAAGTTGAATCTTAAAGTAGACAAATATGAGATTAAATATTTCTGGACTTGAAGTAGGTGAATGTTTTATTACATGTCTAAATGGTTATCACACTTTTTCCTTAGAATTGAATTTCCTTCTTTAGAACTTCACTGGAAGATGTGCAGTTCACTTGAATCATGTTCACAAAAGTATCAGGGAGATTTTTAGTAACTAAAATTTCATCGTTAACAAAGAGATCGTTCACCCACCTATGGAGTTTTGGATCTGGCACTTACAGGATTCATCCTGATGACTGTGTGGCTTTCCAGCGTGAATGCACTCAGAGGGGAGGAATCTCTGAATTTGCCTTGGGGCCTCCCACAGCGTACATCTACTGATACATCCTTTGTTCACGGACTCTGAAAGAAAGACAATAAATGCCTGGAATAAGCTTACAATTGTAATACTGTACTTTTAAAATTTAACTCAGAACCTACTATATGATATGTTTCAAGGAAAAAGTTTTAAATGCATTTATTCATATACTTAGTAATATTGACTATATGTTATGCTATTTGTGTTATAAGAACCCTTAGCAAATACTATATTCATTATTCTTTCATTACACTATAAAATATGTGTAAATATGTATACAAAAATTGCTTTTATAAGATAGAAGACAGCAAAAAGTATTCTATGAGCAAAAAATTGTAGAAATTTACAGAAGTTCTGAGCTATAAATATTTTTTCTGCATTTTATTCCAAACCTATTTTTTTAAATCAATACATTACATTTTAGATACAGTGTGCTAAGAATCTAAGAGCAAAGAGAAATAAAATACAAAAATAAATACATGGGTAGTTCAGACCAAACATATTTGTCATTATCCATCTTTGTAAAATAATGGGTTAGTCATGGGAAATGAATGTTAGGTTAATTAAGTCAGTTTCTTCTTATTATAGATTAGGGAAATTGATTCCAAGTGCATGCTTACGGTGAGCAAGTTTCCATGTGCTTCTGACTTTACCTGATGTAATTATGTTCCTTAATCCTTATTGAGTAAGTGGGATGGAAGGAAAATAAAGTGTAGAACAATATGTATTCCTTAGGAGATGACTCTGGGCTGATGTGTGAGAGGAAATGCGTGAGAGTTAAAGCTTTCGTGTTTGTATTATATTCACTTTGGCAGTGGAGAGGAAATGGAACTGTAACCTGAACATTCACAGTGTTATGTTGCAAGTTTATGAAAAAATTACAGTTCAACATCTGAACATATCTGTCTGCACATCAATTGAATTAAAAATAATTTAAAGTCATAAACAAAATAACCAGTTTTAATTGGAACTGTTTTTTCCTAATGACTACAAAATATAAAAATAACAACAAAAACAGGAACATACTTTATTTTTTTTTGAAACAGAGTCTTGCTCCAGAGTCCAGGGTGGTCCTGTCTGAACTCAACATGTAGCCCAGGCCGGCCTCAAAGTCATAGCAAATTTCTTGCTTCAGCCTTCTCAGTGTTGGTGTTACAGGCCTGTACAACACAGTATGTGGTGCTGGGGTATTGAACTCAGGGCCATGTGCTTGCTAGGTAGGCTCTCTGGCACCTGTGCTATTCCTCCAGCCTATAGCATACTTTATAAGCCTCACAAAGATAATATGCAGACATGAACAACAAAAGTTTGCCGTTGTATTTACAGGAGCAAATGCTAAGTGTTTCCTCTAATGTATCATTAAACTTTTATCAGATCATAGTTCAAATGTGTAAGGATTTAAACTCATTTTAGCTGAATAATGTATGCCAAAATGTATATCATCCATGTCAAGATAATAACCTTCACTTAGCTAATGTGCTTCAATAGACTGATTGGCACTTACCCATCTTAAACATAAGAATTAATATTTTGACAACAGAAGAAGAACGTTTTTATCATTTTGAAAGTACAGTTACAGTGCATTGCAGATGTGGGCCATCAGACCTTCTATTTGAATAAGAATTTGGATTTATTCTCTTTACCATTCGTTATGTTGATTGAGATGATCTATTGTGTCAGATGCATCCAAAGTGAATTTCCTGTATATTTAGGCTTTCGAGTGTTCTTTTTTACTATACCCTTAGGTCTTTGTCACCAGAGCACAAATGACCAAATGACCCTCAGGTTTAGTCTTTTTTTCACTGAAGTTTAATCTACTCTTAAAAATGAAGTAGGAAAGGCTGTGTGGAAGGTCAAAAAAGAAGCCTCGCAGAACCAAAACTATGATCAGCTTCAAAGGAATTGGGAAGGGAAGTTTACTACCGGATAGCAGGTCCAGGTATGAGCCTGCCCATGACCCTGTGCCTGGCTAACAGGTCCAGGCATGAGGCCAGCCACATGGCATAAGGGATAAGCGGGAAGGGACAAACAGGATAGGAAGGACAAAGAGGATAAGAAAAAGGGATGAGAAAAGGAAAAACAAGGATAAGAAAAGGAGCCAGGGGGCTGCTGACGGCGTGAGCAGAGCTTCTATGTAGTGTGGGTGGATTAGCCAGCAGGAGGGTCAGGATTGGGCTGATCAACTGGCATATCAGCTGGAATGGGGCCGATGAGGACAAAGCTGGTTTGCTCAATAGGTTGGGAGAGGGGGCATGCGGGCTGTGGGTGAAGGGAGTCAGATCCCCGTTGGAGGTCAGGTGTTGCCATCAATTGGCCAACAGCTGAGCTAGCAAAGTCGTTATGTCAGGGCCTGAGAAGCCAGGTTGCCAAGGTCAAAAAGGAATGAGGGAACAGTTACCTGTAAGCCGAGGTCATACACAGAAAGTCAAAATCTGAATTTGGAAACAGAACATCCGAGTCCAGCACAGGAGTTACAGCATAGGAACCCCACACTATGGTCCTATATTAATAAGGGACGGGGTTTTATATGATGAATGATTGACGTAAGGAACCGATTTAGATCATGGTTAAGAGATGGCCACGTGAAGGACGATTGGGCTTTCCAAATTTCTACTCCTTCTCTCAGCCTTTGCTATTCTTACACTTATCACAAAAATCCCAGCTGTACACGTACCTGTAGACTGAGTTCCCTATATAACTCCCTTTTTTGTAAACAAAATATATGAATTTATTCTTTTTGGAAACTTGAATCTCTTCTTGAGTCCTCTTGAATCTTCTTCTTGAATCTCTTCTATGTAAAATTCGCCACAGCAAGAATGTTATACCGCATATTCTTGTATTTTCGTTTGTTGCTATTGGACTGTACAGCATTCTCAGTGAGCTTTTTGCTTCCCAGAGACAGAAGACCTTACCTCATGATTTGAAGAGAGGATAAAGTATCAGTATGGGCCAGGTATATTGGAACATTGATAAACAGTACCTTTAAAATATGAATAAAATACTGCTAATTTGGCTTCAGGTTTTCAATGACAAATAATTGCTTGGTTCTTACAATAGCAATTATCAGTACGAGGATATGGAATAACTTACAACAAGAAAGGGTGGCCGCCCTTATCTAAAATTATCTTATTTTGCAGTCTTCCAGAAACTTCCCATTTTCATCATTAAAATTGTATTAGTTGTGACAAAACACTGTACCTTGGGACAAACCTTAATACAAGTTATGTTACCAACCAATTAAAGGCCAATTTAATCATGAGCTCATCTGTTCACTTGTACCTCAAATCAAGAAGCCATACATGGAGGGGGGGGACCCTACCCAAAGTTACATTTTAGAAAAATGGTGTAATGGTTTTGATGTGGAATGTCCCTCAAAAGCCTCATGTACTTTGGTGTTTGCCTTTCCTTAGTCCTACAGATGTCATCCAGGCCTCAGACAGAGTCCTTCATCTGAATGTTTTCTTTCTCCAGCAAGTATCTTCATACCTGCATTTCTGGTATTTCTTTGCTTCTGTGGGAAGAGGGCATGGGGTGGAGTGCCTAGAAACTGCTTTTCTTTCTCACTCGTTAGGAAATAAAACCTTTAACTTAAAATGGTGAGCTTCCAGTACCAGTTATAACTATGAATATGTAACACAACCATTTTTGGTAGTTACTTCATAGATGAGTTACCAAACCACTTTGTAACCTTAATTATGGCTAAAATGAGGGCTTGCCTGGTTGGGAATGACTATGTAGTTCAATATTGAGTGCAGGCAAAGAAAGAAAGAAAAGAGATAAAGGGAGCCATCGAAAGTCACCAGGGGATTACACAAGAAGACTCAGTTCAGAGGATTACCTACTCAGTTCAAGAAGGAAAGGCTAACTTAATGACAGTTGTCTCTGGGATGATTCTGCATGGTCATTGCAGAAGAGCTTTTCCCTAGCTTGTTCCACGCTTGTGCCCTGCTGTGGAATTATCTAGAAACCACCCTACAGACCTCCCCACAGATAGGAAGCACTAGCACCATCTTCCTATCTAGCTCACAAGCGTCACGATACCCGGAACTTTCTCTTTTCTGCATTGTCTATGCAGATGAGCATATTTCCTTGCACAGAGTCGAAATAGAGTAGCAACAGAGTGATTGATGGGTAAGATAGAAAACAAATAAGTAAACATGAAGCCTGATTTTTTGCTGCTAACTTACAGCAGAAATTGTAGCTCCCACTTTTGATTCAGACACCATGGACACTGACACTATGACTTTTCTTTCTTAGATAGAGCCAGCTGAATTTCCCTCCGAATGGTCAAAGAGTGAACCACACAATAGCGGTGAGCTGAGCCGAAGACCCCATGTGTGCTTCCTTTTTATCCTCGTCCCTGAGCTACGTGCAGTCAGAATAGGATTTCACAGAACTTTCTCACTCTGACGAGCATTGTGTCCAGCACTGAAATTTAGACAATGACAAATGGCATCAAGTTATTTTTAGATGTATTCTTATTCACTGAGTGGTGGAACTTTCTAACAGATTTTCATTCTGAAAGTCAGAAAGGATTTAGATAAAATCAGGAGACACTAGAGGCCTATGTCTTTAGCTACGAAGCTGGGGTATATGAGAAAACTGCAGAAAATCTTATTGATTCAACACAAACACGTGAGCATGATATGTGTGACATAGTTGGCAATATGCTACAGAACCTTGTTATTTAGGAATATTCCATTTGCAGCTAAAATAAAATTACTGTAGAAGAAGAACTCTAGGCTTACTATTTAGGTAATGTATAAGATGTAGGTCATTCAGAGTTATATGCTTTCAGATAGTATATTTGTCATTAAATATAGTTAGACGATTTTGAAATCAGTTTTTCCTTCTCCAAATACCCAGTTATATACTACATAGAAACAAAGTGAGATGTGAAAAACCTTCCACACTCTTAATGAGAATACAGCTGCTGTCGCACTAACTGCCAGCCCTCTGCACTCAGCTTGCTCATTCTGCAGGTAATCCTGGCCTACCTCGGCAGGGCCAGGGCTAAGGGAGTGCAGACGTGCCATCACTGTCAGACTGAAAGACTCCTTGTGGAGTCACACACACGACCCGTGGAGTCACACACAGGACCCACAGAGTCACACACAGGACCCGCAGAGTCACACACACGACCCACGGAGTCACACACAGGACCCACGGAGTCACACACAGGACCCACGGAGTCACACACAGGACCCGCGGAGTCACACACAGGACCCGCGGAGTCACACACAGGACCCATGGACTCATGAAGGCACCACAAAGTTGCTGTTTGTTGCTGAGCTCCCCAAAGAGTTTATACCTGTGCACAGACAGCACCGGCATATATAAATATATCTGTATGTGTATACTTATGCTTGCGTTCAAACACGTTTATGGTATTGTCTAAAAAAAATCTAAAGGGTTTTAAAGTTGTGACACTAAAATCCCTCGGGTCGTTAAAAACACTTCATGTGACAAATATTCCTGGGTTTCTGTTACATACGAATAAGGCACTGACACTGGCACCTTGAGAATGTCATTTTCTCTTTGTGTAAGACTGGATATTGAAAGGATTAGAGGTTATGCTGGGAAGATATCCAGTTTATCAGAAATACTTCTGTTCCACGTTTTCAGAATTTGTTCAGCAGTTTGGTAGCATGAACTTGACTTTCCTATCTACTCAGTGAACTCAGTGGCTGTAAGCTCTTTTCAGTGGAGTTTAAAGCCAAACATGTTTTATATGATTCTGACACTCTACAACACCCATAAATCAGAGGTGGGGAAGACAGAAGACACATGGTGGATCTGGGAGCACAGCTCAGAGGTTAACACGCTTGCCTAGCAAACAAAAGGTCCCGGGTTCAATTCCCCAGCACCACATAAATTGGGCCCGGTTGTACACACCTGTAGATTCAGAACTCCAGAGGTTGGGGTAGGAATTGCCATGAGTTCAAGGACAGCCTGGGCTGCAGAGTAAGACCCTGTCAGAAAAAAATACACGGAAAAATAGATGTTTGCCCTTATCCTATAAATAAATTTTAACTGCATTAAATGAGTTCACGCAGATATTATAAATTTGTGTCTTAGTGTAAACAACATGAACAGGAAGGGATTAGATCAGTGATGAGAAAATACTTGAACCCATTTTTCCATTATGAAAGACGTCTCCATAGGTATGTAAGTAGAGTTAGTAATTTGGAGAAGGAACATAATGTATTTCCTGGTAAGGGTGATTAATTTTGAGTTCTGAGTGCTTTATCTTTAATGCATTAAAAAATAAGTTACCATATGAATTTATCTTTATACACAGGAGCTCTTTCTTGTGATTCTTAAGAATAACCATAAAATGTGCTAGGAATGCAATTTGCAGAAATAGGGAAGGACCCACCCAAAGAAGCCAGGCTGTGTTCCAGTTTCCTCTCCCTCCTTGAATAGGATGTTCTCAGAGTTTGGTTCCAGAGTCCTGCATTACCCTGGGGCATAAAATCCATGGTGTGCTGCTTTCTTGGGGTCCCTAGCAGCAATGCAAGTAGAGCAGGTGTGAAGATTCTCTGCACCCATGTAGCCTTTTAGGCCTTCGAGAGTTGACTCACAATGAATCCTATTATCCCAAGCCGTCTATCTCTGACTAATAAACTCACTCAGTATAGCTTGTTATGAGTTCCATGAAATGTCCATCTCATTAGACAGAGATAAGCGAGTAATTCATACACAGCAGACCTACTCCTCAATATATAGTAAAGGAGAATACAAGATATAAAAGAAAGTGTAACATAAAGGCCTCTACATATAAATTAAATACATAATTAATAAAATTAACTTTCTTCTTTCTTGTTAAAATGTGCCATATATTTTATTTTCAGTATTTTATAGAGTTAATTTAGAATGCACAAACACTCTGCTGTTGTTAGAGTCCTTATTTATTTTGTGGAAAGTCAAGGAACCTTCTAGGCATCTTAAGTTTTTCATCTATAAATAAAATGGTTAAAATAGTTAAAACAAAGTACTTTAAAATTTTCTTTTTGCTTCTACAATTTCATATTCTATTACTTTAATTTTTAACAACATCTAGTTCTCTATTTTTATTCTTTCCCATCTGACAGAATATTAACCTTTTTTTGTTTTTGTTTAGAGAAATCTCCTCCCATGATCCAGGGCATCCAGTTTTGCTCAGTTCAGGGTGGATGTGGTTGAGAAGAGTAACGAGTGTTTCTTTCCTTGGTGCTGGTGTAATGGCGTGACTGAATTTGCTTCTGATGATGGAAGTGCCAAGCCAAGGGTAGCTGAATGGTCCCTACTGTGCAGCTGGGAATGGTCTAGTCTACAGGAGGAAAAACAACAGAGGAATGGACCCAGACAGCCTTGTGGTTTCTGCTTGAGCAATTGGGCCTAATAGGCTTGGAAACACTCAGGATCCTTAATTATTTGAGTGTTTTTCTCTCTGTCTCTGTCTCTGTCTCTCTCTCTCTCTCTCTCTCTCTCTCTCTCTCTCTCTCTCTCTCTCTCTCTCTCTCTCTATCCCTCTTTCTCCATATCTCTCTCCCTCTCCTTCCTCTCCTTTTCTGATTATTTTGTTATTTTCTAACTTGCTTGACTGCTACCTGAATTTGAAAAACAATAAAAAAGTAGCCAGGTCTGACAGTGCAGGCCTGTAATCTCCACACTCTTAGAGGATAAGACACAAAGATCATAAATTTTGAGCCCAGCCGGCAACTTAATGACTTAATCAGACTCTACCTCAACATCAAAAACAAAAATGGACTAGAGGTGTAGCTTGGTGTGATAGCTCTGTGTTCCATCTTCAGTACCAAAAAAAAAAAAAAAAAAGACAAAGTATTTGATATTTTGATGTGCTTCTTTTCTTTCTCATTATTATAAAGAAAACTGTGGATTTTATGTCTTTAAGTCCAAGGGAAAATTCAAATCTGTTGTTGATTTCAATATATTTACATGATAGGTTTTTTTAACCAAAACATTCTTTATATTTATAGTATATCTGGTGCCAAGAAGCTAGGACAAAATAAGTCATAGAAAATGAAAAAATATGTGAGAAATCAATATTTATTTATGTAGTGCCCAAAGTAGCCAACATTTATTCTCTCTTTATATTGTACTGCAAAGAAATCACATTTTTAATTAGTGCAACTATATCAAGCCATATATAATCTCCAGGATCTCCCTGACTACTAGTGTAAGGACAGAGAAGTTTTTTTTCTGCCAAATGGAAATTTTGATGGCAGCATCATTTTTTAGAGTTGGAGTGAAAATACACAAGATGGACTTGAAAACGTATTTAGAATTCAACTGAACATATTGTCACGTGTCTATCAGTGACTGGGTTTTCCCATCATGAGGACTGCTTGGAGTGGGCAGGAGGTGGTCTTCTCGTAGAATGTAAGTTTGAGATGCTGAGAGGAAAAATGAGTCAGAAAAAGATTTCATCACTGTTGGGAACCAAAATGCATTGCCTTATTTTCACTATCTCAGAAGTAATTTGAATTGATATTTCACACATTCTTTCTCTTTTCTCACCAACTTTTCTTGTTCTATGGATATGTGTGACAGCTGTAGGAAAATTTATAGGATTCGGATGTGAATAACGGTGATTAGATTAGATGTGGAGTAAATGGCAAAAATAGATTCTTTTTTGAGGCATGTAATTGTCATTGTCTGAGGTTTTTTTTGTTTTTTGTTTTTTGTTTTTTCATTTTAACTCAATCCAGCAAGTCAGTCAGTTTATTCTGTAGCAGACAATAGCTCTGGAGTTTTTTGTTTGTTTTGCTTTTGTTTGTTTGCTTGTTTTGTTTGTTTTGAGACAGGGTCTTGCTGTGTAGCCCAGGCTGGTCCTGAACCCACTGAACCTAGTACACAGCCTAGGTTGGCCTCAAATACACAGCAACGCTCTTGCCTCAGCCTCCCTAGTGCTGAGATTATAGGCAGACCCCACCATGCCCCGCTTATGTGGTGCTGGGAAATCGAACCCAAGACCTTGCACTTGCCACTTGGACAAGCACTCTAACTGCTGTGCGTCTCCTCCAGCCCCATTGTTTTCTCTTAACTTGAACTAAGTCTATTCTCTAGAAGACTCAACCCACATCACGTTAGTCAGTCCTACAATAAATTACTCCAATTTATAAAACTAACAGACAATAGAAGAAAACAATTTTACTCCAATTCTATAAAATTGCTGTCATACTAATTGTGACTAAGATATACACATGTGTGCACACACATGTGTGAGCAAGAATACACACACGCACACACACACACACACATACACACACACAAATGTGTCATTGGCTCCTTGATTACCTGAAACATTAATAGCAGGTAATTATAAAATATTGTAATATTTATCAGATCGTTCTGCTCAACAACAAATTCCACTTTCAAAGTAAAGACTTAAAAGCAAACCGAGAACCAAATTTTCTCACCTTCTACTTTTCATTTAAATGAGATCTACTGAAAGATCAGGAATTACAGAGCTTGTGCTTTCAGGACAAAGAATGTAACTCAACATACTGTGAAATTACTGGAGACAAAAAGAAGGAAAGCTAGATGGAGAAGTTCGTGTGAGCAAAAAATATAACTCAGATATGAGACGTCGGGGCTTTACGTTAGGGAGGAAGGCATTCCTGAGCACCAGAGGGATCTGAAGGGACTCTCGCTGGGGAAAGACTGATTGTTTGGTAGACACTCAGTACACCTGGGCAGGACCGCCAGCCTTTCAGATTCTGCTTACAAAGGAGAGTGTTATAAATTGCTATCCACAATCCTAAACCAGATGGTCTACGTTGAGTATCTTCCAATGCTGTCAGGCATAGTAATTGAAGCATTGTGAGACACTTGTTCATTTTTCCAATTATTACAGAAACAACAAATTTGCTTTCACCCTGAAGTGCAGAAACAAAGCTCTGTTAAATTTGCTATTTTCAAAAGCACCATTTTTTCCCGATGTGAGCTAACACATTAGGTTTAAGTACTAATACAGGCTTTGTTTTTCATACGTGATGATTTAGCTTTCCTAGCAAATTGGTTTCATTATGGAAGCAATAAAAGCTACAGAAAACTCAGGAGTGTTGGTGGTTTCAGAATCCATGTAAACATTTCTACATAATCTAAATTAAAACACACTAAACTGGAACAATACTGTAATGCATTTCTGGCTCGACTGATACCTTCTTACTGTTCAGGTATCAAAGAGTATAAACTCTTATATATTTATTTCATTATTTAACAAGTAAGCATGTGAATTACCAGAAATAATTTCTTCAATCATGTCAAAAAGAATTTGAGAAAAGAAAAACAAAAACAAATAAAAAACAAAAATGGTTTCCAAATTAGCTTCCAGAACCAGAGACAACATGGAAACTCCAGAGACAGTTGGAGAACTCCAGAAACCAACATGATCAGACAGTTTCATTTATAGGGAAATGGAAATAAGACACAGAAAACAATTTAACTGGCTACTGCATAATCTAATAACCAGCTAATTGGTTACAGATTAGTTAGTTGGCTAAAAGGTATCCTGGAACCAACCAACACTAAGTTCTTGTGACCAAATTCTATCCAGCTCAGATCAAATCAATGTCTTGGTACAATTTTATTTAACAACTTAATAATGTAGATTGAGTACTGTTTTAATACACAGCATATACCAGTGAACAAATCAAAATTTTGCACCATTTGAAGCTTATATTCTAATAAAGAAGATAGAAAGTAAGCATGAAAAGATAAAGATGTTATAATAAAAGGAAAAGGAGTTTAGTGTCCCAGAAATTATCAATGTAAGCTATGCCTTTTTTTTCAATTCTGATGATTTGTGAGGGTTACTTAGTTAAATGAATGGAACCTATAGAAAGGTAACTTAACAGACAAGCAAGTGTGTACAATACAGAAAGTCACTGAGATAACTTCCATCACACAAACTGGAATCTCTGCTGCCTGCTATTTATGAGCCTTCTACAGAGCCTCGTGTTCCTTGTGGAATCTTGTAGGGGTCACAGTATCCCATTCCCTCTTAAACTCTTGGACTTTTCTTTTGACTATGCCTTCATTAATCTTTCTGAAGGGAAGAAAATTAAGCAACAAATCATTCAGCATAACACGTAACATTTTTAAAGCCTATATATACATATACATTTTTTAAAAGACTAAAATGAGAATTCAGAGAGTTGCTTAGTGTGCCTGACAGGTGAGCAAATTTTGAGGAGATTTACTTGCTACTTCACAGCTATCTTTATCAAAAATTCAACAAAAAAATGGTTCCACAGTTTTTTTTTAAAGCAATGTAAAGTTTATGTGTACGTCAAGGTACAGAAAATATACACATCATTTTTAGCAAAGAACTTAGATATTGCTATAGTATAATTTTCATAAATTACTGCTATGATGAAACCAATGTTCAAATACAATAAACATTCTGAAGAGTAGAGCCGTTGTGAGTAAAATAGGAAAAGATTTAATTTATATCTGACAGAAAGAAAAGAAACCTATGGAAGTCCATTGCCTCTGTCAGGTTGTGGAGCCTAAAATCTCTGAAAATCACAAATCTACGGTTGGAAGGAAATACTGGAGGTAACACAGGGACGAGCAAGAGCAAATTCAGAGATAGGGGCAAGCCAGATCCCGGGAAGACCGGATGCAGGCCTGTACCTTGTTGGTTCGAGCCGCAGCAATGTGGGCAGCTTTTGGAACAAGCTGCATGCTTTGTTGTGGGCCTGTATATGCGCCTAGAAACTGGAGTATACGAGATCCAGCGTTCACCTGATCCAGCAAAGAAAATTAGCAGATTACTGATGATGCCCACAGCTGTGGTGTGCTTGAGTCTCAGGCAAAATAATGGAGCATGAGTTTTTGATTCAATTTTCTTTTCTAAATTATGCTAACCAAGTTCTAGGAAATGCACTGCTCAAGGAGAATTGACAATTCTTTTATTTTGTGAATAGCTGGATTATAGATATTTTAAGTTTTGAAGGACATGATCTCTGTCACAAGTACTTCACTTTGCTATTTTATTACATGAGCCTCTAAAAACAATAGTTAAACAAAAGAGTAAGGCTGTCTTTCCCTTATGTGAGAAGGTAGAAAAAGTTATCATTTTACAACCAAAAGGAGAATCTTCCCAGAAACAAATCCAGCCCCCTTGCTGATCTTGGACTCCCAGCTTCCAAAATAGTGAAGAAATAAATGTATGTTGTTTAAGCCATCTGGTCTCTGGTATTTTGCTGTGGCACCCTGGGCAGGCTGTGACACTGTCTGAGTTCTAAGGAGAAGGGAAAACTCAAAATTTCCTTTGATGGAAACACATTTTTATGGAGACATCAACATTACATGAATACAGCAAAAGTCCTATTAGTAAAAATAGATAGGGGTCATAATGCCTTGAATCCTTGAATTCTCGCTTTGGAAAGAGGAAATATATATATATATATATATATATATATATATATATATATATATATATATATATACATACATACATATATATATATATTGGTCATTGATGTACAGCATATATTATATCCTCAAAAAATTACATCTCTATTCTACGAGGCCTTGACACCCAGATAACACTGTAGCTCATCTCTAAAAACCTCATCTCACCATTCCACCAGGCCAGCTGCTTCAGGAAGATGGTGAACTCATAAATGTCAAGAAACATCATGAGTATCAGCACAGTCTATTTTCTTTAAAAAGTAATTCTCGGGCACCAGTAATGTTGCAGAGTACTATGCTAGAGAATATGGCAATCTGAAAGTCCAAGAATGGTGGGATTTGAATGACATATTAGGAGCAGGAAGGGAAAAATATCCTCTTTTGTCCAGAAGGGGTATTTTATAATATAAACCATTAATACTCTCAGGAGCCATGTCAGGTATACCTTGTAATTCCTCTGAATCTCACAAAAGGGTTTACGGCCACACCCTTTCTTTCATATACTTTTAATTACATTTTTCTTCCTATTCTTTGTTATATACAGCTAAGAGAAATGGTTTAACAAATTTAATATTTTTTCTAGAACTCTCTTTAGCCAAACCTATTTGTGCATTAAATATTTCCTAAATTCCATGTTACAACAGGTGGCATTGTTGACTTTCTATAATTAAACACTAAAAATTATTTTTACTCCAGCATCTAGTAGCAATTTCTTCACTGTCCTTAAAGTTCTCACCAGTATTTTTCTTGAAGCCTTCTTTTTTTTAATTCTGTCTGCCACATAATTCAGTATTACCTTTTTTCTTCATTTTTCTTTATAGACACACCCCACTTCTGGTATCAAATTTTGTACCAGCTACTTAATGTTGCATAAAAAGTTCCTCTAAAGCCACTGACTACAAAATTTGAAATACATTAATATGCGCAAAAAATTCATTAAAACTTCTCTCTCTGCAAACTAACAATGAAGGAGAACCACACTGAATTTGATAAAAACATCTGTGAACTCCACAGTTGACATAATACTTGATGAGAAAGTCAATCCTTTCCCCTAAGATTAGGAAAAACGCAAATATGTCCACCCACCACTTCCACTTAATATTGCACTAAAAGTTCTAACTAATGCAATAAAAAAGCATGAGGGTTACAACTTCAAACTCAGCTAGTGTCAGTCATTGGTGATTTACTAAAATCCGGTATCAAAAAACATATATGATGAGGATGTAGCTCAGAGAAGGACTTGTGTTCAATTCTCAGTATCACAAAAAAAGAAAGAAAAAAGAAAAATAAAGAAATACAGGTAAAGTACTAAAATAGAATGACTTTTTTTACCTTTTACCTAAATGATTCAAATAAAAAGTTTCCAACTTTCAAGGGAATAGAAGTTTTTATTTATCTCAGTATAATTTTTCACAATATATCCAATATGGTTTCTCTTAAGAAATGAACTCACGAGACCCAATCTCAAAATCAAAAATAAAAATAAACAAACCAAAGGGCTCATTCAACTAATTCTTTGAAAATAAATAACAAAGTAAAACAATTTAAGTCAGTACATCACTAGAAAACCATAATTAATTTGTGTATTCCCCGTATTCTATATTTTTTTCCACTTACATATACAGGTTTACATTTTGAGAAATCTTCATCAATAGAAGTGTAGAATAGTGTCTCATCCTAATTATGAATTGAAATAAGTAACAACTGGGGGATTCTGATGCACCTCTCAGGGAGGTATCCTGTAATGGACCCCTTTTAAGGATCTCTAGAATCAACTCCATCATCTGTTAATGGGTTTTATATGAATATTTCATCTCTGTAGGCAGCATAAATTATTGTCCTTGTTGCCCAAATGACAATTAAGTGCTTCCTGCTTCGAGCCCACCAAATGGCTGACACCTGTAAACTCATGTGTGGTGAGCGGAGTCAAAGAGAACGTATTCACAGTGTGTGACAGTTACAAACACTTCTCAGACAGACCATTCCCCTGGCTCAGGGGACTGAATAAATTTTTAAAGTAATAGAGAATTATTACGAGGCAAATCTCATCCAGGGTTAAGGATAATGTATTTACTGCTTCTTTGAAATTTTTCTATTGATCTTCCTCACTATAGCTTTAGCAAAAACACTCCTAAATATATATATCCAAATATATTGTTAGTCTAGCTCCAGGAATATTCAATCAACTGTTGCAGTCTCTCAGACACCTTGGTTCACGACATGAGTTGCCACAAACTGATTTTCAGTTCATTCTCAATTTCAAAATTTAGCATGATCTCTATGATTCATACTGCAGATGTTTTAGTGAAATAAGATTTTCCAGATTTAGAATTTTTGGGTTAACTCTTAAAAAAAAGAGCACAACCATTTCTGGGTTGTTTTATTTTTGTTCATTTGCTTTTTATTTCTTCTTTTATAACAAGGTCTTGTTCTGCATTCCAGGCTGGTCCTGGCCTCAAACACAGGGCAATCCTGCTGCCTCAGCCTCTCAAGAGCTGGGATTGCAAGTGAGCACTGCCATGCCTGTTTTGTGTAATGTTGGGGAACTGAACCCAGGACCTCGGGCTTGCTGGGCCAGTGCTCTAACCATCTAGCTACAGACTTAGCCCCCTGCCAAGTGGTTTTATGAGAGCTTATCTAACTATCCCTGTTATTCACCTAATCCCTCTTGGATCATATCCACATCCAGCGACTGCAGCCCAGCCATACTAGTTTTACACACCTCTGTTGCCATTGAGAATGGCCACATATTATAGGAATAAATGTACCATAAGCACCCTACAATGACACATGTGTTTCAAGTTGAGGAGTACACGTGAACACTGCCACACAGCCTGTAAAATACGTTAAGGGGGTATATTTCTAAGAGGAAATTAATGTCTTCAAAATTAATGTCTTCAAAAGGCAGTGCACAGGGAGGAAGCGGGTTCATGCACAATCGCACACACTGATTCAGAAACCGCACTTGAGGCTGAGTTGACATGGTGTTCTGGCAACACTAAATGAGCCTCCTTCACGCTTATCGGCAGGTATGTGGTCAACTCTGGTGTACACTGACCAAATTACTTCTTGCAAGTTTTGTCATGAATTGCAGAACGAAAATGACTAAGCGATAAAAAAAAAACCTCAAAAACATCACTCAGGTATCTCAGTGGAAATACTTTTTGAAAGATCTAAGAAAACAAGAAGTAGTGTTTTTACCACAGCCAAGGATAAAACCGAGCCCTGCTGTGGTGTGCAAAAATGAGATATTTACATGTCATTAGATAAGGGGTCTACTAGGAAAATTTGATCACCCACTAGATGTTTGATAATATTAGAAGTTATTCAATGCTGTTGTGATAACATTTTATAAAATTTATCTGTTTAATAAGTATTGCTTATAGCAATTAGGATATATAATTTTTTTCTTCAAAATAACCCAGGACAGGGGAGAAGAAAGTGGGGATTATAGATAAAAACAAGATAGACCCTAAATTAGCCTTATTGAAATCCCGTGAGAGACCCAATAAGCGTCCATGATACCTGGTGTTCTACTTTTTCTTGGAAAATTTCCACGGTAAGTTAATATGGTTTGGTAAGGAATCTCACTGATTGCTTAATGAATTTTGTACTTTTTCAAATTCATGTTAGGACTGGCAAAACAGATTAATCATGATTATGTAGAGTAAGACTCTTTCTTGGAAAAGGCCTGGGTGGTTTTGTTTTTTCTTGATGTTTCTATTATGCTGCTGTGGATTTTGTTGTTATTGCTGATGATGCTGCTGCTGTTTTAATTTGGCTTTTTGTTTTGTTTTGTTTTTAACCAAGTGTTTAAAGATAGTTTTTAATTTTAAAATTTCATATATAATTTCCCCAAAATATCTGCTGATTCTCTTTTCTTTTCTGCCCTTGTCTTTCCTCTCTTGCCTTCTCCTCCTCGAGTCTCACGATCTACCCAGTAGTTTTCATTGTGTGCAGTGGGAACGTCAGTCTAGCTAAGGAGTTGTTGCATCCTGGGAAATGGAGATCTCGGGTCTTCTCTATTTAGTGACTATTCATCTACCCGGGTTACTAAAGTAGAGATGTGTGCAGCGTGATGCTCTGCAAGATGGACACATGAGAGTGGAAAAATACAAAATTTCAGGATGGGTAGTAAATCCAAGTAAGAGAGTAAGGGTACAATGTGATGACCTAGCTCCAAACTGCACAGGCATTTAAAATACATTAGAATGATCTTCGCTTCAGTTGCTTTCCTCACAGAGAATATTTGTTTTTTCCATTGCTCTTTACTGGACCATAGAAAACAAATCTTTCAGATTTAGGTTAGAAATAGGGGAGAGGAAGGTATCAAAGTTGGCCTGGATCACCCCAATTGGGAAGACATTCTTGAAAGAATATGAAGATACGATAAATTCAATTTCAGTTCAAATTGTATGCCTACCACTTACTAATGTATAAACATGGATCAATGGCTCAACATTTCTGAATACAGTTTTCTCAAAGAGGTATTGGAAAATGTTGTATCTGTAAATTGTCTTAAGGACTAAATTCAATATAATATTAATCCACTATTAAACATTAATTCAGCACCATCTTCTTATTACTCCTAATTATATCCAGCATAAAGCAGGATACTTCTAAAATAATTGATAAAATTAAATGCTCAATGTCCTCACTTTAGAAAGATAAGCTGAGTATCTATCAACCTTCCTGATTCCTTATTCTTTCCTAAGGAGAATCTAAAGGATTTTACTGTTGACTTCTTAGAAATAGAAGAACTTCTAGTACACTGACTGTTTTATCAAATACTCAACCCATGGAGAGAATAAAGTAGGAAAATGTAAAAAAAAAAAAAAGATACACTCAGAATAACCCATAGACTTGGCAACTCATTCAATATGCTTGACATTTGTTAGTTCAGGTATGAAATAAATACAGTTATATCTTTCCTGAGCACTTGGAAATGACAAAGTGACAGTCCACTTGGTTATAAAGATGCTCAGTTTGAAAAATCATGAAATACTAGGTGGGCATGGAGCATAAGATTTTAACACATTAAGTACCATATCGTCTGATACGTTTAGGCCTCTTATGAAAGTACTAAAAATACATATGCACATACATATGGATGCATGTATACCTATGTATACATACATGTATGCTATATATATGAACAAACACCCTGAACATCTCCCTAGTGGACCCCGGAGTTGTAGAAAACTCTTCCACTGAGGCTATTAAGATAAAAAGTCAGATTCATCCATTGCTTTGGGAAAAGAAAATATTGCTTTTGTGCAATAATTTACTGCTAAAATTTAAATGTTTCTCCTCAAGCAATGGCTTCAATGATTCAGAAAACAAAATATCTCCCCAAACAGGGCTTGCACTACAGTAAGAAAAAAAAGTACTGTCTCTAAGCTGATACTTATTACAATTTAAATAACGATGCAATGCCTTTAACTTAACAAAATTATGTTCTTGGAATTTAGAATTTGCTTTGTAATAAATGAATGAGCAGCTATTTATAACAGTAAGGCTTGTTAAAGAGTAGATTTTTCCTCAATTCTGTGTAGCAACATGATTAAGAAAAGCATTTATTTTTGATTGACCAATAATTAATGAATGAGGTTTGTGCTTGTTTTAGAAAGATAGAAGGAATGGAAGTGGCCTTATGCAAACAAGTTTAGCGCATTTTAAATTTTAGATAGCTTTGATTTTATTATGTTGGTTTTACCATCTTCTGGGAATCAGAGAGTGCATTAGCAAAATTTATTGAATGTAATTTTTAAAAAGCTTTACAGCCACAGCCCTGTGCTCAGAGTCCTAGTCCCCTCCTATTTGCTTACTTACCTACTTGATTATTCACTTTTTCATTTGATTTCTTTGGGACTGGGGTTCAAAGGCCTTTATACTGAAGTATATCCCCAGCCCATTTCTTTGTTTGAACCTAGGGTCTCACTAAGTCACAAAGTTACCCAGATTGGGTTCCAAATTGCAACCCCCCTGCCTCAGCCTCCTAGAGCTCCAGGATAAGTGTCCCCTGCCCCCACTCTACCTTCTTGCTCTTGAACCTAACTGATACCTAACTGTGTCAGGTCTGGGCTTCTCTGTCCCACTGTGACCTCAGCCTGTAGTTGACTTGCACTTAAACACTCAAGGTCGCAGGCCTTGTTTCCTCAGACAAAAAGCTTGGAAATGCCCCCTGACCCACCTGATTGCCTTCTAGGATAGAGCCCTGCTCAGAGCATGTTGTTGGCATGTTGCCTCATGTTTATTCTCTGCGGTATATTTCCCGCTGTACTTGTTCTCAGGTATAGCATTGCCTGCTCTCTGCCCATTGCCAGAGAAGGTCAAACAAAAGTATAGTCACCGAGCTTCAGCGTTGGTGAGCTGATCAGAGCTGCTTGCATGGAAAAGAGACGATGTGGACAGAGCCTCACTTAGGTTGGCAAGAAGAGAGGAGTCATCTGGTGCAGTGCTAAGAGCCTCCACGCAGGGCATTACTGAGGCAAGAGCAAGCTAATGAGTGACAGGCAAAGGAGGCACAGACTGGCAGTGTACTCAAAGGGACACCAGGATCAGGACAAGCATCAATGACAAGAAGAAAGGCACTTTGGATGGCCAATCAGAAGATGATATAAGATGCTACAAAGTGATAGTGGAAGACCAGATAGATGGAAAGTTGGAAGACAGATTAAAAGCAGACTATATGATTCTAGTATCAATTTTCAATAAAAATCCTTGGTTTTATAGGCATGTACTGAAATATTAAAGGATGCATCTAAGAAATACTGTTGAAAATAGACTGTCAAGAAATGGTCAGATTTGATGAATGGAGAAAGTTGACCACAATGCATCCATGTTACTCTGCCAAGGATTCATGATGACAGAGTCTGTAGATTAAAAGAAAAGAAAGATTCTGCTTTTTCCCCATTTGTGTGTGTTTGTGTGTGTGTGTGTGTGTGTGTGTGTGTATGTTTGTATTACAATGATTACATTAACCATGAGAATTTTGTGCACATACATCTGGAGAAATCATCCCAACCCCTTCCCCTCCCCCTTTTTTTGACCCTCCCATACCCTCCCTCCTTTCTCTGACTCCCAATATCTCACCCACTTTATTCTATAAATTCCATGAATTCTGGGTTTCTCATAATAGAGAAATCATGAGATATTGAATTTTCTGAATCTGACTCGCTACACTAAGCACGATGGTCTCAAGTTGAGATGTGGACTTTTTTTCTGAGTATATGACTTCTCCACAGAACATTATGGGCCATGTTCAAAGTTGCTGTGAGATTTTGATTCCATAAGCAATGGAATTTAGCAAGGTACTCTGTGGTTCTAATTAGAATTTTGAATTCTGTAAACGCTTCCTCATCTGCCTGGTCGAGGGAAAAAATTGGTAACGTCCTCCCAACCCTGACATGTTTTCCTGTCTGCAACAATTGTGCTGTTATTAAACTGTCTTCACATCATGTTGGGACACTGAGGGAACAATGGAAGTGCATCACTCAGCCAGGCCCTTCTAATCCTATCTTGCATAGAAATTGCTCTGCTTGTACATTAATTTGGTAATAAGCAACACCAGTCCTGGAATTTTGGATGCAAAATTTATTTCCAGTCAACTCCTGTTTGCTGACTTGAAAGCTGAAATATCTAAATGGGGATAATCACTGAAAGTAGGTTACAAAAGAATCAAATGAAAGATTGTGTCTGTCAGCTCAGAAAGGACCAATGTGGATGTGACAACTGTGGCCACGGGTGCCATAAAGCAGGAAATAAGAATAACTGACCAAAGGTTCAAGTTAAAATTAAAAGCATAGCATGTGGTTTGTCACCTTGAAGGTGAGGGAAAACTCTAAATTTTAATGTTACCCTCAAACTTTCATTCACCTTTGTCCTTGATTATTTGCGTTGCTTATTTTTCTTTCTTATTACTTTGTATCAGAGCATAGAATTTGAGTAATAGATGATAACAATTTAGAACAGACTCAAAAAATATAAAGTTCATACTGATAACAGTAACAAAATTACTACCTCATAGATAGATAAAGCATACAATGATGGTTTAAATATGTTCTACTGATATGAAAAAACCATATCATCTTCTAAGCCTGTCAGCATATGACATGATAATAGGATAAAGCACATATTATTTTTCATGGTATAGTTGAATAATCTGGAAACAAGAGACTTGAGTTAAATATGACCAGAATATTCACCTCCACTAGCTTGATTTAAGAGGCAGAAACACAAAACCATCAAATGTAAATCCCATTTCTTCCTCACTTTATAACTAACAGGATCATCAGAAACTTAGAAAAAAAATGTTCTGGAAATCACTATTAGGCAGCATTTAGTCACAAAATTTTTAAATCAGAGACTCTCCTTGATATTGCTTTGCAGTGGTTATTACATGTCTAACTGTACAAAAGGGAGTTGAGGCCCAGAATGAGTTTGTAAGGTCAGAGAACCTGATGAGCTTACTGGCTTTTGATTCACCAGACCAAGGCCTCATAGGACATATAAGAACATTTAAAAAAAAAAAAAGTGTTTTTGCAAGGAATTTGGGGTTTGTTACTATCTGGGAAGTATTTTTTCATATAATATTTTTCAAAACAGATATAATTTTTTAAATTAAATAAATTTTATTCTTGGTCCTTTAGAAGAATATAAGAACATATATATGTTGAAAAAGTATTCTGGTCAGTGTGTTTAGCACAGAACTTGGTAGAAAATAGTTGGGTATAAAAACCTGTGTGTGTGTGTGTGTGTGTGTGTGTGTGTGTGTGTGTGTATCACAGACTACTTCCTGTCAAGTAAGAAAAATAGACAAATAATATTTCTGTACACGATAACAGACGAACCCAGGTACCCTCATGACAGAGTACCAAGCATAAACAGAAGGGCTCCGAGGAGGATGACAGGGACGCTCCCGGGAGGAGGTCACAGGACATGGATGGAAACTAGGCAGTTAATGAAGGCACAAACATGAATATGAATCAAGGTGGACTGGGAGAGGGGACAGTCAGTGTGATTAGGATTTAAATCCTGAGGTTGGACAGCGTGGCAAGTCACGTGCTGAATGAGCTCCTGTAATTACATTGAAATGTATCTGTGCTTTTATTGATTCTGCCACTCATTCATTATTGAGAGGCATTAAAATGGAGCGTGCTTTACAAATGATTAATTTAGGATTTCCTTTTCTTTCAAGTGTATAGTTGGGAAGTGTATGCATCTCTGTCCCAGAGGAAGAAAGAGAGGATACTGATCAGCTCGGCGCATAAATGATTACTGCTGAAGTCTACTAAATTGCAGGTGGAGGAGGCACCCAGGAAAACTGAAGGGAGGGAGGGGTTAGAAAGTGAGAGGAATGTTATTTAGAGCCATCTCTCCCCATTGGCCTGGAATTCTTTAAAACACGGCATCAACAGAGTCTGTCACACTCATGTTTGGTTGGTGGCAGTCTAAGTGAAGATACAAGGGCAGTCTTTGATCCGATTGAGAGCTTTAAAAAGTACTAATAAGGGTGACAAGATACTAAAATACAATGTTCAGTAAGGCAGGCAGATGAATGTGGCTTATCTTGTGGGTAAGTGGCTCCTTGATACTAGGCCCTATTAAAAGGAGCAGATTGTGGGAGCAAGAATGAGCGTCCTGTATCTGGCTCCTGATCCCTTCCCTCTGGGCTCCTTCCTGCCTTCTCTTTATGCTTCCTGGATGTCACAGGTGAGCATCTCTCCTCTGTCATGCTGTTCTGCTGATATTCCACCTAGGCACAGGCCCATAGCAACGCAGCGTGACATATAGACTGAAGCCTCTGAGACAAAGAGCCAATACAAGCTTTACGCCCTTTGTTTTATCCTGATATTTTGTGAAAGTGACAGAAATTTGACTAACACAGTAGTGTTTAGTTTCCTCCTAGGTCCACTGGTATAAAGTGTATTTCATCTAAAATATTCCAATGTAGGTCAGAGCTATTCATTAGTTAAACGTACTCTGAGATCTTCTATAAGCAAGACTGAAAATTTACCTTCTATTTTATTTCTCATGTTATGTTTGTCTATACAAATTACCAAGATAGCCCTTAAAGGTTTTTCAGCAAAATTTGGTAACATTACGAGTGCCCAATAATGAAAGCGGTGGAATAAAGTTATCCCAAATAAGAAAGCTATCCTCCTCTCATTATTAAATGTTTAAGGAGAAATTCAAGTTCAGCGATTAAAATTTTCTTACAAGTTCAAGTTTAAGAAAATTAAATCAAAGCATACAACATCCAAAGGAATTAAATATTGAAACTGGGTTTTATTTTTGTATTCATTTAAAGATGTGAAAATGAATGCATTTTTTCTATCTTCTTCCTTGCTAAGTCTGAGCAAAAAGATTCTTTGTTGCCTTTCCTGAGTAAGAAGATATCTCAGGATTGTGTTAATGTAAAATATCAAATAAATTTTTTTTATTTTTATAGATACAGCGAGTAAAATGAATCAATTTCTGAAAGTTAAAAATTATTGCAGCAGATTTCCAGTGATGAAATCCAGAAAATCATCATCGACCTCCCAAGCTTTGTCACCAGCCCGTGCTTGGAACCACCAAATTCCAAGAAATTTGAAGGAAATTTTTTTTTGAAAAATCAACATTCTTACTGCTAACTTAGAAGACATGGCTGACTATTGTAGCATGCTGAGTTTTTGAACAATAAATCCTAGAACAAGAGAGAGACCTACCATCCCAACCACAAAATCTGTGATGTCACTAGGCTCTCCCTGCACTGGGACTGGCTTCTATGGCAAACGCAGGAAAGCCAAGAGACAATCAAAAATACCCTGAACTCAGGTCAGCTCCAAAGAGGCAAGTGAAGAGACTGAGCCATATATGTCTACATACTTTTCTTAAAGTCACCATTCAGATAATCATCAACCAGGCTAGTTACAAAGAATAGAAAAAAGCTAGACATGCTGATTACATAAATTCTAAGAAGGGGCTGTTGTCCCTCCTCCAGAAGCTACTTGTCTTGAGGGATTTTCTCATATTTTACTCCTGAAAGTATTGTTACAGTACAAGTAACTGTTACTAGTACACTCAACATGACACACTTATGTGCAGCCTACCAAAGGCCAAGAGCATTATACATGCTGTAGGTAAATATAATACTGGACATACAGTTAAAAAAGATTGACTAGGAAAAAGATACCCAGTTTTTTTAAGTAAATAAATATCAGCCTTAGTTATTACCTGAGATGTGACTTGAAAGATGGAACTTTCTTCTAGTTCTACAGATTCAATACATAGGTGGCTGTGTCTCCATATTTCAGGTGAATGACAGTGGAGAACACTCTCACTAAATCCATATGACAGATTTCAGAGTTTCATCTAGGAAGAAAGAGTAAATAGCTTTTTAACAGCTGTTGCTGGAACAAAAATAGTTATACCTAAACTTATACCATATATCAAAGCAAAGCATCCAAAAGCTAACAATAAATAGATTCAAGGGGAAAACCCAATGTTTTTTTCTTTGCTGAAATAAAACAAAGATAGGCATAATTAAAAACTAACTAAATTAAAAGTTGAGTAAATATAGAATGAAATACACTAACAAGTTTACTTCTCAAAGCAACTCAAATAAATTAAGAAGTTATAAGGAAAGCATGTTACAAACTAAGAGTTATATCTGTATATGTTACCACCACAGGTAAATCTTAACATTTCTTTTCCAAATAAGACACTAAGACTTGAAGTAAATATTTGCTGAGGATACAAAATTACCTACAATTCTTACAAGTGGATTGTACACATCTGAAATACCATGGACTCTGCAAGAAATATAAAGTCCAAATTGAAATAACCTGAGCACATGACTTTAACAAATGTCTACGAACATTTTTAACTAATAATATGTTATTTCTGTGAACAGTTAGATGTACACATATTTGCTTTTTTCAGATATTTTCCCACTATTTTTATTAATATACATATGTAATACATAGTGTTTACAATGAATTTGGGTATTTCATGCACATATGTATCATATCAACTTTAAAATCCCTTCCCATTTTTGACCCTCCAACCCCCTCCCCATCCCTTTCCCCAGCTCCAGCTATCACTTCATGTGGTTCTATAGAATGTCTCTGTTCTGGGTTTTTCAAGTCAGAAATAATCAATGAACCTATTTAGGGCTGACAAATTAACTACCATAAACTTTGGAAGAACAGTTACTTGTTAAGAAACGTAGCCTATAAAATCAAATGGCAATCAAGGTAAATTCTGGAGTCAGACCTCCTGGGTTCAATTTTTAGTCATTCTTTTTTTACAAATGGTAAAAAAAAAAAAATCAAGCAATCCATGTTTGCTGAATTATCATATACATTCTTGCTGCTGAATAATAAGATAATTTCAAAAGCTAGAATATGATTTAGTACTTAAGTGTGGTACAGCCAGTCACTGCAATCATTGAAAAAAAACTTTGTCAACACAGAAATTATAATAGTTCACAGTAAAGAAAAAAGCAAGTAGTGAGAGAAAATGAATGTGCCTAATGACAGCGCAATACAAAAATGCATGCATCGCAAGATACTATTTTAACTAGACTGAATTTTTAGCCACCTATATTTAAGATTTCTAGAAGTTTCTTAAATGTGTACAAAGTATAAGGAATGCCCGAGATTATGTTACAGACAACTAGATCACTTATTTAACAACTATTGAGTGTTGCCTTGTTCACATACTGCCTGATCCTTAGAATCCAAATGGATCTTCACTCTTACTATGCATTTTAGATTGTCAAATTCAGACAAACAAACCAACAAAACTGCTATACTGCCAAGAAAATGGCTACAGCCATGTCCAGTGACACAGGCCTATAATCCTTACATTCTGGGAGTCTGAGGTAGGTGGACCCCAAGCTCAAGCACAGGCTGGGAAACTTAGCAACTAACTTAGACGCCATCTCAAAATCAAAAATTAAAATGGACCAGGGGTGTAGGTCAATGTGAGGACCCTTGGGTCAATCTCCAGTCCCTCAAAAGAGAAGAAGGAGGAAGAAGATGTAAATCAGAGTCCCAGTGCTTCTTATGGCAAATAAAGACAATTTTTTAAGAAGCTGAGAGGACTTCAAAGTGATTTTTTTAAAGTGAGAGGAACAAAGATATAGAGAAAAGAGCCTAATTTTATTGTGGTGATTCTACTGCTCTACAGTGAATGCAAGTTTTGTGTTCTATTATAAATACCATAGCAGTCCTAGTAACATTGTGATGCACTGGGTATTGGGAAGGAAGCAGCGAGGCAATAAACCTGCAGTTACTTTCAGCAAATCGGATGTTGACTGTTGCTAAGCTGGAAGCCCACTGAGATTCAGAGTTCACCCATGTGAAAATTGAGAATCATCTTGAATTTACAGTGGAGAAAACAGAAAAAGCTGCAGATCTAAAATATTCCAAAAGACAGAATGCTATAGGGCTGGAGGCAAGTGAGATACTCATGATCTTATGTTAGTTATTAACCAATGCTGTACCTCTAACAGGAAGCACTGGAAAAGTAATACACCTCAAATATTGCTGGTGAAGAACCTACATTTACAATCTGAGCGTTACCCACTTTGCCAGTGTGGCCACATAATTGACATTTTTGCATATGTTAATATGCAAATATATTAATACACAGGTTCATTCTACAGAGAAATAAAGACCAAAGTGAGACAAGTGTGTATAGCAAATAAGCAGATATAGGTGATACAAGAAGAGTAGCTATCAGTACAAAACCACTGACTCTTCTTAAACTAGATTTTTCCAGGGCTCTTTTTTTAAAATTTACCCATTCTCCACGGTCTTTCAATTTTAAAAAGGCACAGAAACAAGTAATCTGTAAAATTGTATATTAATAAATACGATCAGATTTCCTTAGTATTCTTCACACTGCTTTAATGCACTGACAGATACAGAGGAGCCCGACAGAAGAGGAAAACCAGGGCTGTGTGTCCAAATTTAATTAAACACAAATATAAACTTAGAGATTAATGTGTCATAAAGTACCTTTGGAAACATCCTGTCAAGACTAAGAGATTTTACAAATTGTTAGGTAAAGTTAAAAATTAACACTAAAATTTTGTAAGATTTGACATTACATGTGGCTCATAAGACAAAAAATAATAATAATTTTAGAGTATTTGGACAAAACGCCTCAGTATTAAATTTCACTTAACATGTCATTAACCTGAGCAGGCAACCTAGTAAAACCGGGACACTCGTTTGAGGATAACAACTCAAGACCGAGGGCTACCTCTCCCACGCGTTCGGTTATCACAGCTTCCCCTCTGGTTGCGGTTGGTTGTATACAGAACCCACTGATGTAGAAGCAGACACAATGATGGGTACCTTGTATACGAAGCACGAGGTTATAGCTCAAACTGTAAAAATAATATCTGTTAAAGCCATCAGGGTGAGAACTGTGAACCATATAAGCCAACTCTATAAGTGACCACACTTGGCAGAAAGAGCTGTGTTTTAAAAGAAACCTAAATCAATACATCTAAGTATTGTGGATAGAAGCTGAAAAATACATCAGAAATTATTGTTTGGGACACTCAGTATAGTTGCTACACGAGAAATCCAAGAGCAATGAAACAAACAGAGATGAACAAATAAACCTTTGCTCTCTGCTGCCAGCTCAGATCCTAAGCCGCCAGGTAGGCTGGGTTGGGGTGATAGTGTATGAGCTCATGGGGCAAACAGAACATGAGCTCATTCAGTAAACACGACAGGCCGAAAGCACTGAAAAACTAGTTGTACAGCTACTGTTTCTACCACAATGAGTCACCAGGTTGCATTCAGGTGTGGTTAGCTAACTGCTTCTCTGTAAAAAGGCCAGTCGTCTTTTACACAATCTCCAAATGGGTCACAAAGGGATTTCTGAGTAATATTTGTATCCAGTCTCCCAGGAGCAAACATCTGGTGATCACGGCTGTGTGTTATCACAGAACGTGTCCGTAAGCATAATTCGCAAAAGCTTGCATCATTCAAAACAGATTTTTTAAAACACTGAAGCCTTCTGTTTTAGTATCTTACCCCAAATTATTATTCCTGATAGGAAAGAAATAGAATTTTAAAAACAATCACCCTTGTGTCTTGTAATTATGTAAAGCAGGATGTGCGCATGTGGGGGGGGGGGCGGCGGGTGGATGTGCATACATATCTTCCAATAGGATACGGGGTAGCATGCAGTATTTGTGTCAACACTACACAAAAAATGTTAAGGGACATGAAGAGGTATGTGTGAGACCAGTATGGTGTTTTTTTCTGCTGAAATGGAAATTTTAAAGTAGTTAAAATGTTTCGCTTATTTTTATGTAACTTGTGTCTTCCTGGCAATGTACTTTGAAAAGTTCATTGAATAAATGAATGAATAACAAAAGTCCATTTTTCCAGGGAAAATATTATGTGTGTGTGTGTGTGTGTGTGTGTGTATAACACATACATATACATATATATATAACATAGACACACACACACACACATATACACACACATATACATATGTTATTCTTTTTTTTCAAATAGGACATAGCTTCAGTTTAGCCTATGGTTGGTTACAGAGGTTTCAGATTAAAGCTTCTCTTTATTTAAAGTAATGAGACAGAACTAACCTATAAAAATATAATCATCTTAGAGTATTATGTGCTACATTTTAGAGTTCCACACTGAAACTCTGTATTTGGACAGAAGGCCAAAACTCAAAATGATATTTTATCCTAATAGGTAACAACAATGAACCCTCAGACTTACAAAGAGAGGAATAAAAATTCCTACATTGCTTGAGAACTGCCTATAAATCACTAAATAGTCATTGTATTTAGCCTCCACAAAGAGATCTTTTTAAAGAAAAATGAATCTTTTCCATGGTTGTCTTTGCCCTAGAATAATATCTAGCTGATACCTATTTTAAAGTTCAAGGTCTAACTCTTCAGTAATATGTCATTATTTCTCTCCACACCAGTGGTTTATGTGCTTTTCTGCTGTCTGCTTGCCTATGAAATTCCCATTATGACTTATTCTTACGAGATCAAACCCTAGACATTTCTACATTTATTATTGCAAAAGTGACTCACAGATTTAAACAAGACATTGCATGTTATTCAGTGTTTTCAAATACGCACACACCTGCATTGAATAGAATAGAAATTTCTGATTAAACTATGTGAACACAAGATCTTGCTCCAATCTATTTTTGGCTTCCTAACATGGCCTGGAAAGGATGTCTGCTGTGAACCAGGAAAGTCAAAAAAAGTTAAATTCTAGATAGTTTAACTACCTTATCTCTCAAGTTCAAAAGTACATTCTCTGGAGCTGACCTTTGACATACATTAAATTTAGCCATTCTTCGGGGAGCAGCTGATTGCAACAGTACTTGCAATAAAATATTTTGTTTTATAAGTAATGATTAATTTGAAACATTAACATATTGTTGATTTTCAGTAAGTTATATGAGACTTTTAAAACCAGGGTCCAAAAATGTATATTCTCTCTACACAGAAACATCTATTCAATTTTATAATTCCAAATTCATAAATCTTATAGTATTTGCTATGAAATGTGTATACTTTGAATTTTTTCTTTTTATATTTTAGCTCCTCAATAATAAGAAAAATATTTCAAGAAACTAAGACTATCGGGATTTAGATATTAATTAGTAGTAATATTAGTAATATTAGATATCTAGTACTACTTTAGATAGTATTTAGCAATTTCATTCTCAGTAAATTTAACCACCTATTTTAATTCAAGTAGTTGATTTCAAACCATGATATGAACTTTAAACATAATAAACAATTACTAAACTCTTAAGTGATTATCTTTTATTAAAAATGTTTAGTATTTCCTTTTTTTAATTTTTTTTTTTTGAGACAGGGTCTTACTCTGTAGCCCAGGCTGGTCCTAAACTCACTATGTAGCCCAGGCTGACCTTGTACTCATAGCAGTCTTCCTGTCTCAGCCTCCCAATTTCTGGGAGTACATGCACCACCACACCCAGCTTTATGTGATACTGGGGATCGAACTCAGTGCCTTGAGTTTGCTAGGCAAATGCTTTACCCACTGTACCATTCCTTCAGTCCCACATTCCTTATCTTCTGTTTATTTTTCATGCTTTTACATTTTTTATTTAGAGCTAATTATACTTTTCGCCATGAAAAGAAAAATTATAGGTTTTAGCTCAAAGTACTACTTTTATTTTGGAGATAAATGTTCAAAGATATATTTCAATCGCTGAGAACAGAAACATAAACTTATATATTAATGTATGTAAAGGCACTTATTAAATAATGTGCTAATACCAAAGTCTTTATAAAAATGTCTAAAAAGGCCAAATAAAGACTCAGGGAGAAGCTGTGTTCAATACTTAGTTTTCACTGTTGAATATAATCCAGCTTCTTCTCAGCCAGGAAAATGCCAGAGAGAGCTACCCTATGAGAAGTAGCTTTTTTTGCAAATAAATACACTTACTTTCGCCTGAGTTAATTTTCTGAGGTCATGTGAGGTGCTTGCAATGAGATACTCTATCCAAAAGAGAGGTTTATTTAGTTCACAGCTTTGAAGTCTAGGTGTGGCAGCAACACCTGTTTGGTTCTGGTGAGGGCCCTCTGTCTACATCACAGCATAGCAGGTGACATCATGTCGGCAACACACATGACAGACAGAAATCACATGGAAAGACAACAACCAAGAGACTGTGAGGAGACAGGCTCAGCTTTTTTATAGCATGTTCACTTATGACAACTAATGTACTTATGCGAGTCCCAGCCTACTCTACATAATTAGCTTTATCCATTAATGAGGACAGAATCCACAATGACTTAATTGTTTTCTACTAGGTCCCACCTCTTAAAAAAAAAAAAAAATCTAGCAGCTCAATGCCATTATACTGAAAACCAAGAGAAGGGCACATAAACCTTTGGGTGACACACTCAAACCATAGCCAAAGGGCATCTCCCTTTTTCATTATGAAAATGGAGTTTGGGATGCCAACAGCTGCGCAAAGATTTAGATAGCTTAACCTTGACATACCGCAGCATTTATATAAAGAGAACTGGCTTCCTGCAAGGGCCCCATAGACATGGGTTTAAGCAAATAAAGTACAAGTAAACCTTTAGATAAGCAAGAACTAGGTCTGATGTTTTTCCAACCATGAATATTGATGGGGCAACTTCTTCCATGAATTTTCCATGACACAGAGATAAAATCACTAGATTTCAACTTCATCACCAGCCCTCAAGAGGCCTCCACCAGCACAGCGACCTGGGCCTTCTTCACTAAGTCAAGTTTAGCTTGCCAGAATGAATGAGAATCAAGTTTCTGGGAGGTATCTATGTTTGAAATACCTCATACAGTCCAAGAATAAGCAAAATTTTCCTTGAGGAAAATTTAGCACTAAATCTCTGTGTGCTGCCCTAGAATAAACAGGCATAGGTTCCTCTTGCGTCACCAAAGTTTTCCCTAAGGATCCTGCTTCGACAGGCCTGCTGTGTGTGCACTTGTCCTCTTGTTCATGTGATACTCTCTTGGAGCATTGGTTTTATTACCACGCATGAACTTGTAGTAATTACAGAAATCATCTCTTAACAAGCAGGTATTCCTGCTCTCAGGATGGCAGACTTAGCTGCCTGCCCTAAGGCTGGAGAAGAACTGCTTGTCTTTTTAAGCTTCCAATTCTATTTAGGACTCCCCAAAGCAAATTCCGTGTAAAGCTGGCCTTCCAAACAACACCGTCCCAACTCAGTAACAACTGGTCTTCAAGTTTTGCACTTATAGATTACGACCGTATCTATTAAGCTGTCCCCTTCATCTCTTCTAGATTTAAGGAGAAAGTCTCTGCCATATGGTTTGTTTTCTAAAGCACGTCATCTTTACAATACACATTTGATGAAAATAAGTCAGCCTTCCAAAGATTTGTAGCAAGGATACTACACTTATTATCTCATCTCTTACCCCTTTATTTTACCTTTTGATATTACCTACTGTTGAGGCCAAGAATAAGAATACAAAAGTAATAAAGTTCCACAGATCATAGCATCTAAAATTATTTAACTTGAATTAGAATCTTACATCTGTTATAAGATCATATATTATATATATACACAACTATATATATATATAATTCATGTATGTACATACATCCACATATATATACTTACATACAAATGCACACAGAGAAAGCATTATTTTTATAATAACAAATCCCAGTATCTCAGGTTTTTCTTTTGTTCTCCAGGGACACAATGAAGCTTTAAAAATAACTGAGAGGGGCTAAAGGAATGGCACAGCAGTTAAAACACTTGCCTAGCAAGGATAGGGCCCTAAGTTCGATTCCCCAGCATAACATAGAGCCGGGCATGGTGGCACATGCCTGTAATTCCAGCATTCAGGAGGCAGAGGCAAGAGGATCACTGTGAGTCCAAGGCCAGACTGGGCTACAGAGCAAGACCTTGTCTCTAAAAGAAAGCCCATAAACAAAAATATCTGAGAGTAATATGATAACTATATTAGTTGTACATAGTGAAAACCAAACAGGATGGTTATTTATGCCTGTTACTTAATTTAAAGACCTCTATAAGATCAATTTTATATCTAATATTTCCTACCTGAATATCCAGTCATAAATTTCTTGTAGTAGTATTATTATTAGAGCTGTATAAATTAAAAAGCCATTGTGAAATTGTAAGTGCATTACCTGGAGGCATAACACACAGAGCCATCTACATTCATTGTTCTAGTCACACACGCGACTTTATGTCATCATTCTCCCGGGTCGCTTTGCTGAGCTGTGCTGGGACCGAATGAGTTTTTCTTGCGGAGCAACATCAGGAAGGAGCTGCTGGGTATTACCAGGGTGGGTGGGATTGGATGGAGCCGTGAAGAGCTTTGAATTCTTGCTGGGTTTGCACGGAAGTTCACATTGCCAGGGGGATTTGAAGAGCGTTGAAAAGGCGGGAAGTAAACCAGGAAAAAGCATGCACCCCGTGGCAATTGTCGAGGCTGCCAAGGCGTTTCAAGGAGGCAAAGGGCAATATGGAAGGCGACGGAGCCGTAAGCTACAGAGAAGCGAAGCCTGGCACCGTCACTTCCGGCAGATACTGAGAGGGATGCACCTTCTCCTTCCACCTTTTTCCAGTTCATTTTTGTATTTTTCGGTACCATCATTCAGTATTAGCAAAGACATAACTACAGTTTAGACCTTTAATGGTTTAACCTATTTCCTTCATTTTCTAGTTCATTAACGCCTCAATCCTCGGTACAGCTGATCCTGATGTAGACAGTCACAGGCGTTCGTGTGGGATGGCCTAATTCCAAATCTGAGATTTACTGTCAGTTCAAAGAGAAGATAGAGTTTCAATCACTAGAAGTGTTGATTTTAATTTAATATTTACTTAACAGAATTCATGGCATTTTTGCGAAAAGGATCATGTTTTTAACAGGTGCCATCTACGTTCTTCAGATTTTATATACAATTTCTTTGTCAATGTATTTCTATTGGTCTAAATTCTTCAAATGCTTTAAACATTTTCTAGACATTTTTGAGCAAACTCCTTTAAAGGTAAAGTTACTACTAATATCAAAAATATGATCATTCTGAATGAGAAAATAAATACAACTGATAGTGGAAAAAAAATTAAGTTGTTGCAGCAGTTATGTCATATTCAATGAATTTTGGAATTAGTTTTGTTAAAGAAATCAAAAAATAGATGAAAAGACACTAAAAAAAGATATATTACTGACAGTTCTCCAAAAAAATCCTTTTGTATGTTAAAATTTTTAAATTGCACTTTTGAATAATCAGTTCTCTATACCATGCGGTTTGTTTGGTAGAAATAGATCAGAGAAACATAGGTAATTTTCAATTTTTAAGAAGCTATATTAGAAAACAAATTAAATTGATATTAAGTTAAAATAACTTAAACCAATGTGTTCAAAAGTTATCATTTCAATGTGCAATCCATATAAAGTATGAATGAAGTACATTGCACTATTTTAGTCACACTACTCTTGAAATCTATGCTTAGATCAGTAACAAGTCTCAATTGGGATTATTCATGTGAAACTGGTGACTCCTGTATGAGGTAGCCCAGACCTAACTCATAATCATCATTCCTGTAAAGCTCAACATGAGTCACCACCTTTCATAAAAGCTTTATAGACCTCTCCACATTCTGTGTGATTACACCACTTACTGCTTATAAATGCCGATGCTGATAATATACCTATATGGGTGAAAGGCATAATTGATTCATTTAGCCAATTATGCCGGGAAATTTCTGCAAGTATCCAGGTGTTATAATGTCTTCTAATGGCACAACAAGCTGGCATTCTCAGTTGTGTGCTTCTTATAAATAGTTCAAAGACATTGTATTCATCTTATTTTTTTGTGGTGGTATCTTGTCATTTCTTGACCCTAGGATAAAATACTTGACACCCACTGCTTCAAGAACAGAGGTTTGTTTTAACTCATGGTTTTTAGAAGATTCATTCTACAGGTGGCTGGCTCCAAGGCACTGAGAGCACAGTGAAAGGGCCGGGCAGAGGATAGTCATTTGCTGGCCAGGAAGGAAAGAGAGAAGGGAAGAACTGGGGGTAGGTGTACACCTATCCAGATCACATCCCTCGTGACCCACCCCTTCAGGGCAGGCACCAATGCTGAATATGAGATTCTTAGGACATATGATAGATCTGAACCATAACAATTGGTCTGAAGTTTCCATTTCTATTACATATTTGCTGTTGTGATGAATATAAACTTCAAGTTTTTTAATTTATTATTTGCCTACAGTGATGTATCACAGAATGACATTTTGGTCAATGACAGATCACATATATGAGTGTGATCTCATAAGACTGTGTGATTTTCAAGAATTCCTCTTACCTGGTGACAGTGTAGCTATACTATCATATTACTATGCATTACTCAGTTTGTGGTGATGCTAGTCTAAACAGACCTACTGCACTGCTGGATGCCCAAAAGAATAACACATACAATTATGCACAATACATAATGATGATAATTGATTATTACCACTTTTGTATTTACTGTCCTCTACTTTTACTATTTAAGACTGTACTCCTTCTACCTATGAAAAAAAAGTTTTCAGTGTTAAACATTATTTTTGACACACCCACAGAAGCCTCAGCTACCTCACAAATGCAAAATTTTATCAAGAGGTCATGTTGATGTGACTGATCTCTAAACTTGAAGAAGTACACACTGTTGCTCACACAGTGACAGCGTCACCTGATGATGTATGTCTCAGAACACATCTGGCCATGGAACAGTGCATGGCTGTATCTAGGTAACTACAAAACTATTGTGATTTCTTACTTTTATAGAACTAACAGACTAGATCATAATACACACTTGAATAAGTTGACCTTGAATACAATTTTGCAGAACAACCATATGAATTGATATCAATTATTATGGGGTGTTTTAAAAATCTGCCTTACCGTATTATTGTGAAGACAATGTAATTACTAGATATGGAAGTTTGAATGTTTTCTCATACTCACTAGTAAGAATGAATAATCGACTTTTAGATAACACATGAACTACCCCATACTTGCAATACAAAACAACTCTTATTAAAGATGTGATTATTCCAAGAACGGTAGGTCCTAGACACAGAGTTATATTTTTATGAAACAAACCAGTATTTCTTGCTACATCAGAAGCAGCCTCATATGAATCTTCTAGACACAAAATATCCTCAAAGAACATGCCCTGTTATGGACCTCTAGGGTTGTATAACTACTCTCTGTGTCGTTCCACTGTTTACCAGTGACTTACAAAGTCAATTGCACTGCGGCTAGATGAATGACACAGTGGTTAAAGCACTGTCCTAGCAAACACAAGGCCCTAAATTCAATTCCCCAGCACCACATTAATTGGGCATGGTGGCACATGCCTGTAATCCCAAAACTCAGGAGGCTGAGGCAGGAGGTTTGCCACAAGCCCAAGGCTAGCCTGGGCTTCATAGGTGAGCTCAGGACCAGCCTGTGCTACAGAGTTAGACTCTGTCTCAAAATAAATAAATAAACAAACAAAACAAATGTTAATGCCACTAACATGAGAAGGAGTAAATATTTGAAAAAAAAAGATTTAAAAAGGCCATTTAGTTTTCTCAATCCTGAAGCAACAACTTTATTGGGTATAAACAATAGCATGATAAGGAGTCCTAAGATATTGGAAAGTAAAAAAAATATATAAATAAAATAGTTTCTCACTGTCTTGAGAGTAAAAGTCTATATTTCACATCTTTTATGTTAAATAATTTTATTTATGAACTGCAAATTACTGCCTTCTCAATTCTCTCCCAAAGATATTAGATATCTTGTCAGGGAGAAAGATTTCTTGTTTGGAATACAGTTATTATATCTGCATAACTTATATATAACAATATTTAAATATAGCACTTTAAATTTAGGTTAATAGGTGAACATATTATAAAATTCTTAACTGAAATTTTTCCAAAAAAAAACTCAATTGGCTTTATTGCATCTTACTTCAAATATTAAAATTCACACACAGACATATTTTTACCATTTGGAAAGATCTACTGAAGGAAAATCAGTGAAAATCAGGCATTTAACGAGGTACAATGTGCCTTCCGGGGACCACCGTGGAAGAATGGGAAAGATAGCACCGCATATTTTGAAATCATAGTAAATTCTATTCTTCTCTTTTTCTCTTTTGAAGAAAAGCCTTCAGCAATTGACCCTCTTTTGTTACATTTTGTTACATTTAACTATGGAGCACCAAAACAAGCATGTGACTAAGATATTTAAGGTTATAATTCAATTGTCACCTTCGTATTTCTTGGAATTAATGTGTTACTTTTGCAAGATATCAATGTCAACATACAAATTTTTTATATTGAGTACTACATATGAAACACCTTCTCTTCACGATAAAATTACATCCACAAATACAATGAAAGGATCTTAGCAAGTTTATCCTAATCACTTTGAAGAACAATAGAGCCATCATACAATCATTTAAAAGTTAATTCTCTAAAATTAAAAAAATTAAGTCAATACATACTTTAGATAAATCACAAAAATTGTTGTGGGGTTCAAAACTATGTTTTCACACAAGAAAAGACTCATGATACCCCTGAGGTTAAGTCATTATTTTTCAAAACCAAACTTTCTAAGAAAAATTAACCTTCGTTGAAGAAATTATGACCTTAATCTGAAAATCAGCATCTCAAATATATTTCCGTTTTAAAAAGCAGTTTTAGTTTCTGCTACAGTTAAAGCAATCAGTTGAACATACCACGTGAGGCACCATATCTTCAGCCTCCTGACTCTCCTCTATTTCTGTAGAGAATGTGATGAGGCATGACAAAGGTGTGCTAGGGATACAGGAAGGGCACCAAGCAGTGACCGTGGAAAAGAAAAGACAATCTTATTGGCATCACGTATGCTGAACATATGCGTGCTAAAAAGAAACATGACCTCAAAATAGGCATTTGATCATCTTCAAACAATTATGTCTCCACAGCTTCAGCCTCTAAGATAAACACTGGCCACTGACCCTCAAGATAAAAATGCTTCTTATGGGTATAATTGTTTGTGTTCTTCAAATATCTGCAAGATGTATGGCCCTTGCTATTCGTCTTTGGCTTGAAGCCTTGTGTGTTGCATGCAGATTTCTGTACCAAATTTCCATTACATGTCTCGGCAATTTCTCTTCCTACAGCATCTAATTGTTGGTTTTGCCAGAGTAAATTTTTCTGCATTCCCTTTCTGTAAACAATATCCAAATAAATCCATATTGCTTGTGTGATCGATGTCAAATGATATCCATGTTTGTGGGCAATAACCTGATGTGTCAGAGGTTCATTTCTCATTCCTCCCGTGTTCTATGGCTGCTCCTTCACTATTGGCCATGTCGACCCCATCCATTCCCAACATAGCGTGCCCATAATTATCTGCCTTCTTTTCTGCCTCTTTCTTTCTGATTTATCGTGATTCTTCCACTCAGAAAACATTCACCCTTTTATCATTTTTTACATTCTTAAATTCAATCCAGTTTGCAGACCACAAAGTACTTTCTGGCTAAGCAAACAGAAAAAAAAAAAAAAATCCATTTGGCTGTAAGACGTTCCGGCTCAATTCCAACCAATAACATGCAATTGAGCTATCTTGAAAAATGAAGTAAGTCCATGCATTCGCAGCTGCTTGCAGATTTGCCAGCTTTTCTTGCATAAAATCTTTCCTTTATCATGCTTCTGTTAACTCATAAGTGAGCATCTCTAAGTGGTATAAGCCAGACATATATAACAGAGAGCTGGTCTTGTACCATGAAATTTGTTTTCTCTTGGAAGTTTAGAACAGCGTCTACACTGGAGGTTTTGACTCTGCTCATGGTAATAGTTATTTTGATAGGAAATTGGGATAAAGCCCATATGATATCAATTATAATGATAATATAATTTAATAATATATTAGTCTTTCTGATATATGGAATAAAAATTACAACTTTATCAACATAGAGAGTAAATACCAAAATTCCCCATGTGTTTTCTGTGAGTTTTCTTTCCTTTTACTGCGTGAGTTTCTAAGAAAGCTGGTACATTTCACTACTGTGAATTCCAATTATCCCCTGCTGGAAAACTTGACCCAGGTGTCCTGACATGTACATGTAAGTCAGATTGAAAATCACCTTTTTTTTTATTTTAAGAAGATGTTGTGACTCTCACTCTAGTAAACAATGATGAATTAGAAAATATTAAATGTGCAAACTGAAATAAATGAATCTATACTTCAAAATATGTTTTCTTAATAGCATAGGGCAGCATATAAGCACATTCTTTATGTTTTTCTATGAATATTTTTCTCAAGGAACAGGCAAAGAGCTGCGTGTTCAATGGAGATTACAGAGTTCAAGTTTGTGTTTTTAGGGATTTGGACCAGCACCATTAATTTTATACAACATACACTATTTATTTAATATTATTAAATATATATTTATTCCTGCATACAACCCATGAAGTTGTGTTATCATTGATTCTATTCTACATGAAGAACTGAGGCACCCAAATGTGCCTAACAATTTTCTTCAGATCATGTATGTCTGTGAATGAAGAGATCAGGATTGAATCTTACATATTTGGCTTTGTATAGAGACTCAGTCTCTCTAAAGTGACTGCAGAGGGAAGTAGAAATATCGGGGAAAAAATGAAGAATAAAATATTTTGTTATGAAGTACTCAATTGCTAAACAAAAAATAGTGTGTTAGCTACTGTATGCTGATATATATACACATATATGTACATATATGTATATATATATGTGTATATATATATATATATATATATATATACATATATTTTTTTAACCAAGGCCTTCTCCAGTTTGGGGTAGGAGGAGAGGAACAAATATTTTCCTGAGACTACTAATGTCAGTTTTACCTAGTGTGCCTGTTGCCAATACCAATTTGGCAAGAAAAACAATACGAAAAGTAAATTGTAGCATTGTGTATATTTTTATAGATGTGGGTTCTAGAACAAGTTTTCAATGTTCCAATAGCTGCTAGTGGAAAATATTGAGGAAACTTTGCAAGAACAGCTCATAATACATTCCAGAACTCCAGGAGGACACTGTACATACTGGTATCCTCCTGGTTAGCATGTATAAACTAAGCATTAAGCATAACATCTTAAGATAGAAGTTGTACCTACAACCTGAAAGTTATTTTCCAGCAAGGGAAATGGCTCATCTGCTCTGACTGAAAACTAATGGTCACACCATCAGGAAACGTGACCCTGAATTTTTCAAGGCTGCCAATATTTTTCAAACCCTGAGATGTTAAAGGTTTTTTCAACTATTTTATCTACAAAGGACACTGATAAAATAAAAGTCAAATGCTTGCAGAAGGGTCAAAAGAAAGCAAAAGCTCTTGTCTAAGAATTGAATTAACTGAAGAAAGATTGCCACACAGACAACACATTGAGAACTTAACCCACCAGGGGGAACAGTTTTCTAGAACTAGCAATGTTTTGCAAGCCTTGAGAAATGCCGGAGTTACCTGTTCTGTCTCTTCACCTGAACGTGCCAATGGCCTAGCTAAATTTACAGCACCTTGAATTGCACCAATTTCCAACCTCAGGACTTCACAATAGCCGAAATCTACTTTCCTTTGGGGGAACATTGGCTTGATCTCCTTGAACCTGTTTCCCCCACTTACAAATCTATTCCACACCCTTCCCCTCAAAAAAACACCCTTGCTTTTACTTGAACTTCCTTTGTAGTTTCCTGGTTGACAATATGTTTTTCTTCCATGTTGTAACTTTTAGCACCTTTGCAAGAGTAAGTTTTATTGAAAATATACTTTAATAAACACTTGTCCCTAACGTAGATTATTTAACACTAAATATTTCTAAGGTGCTAACTTTTCATTTGCACAATTTGTTCTTCTAAAAACAGCCACAGAATGAGGATTTCATAAAAATCAAAACTGTTCCAGTTCATTATATAGCATGTTAGCAATTTACCACTAATTGTAATCATTTGAATAATGAAAACAATGACAAAGTTGTGTCTGCTAAACTACTTCAATTTGGGTTATTATGACCTTTGCTCTTGTAGACAAATCTGCTAGTGACACAACATTTTGAAAAATGTAACAATAATTCATTTTTATTAGGAAAAAATCCAAAATTTGATAAATCTTTATTTTAGCCAATATACTTAGCAAACTTCGAACATTTTTTGCTGAACTCCCAAGACTGATTTTATAGAATTAGTTTTGCAGCTACGACAGATTCCTAGATTTTCAAACTGGGGTGGTGGTACACACTAGTAATGCCAGCTCTCAAGAGGCTGAGGTAGGACGATGGCCATGAATTCAAGGTCAGCCTGGGCTACATAGTGAGCTCAGGACCAGCTTTAACTACAGTGTGAGATATTGTCTCAAAAAGATTTAAAAATCATATTACTATATTTTGACACACAAAAAGAAAAAATGGGGGGAAATCCATATCTTGTGACTGTTATTTAAAAGAGGAGCAAATTCAAATCTGGCAAAGTTAAGGTGAGATCTAATCACGTGGAATGCATTATCTTCCACTTCTTTAAACAAAGGTCTCAAGCCATATTTTAATCTGTCTGCAGAGAGATCATCTCCCAACTTACGTGGTGATTTCTTTTGGAATTTGCAAAGCACCTAAGATGATTTTTTTTAGGCTTTGATAAGACAGTAGAGCAGTAAACAGGATATTTCATACTTTGATTGTACTGACCTCATTTATATTTACATGATAGTCTATCTTACTTGGCTAATATTTTCATTTTGGTCATATTTAGGTTTCTTAGCTCACTAGGTTTGTTTTAAACTCTGATGTGTTTTACTTGCAGACAATCATGCATAGCCTGAAGCCTTCTTTCAGTCTTCTTATTTAGAAAAGCAGGTGCTTCAATTCCAGCATTTAAAGCAACTTCTCATACAAGGACTTTTCTGAACAGTATTTTACCTTTGCATGTCTGCATATATTGCCTAGCTCTTAATTTAAGAACTTCATAATAATAATGATGGAGTATGAAAAACTGCCTTGCCTGTTATTATGAATATAAATCTCATCCTATTTCTCTCTTGACAAGATAAGACTGCTGACTTAAGTTTTGGCCAAACCACCACAGCTGGAAAAGATGAGAGAAAAGGAAAACAGTGTCTTGTTTGGCATTCATATTTAGTCTGATATAATTATGAAGCCAGGATGGCCGGAAATATTGCAGTTGGGAAGTGTAGGAAATCCATCATGTTTATAAAAACCCCGGTGATAGTGTTTTAAGTATTTAGTGGCACAAATAACAGTTGATCAATAGAATAGTATGAACCTGCCGATTGGTCGATACAATGTCGCAGCCTCTCTGTTAGCAATGATTCAATTTCCTGAAACATGCAATATGAATAAATTCAATTTCATTCAGTCCACAGTGATGTTTCTTGTCAGGAACTAAAGCAGTTTCTCAGCCAAATCATACAAGATTGAGTAGAGTCGAAGGCATAGCTCCAACTGTACCACTGAGGAGTGGGTATATATACATGGAGAGAGAGAGAGAGAGAGAGGGAGAGAGAGAGAGAGAGAGAGAGAGAGAGAGAGAGAGAGACAGAGACAGAGAGAGAGAGAGAGAGAGGCACAGTATTACTCTGTAGCCCAGGCTGGTTCTGAGCTCACTATGAAGTCTAAGCTGGCCTTGGACTCATGGCTGTCCTCCTATCTCAGACTCTGAGTGCTGGGATTACAGGCATGCACCACCATGCCTGGCTTTAGGTGGTGCTGGGAAACTGAACTCGGGGTCTTAGAGCTTGCAAGGCAAGTGTTTTAACTGCTCTGCCATTCCTCCAGAGCCACATACATGTACTTTTTCTCTCTCTTTTAATCCTCTTTTCCTTTATTCCCCATTATAACTCCATCAAACCTTGCTTAGAGTGACAGTCCACAATTAGGGGAAAAAAATAGAATTTTCACCTAGTTATATTTCTTTTTATCAAGTGGTCAACTAAAATACTAATGGTGATTAACTGATCTTCTTCTAAAGAAATCTAAAAAATATGACATGAAAAATCAGGTATGTTTTTTCAGCTACTATCACATAATACAGACAATATATAAGTAGCCCAAACACAAAAGGTCAAATATTAAGAATAACAGCATGACTCCTGCAGTACTTTGCCTGCAGCTACTAAGCATATTTTTCTGATCAGGGTCAGTTATAAGGACATGGAAAGCCAGGTTGTCTGTTTTAATTGAGCATTGCATGCTGCAGTCCCTGCAGGGTTGGCTCGTCCAGGCCCTTATGGGTTTGTCTCCTGGATAGGGAGCTTCCATCTGCTGGAAAGTCTTTCCTCGTCATTCAAGTCAAAGTCACCTGGAGGCTCCGAAGGAGAGTCTCACAAGATGCTTCCCTCTCCTTGTCCTTCAAGGAGACGGGAACTTAGGCGTGGGAAATGGGCGTCACCACTCCTCGTGAAGACAGAAAATAAGAGGAAAAGTAGCAGGGTGATTCGCAGAGCAGTAAAGCTATGATCAGAGAATGGCACACGCCATCCAGCCTGCGGGAATGGGGTCTCACCTGTCATATTTTGCGGTGTCAGTTTACGTAAATAGCCTCATCCTAAGATGAGGGGAAATAACTTTCTCAGTTAGTTCCTTCTGCACATTTTTCCCTCAAGTGGTAGATATAATATACATATTCAACACCCCAGTAGGATGAAGACAAAAAGTCAAAAATACAGACTCTCTTTCATTTCTAAGGCTACAATAGAGAAAAAGATTCCATGACAGTTGAGACAAAAAGATGAGGCCAATCCTAGTGGCACATGCCTATATCACATCTACTTAGCAGTGAAAGGCAGGATTTCCCAAGTTCAAGTCCAGCCTGGATAACTTAGCAAGATCCTTTCTCAATAAATTAATTAACTAATTAATTAAATGGCTGGGGAAGATGTCAGTAATGGTATGCTTGCCTGACATGCACGAGTCCCTGAGTTTAATTCCTAATATTACACAAAGAGGAAAAAACATTTAGAGAGACAGGGAGATGATTCCTCAGGATCCTTCAGCAGGAAAGGAGGCAAATTCCAACTTGCTACTTGGCTATGGGTCACACGACATGACATACATCTTACAAAATATTAAAGCTTGATTCTTTGGTTGACATAACCTATAACGTTTCTTATGGAGAGGCTCGTTTTTCTGATACTGATGTTATCAATTTTTTCTTTAATTCTTAATCTATTAACTCACCTTCCTAAATCAAGCAATTTCCCAAAGTATATAGTGTTGTTAAACTTTCATCCATCACCCACCCCACGGATTCTCCCTAAAGAAACTTTGAAAGTGCTTGGAGCAGAGACACTCAGCCAAAAGCATCTACACATGATAGACACCTGAACACAAGTTAGTTTGAAATCACATCCCCAAGGGAGTTGTGTTAGCACTTCAGTGCTCTAATCAAAGATGATCCAGAAGTGATCATTCAGCAATTCGAATAGCCTGTAAACGTTTTATTTACACCAGAGGGTTTGCTAGAATTTTCAGTGAAAAACAAGCAAACAAACAACAACAAAGCAAGCCTTTATTGGTCTTTGGTATCCCCAGAGCCTGACCTTCAATGCCATCCAGAGCAGTGTGGTCCTATAGGCTGCTTCTTCACAGAAGAATTTCCTTTACTCAGCATCCACAGTGAGATTTTCCTGCTGATAAAAACCTTCTGTTCTACATGCCTGCGTGAAAAACTTGATGCCAGGGAATAGAGTTACAGGAGTGGGCTCCATGAGTCCTTTCATGTTTTTCTTCAAATATATAGGCATGTATCCAAAATTTATATACAATTCCATTGTAACAAAAGACCTACTAGCAAGGGGAAGGGACTCAAGTTTATATACTTGGATATATTTAGATATTTGGATATTTGAATATATAAACTTGGATATATTAACATATTTGGATACATATGCATGCATATAACATCCTCCCATCCTTCCCAAACTGCTCCCCCCAAAAGTCTCACAGCTAATTTTAGAATAAATTTACAATATGGGAACGTGGTCATCAGCCATTTATTTCAGAAATATGTGCTTACCCTCACTTCCGATTTCTCTAATTCTCTTCACAACATAATAGATATGACATTATTCCTCCTATAGTTAAATACAGTAAATGTAAGATGAGGGGGGTTGATGCCCTTGTAAGGAAGGAAATGGTGCTTTTCTTTTTCAGGTAAGGAATGTGGCATTCCATTAGACATTTGGCACAAAGCCAGTACTGACTGAGGAAGAGAGTAACTGAATCCATAACCTCCTGAATCCAGCAGGGCTTGGCCTAGTTGCAGGACTCACGCTCCCCTCCTAACCCCCGTCTCTTAGCAGATGATCAAGGTGACCAGCAGAAGCTTTTTGGGATCTTCATTGCATTTGAAGTGTTGGAGTGGAAGTCACTGGGTAGGAGTAATGTATTCGTGAGTCACTGCGTCATAACTGGTTGGAAATGACAACGGGGGGTCAAATGTACGGAGGAAGTAGAAGGAAGCGTTAGCCATTTCCCAGGACACGCCCCTTAGGATACAGCTAATCTAAAATTGCAGGGAAACTTACACTTTATCTCTTTCATTTCCTCTTTCTCTTTTTTATTCTTTTTTTTTTGAGAGGCTCTCACACACTTTTAAACATAAGAAACAATTACCTGGTAAGAATAATCTCTATAGGCAGGTGTAGATATTTTATACTGACTGAAATCAGAAGCAGTAAAAATGCTGAATGCAGCTGAGAGGGGCTAACCCTGGTGGATGGGAGAAGCAGCTGTGTGTGTTTTGCAGCGTGGATAAACTGTTAGTGGTTCAATGATTTTTAAAAACGATTTGCAAAACTGCTGTAGGGGATGGAGAAGTAAATGTTGATTGATTCATTGAAGGACGCTGGCTCTGGCTGAAGCAAATGACCATACAGGTTCCATTCCCTGTTCCATACCTAATTTGCTGCTCCCAAGGCAAGCTGTGAGAATTCGGGTGTGCTTTTGGTTCCTCCTTTTATGGATTTCACCTAATTTGTTGGTGAGGCTCAAGGTGGCTGAAACACAACTTATTTAAGGGCAAGGTGATATCCACAAGTGAGTGGGGAAAAAACTGGATAAAGAGGTCAAGGGAAGAACGACAATAAAGGCTGGATGCGGTGACTGAGATGCTACGAGTCGCAGATTTATGGCCATTGTTGTACTTTGCGATCCACAATAATATTGACAACATTGACGGGCATAAAAATCTGAGCGTCTCTGTGGGAAGTATTTCTCTAGGATCAAGGTCTTGCCCTGCTGAACATGAATAAGCTTTTTAGTAGCACGGTACTATTATTTTATTAAGAGATCATTCACGCAGGTTAAATTTCAGCATCCTGGTCAGCAGAATCACATTGACTCTCCCTCTGACATCATATGCTTGTTCATGGGCTGATTTCAATTTTATTTTATCCTAATCTCATTTCATTTTGTGGGAAGACTAAGTTGGCCAAAGGAGACATCAAGTCAAAGAACTTGAACCTCCTACACAATAGTAGTTGATAGATTCGACTTAATAGGAAAGAAATCATGAAAAGCAGTGAGTCTCAAAACACATTTCAGAGCTATTAACATGAAGGAGGAAAGAAGTATATGTGCGCGACAGGTGGAAGTTGGAGACATTGCACTCTAAAACAGCCAATGAGAAGAGGATGAAAGTACTGAAGGAGGCTATTTAAATGAGATGGCTGGAATTTTAAGTAGATAAAGATGAAAAGTAAAGTGAGGGTCACAAGGGTCTGGGAAGAGGAAGTTAGTGCTTTAAAAGTACAGAATTTCTGATAGGAAAGACCAAAAAAATTCCAGAGGTGGATAGTGCTGGAAGGTGCATAACAATGGGAGTATATGGAACGTCCCCAAAAACACACTCTTAAAAAATAAATAAAATTAAACTAAAAATTTAGTTAAAATGCTAAATTGTATGTTATGTATACAACGGCCTTCCTGGGAGATCAATTGTAGTCAATGTTGAACTTCCTCTGGGTCTGTCCATCATGGCTCCATGCCGGAAATTTTATCTGATGATAGTGTAGCTCTTCCAGTCGAATCAGCTAATTCTGGCCATGCCACTGTGCTCGTGACAGTGACCTGGGCCATAGTGTCAGCTTCTTGTTTGCAGCTTGATAGTGCTATGTCTTTACAGTAGAAGTCATTCTACAGTGCACTGCCAGACAAAGTGTCTACCTAGTGGTTCTTAAATGCTGCCAACTATCAGCATTCATTTGGTACCTTTGAATATTAGATCACCTTCCTGGAAAAGTTTTTTTTTCCCTAATTCTACTCTCCTTATCTTGTTTTGAACCACTTCCTTACCAAGACAGGTTAATCACTGTATGCAACTATCCCCCAAATGGTATAATCTCTCCGTGGCACCTCACAGACAATAATCAGAATGAACAGTGCTATAAACAACCATTTTTCATATCTGGGATCCCACCTTGCTAATATCTGGTATAATGCCTTTTTCTTTCCCTAACAACCATCCCAGAGTAGTCTCATGGTATAACTTGGTGGTAGCCTGACCAGAAGCGAGTGTCATAAATCCAAAATTATTTCTGGCCCAACCATCTGGATTCTCTAGATGCAATAGCATGTGCTATGGATGGAACTGTGTCCCCTCCAAAAAAATTATAATAAATTTTGCTGAAATCCTGATTCAAATGTGATGATATTTGAAGAAGGGGATTTTGAGACGCATTTAGGTTAGATACAGTCATGAGAATGGGAACCTCATGATAGGATCAAAGCCTTATGAAAAGAGACACCACAGAACTCCCCATTCTTTGAGGAAATATCAAGAAGGTAGCTTTCTGCAAACAGGAAGTGGGTCCTCATCAGAAATTGACCCTGATGTCATCATCTTGATCTCATATATTTAGCCTCCAAAAGCCATTTAAAAATAAGTGGATAAAATAAAAAATTAAAATCTGTTGTTCAGATTATTCAGACTGTGGTATTTTGCTGTAGCAATCTAGGCATAGTAGCGCACAGCCCTGGATCACAGGGTATAGATGTATCTTTACATATATGCATGCTTTCTAATTCTACTACAATGGACAAAGAGAAGCAAAGAAAATCAAATAATGAGCTCAGTGAGTTTTATAGAAACACATTTGTTCTCCTTGTATTTGATTCCTTCATAAGAACAGAGCTGGATGTAAGTACCTACCAATTGCATGAAAGGTGAGGTTGTACCTTCTGGAGTGGGACACACTGACTTGGTATCAGTGAAAAGAACCATGGTCTTGGAAAACGGGAATGGAATAGTTTATATCCCAGTATATACCATAAATGGGACACAATGGCCTTCATCTTCTCCCAGTATGGCTCTCCCAAAGTGTAGCAAAAAAATTTAAATTTAACCAGTTGCTGATAAGCTATTCCCAAGCTGGGTGTTTTGTCTGTAATTGTATTGCTTTTCTCCCTGGCTTCATGAGAAGTCTGTTGGATCAACAGGAAAGAACTCTAGCTGTATCTTGCAAAACTCTTGTAAGCACCTCTGGATGTTTTCCCCACGTACTTTCCCATAGTAGCCTTTCAGTCATTCAGTGGAGCACATGATGTTTGGCTGATGGCATGAGAAAACAGGACTGTTTGGACAGGTTCTCTCAGTGGTCTCTCAAATTGAGGATCAGACTCAATATTTAGGACTGGGTCAGGAGGCTACACTGGTGGCACTGTCAACTTATACTTTCAGCTAGTACAGGCTCTGTAGACATCTTATCAAATATAAATAACCCTTCTTTCCATGGTGTATCCAAAATTGTGATTGAGTGAGATCCAAGCAATCATCTTCCTGCCTCTCCTAAAAGATGATGGCTTTCATCTTTAAGCAATGAAGAAAACTCCAGGTAGCCCTCAGTTGCCTATAGGACTTTCCCAAATGCAATTTTCTTGGCAGCACAGAACTTTATAGTAGGGCTTATTATTTATATGCATCCTGAAAGATACCACCCTAATAGGGAAAGCCATTTGATCAGAACAACCCTAAGAAGTTTCCCTTATGTTCAGTTAAAGTGATCAGAAATGTCACCAATAAAAAAGAAGACATAAAAGTCAGCCTTGCCCCACTGGCCAAGGTTCTTAGAGATGACAAAACTGCCCCTGAAAGTCTTCCTTGTGGGCCAGAGCAGAGTCTGTGCAATCACTAATACATCCTTTCACTTCTACAATTAATTCTTTAGATGATATATTATGTATCTGTCCACACAACAACCTAACAGGAACGCTAACAGGCATTCTACAACAAACTGGATGGTTTCTATCCAGGTCACCAATATTCTCTGTAAAGAGTCACCCAGTAAGAACTTTTGAATCTGTGGGACCTGTCACAACTTTTGTCATTAGTGCAACAGGAGTGATGGGAATGTACAAAAGGGTGGCATGAGAAATGCTGCACCAACTCCTGGACCAGCTAATGGGGTACAAAACTTGTGGCTTAAATTAGATGCTATCACAAGCAACTTGAATAAATTCACCTCTTGCCTCTGTTGGCCAGTTTATCAGGATGGCCAACCAAGTGGTATAGTTATGGGAAAACTAGATAATTCCTCATGTGCTTCTCAAATTTTGGTACTTCTTACAGAGGGTATAACTCTACCTTTTCAGAGGCATTTGACTAGCACACAGTGCAGAAGAGCTCTATCACAGAGATGAATGCTTCTAGTCTCAGGGTCTACCTGTAGAGCCAGCAACAGCTATATTTCCACTCATTATAAAACAAACACAAGAAACAAACAAACAAAAAACTTGGAGTCTCTAAGTTCAGAGTTCTCGTCTGTGCATCACACATGCCTCCGGCCAGGCCTCAACACATCCTCCCCTGGGACAAAGGTACACATAGCATTAACTCAGCACACACCACGTTCAAGCCAGCTCCTGCATCATGAGTAACGATATCTGCTCTCTCTAACTCTGGAGTCTCGTGGATTCTACCAGCATCTACCCAACAGTGGCAGCCCAACACGCTTATTACAAAGAGAGTAAAATGTTGGACCTTTCACGGCGCTTTGCCCTCCCCGTATGGACTAGACTGTGTCTGTGTCTTTAGAACAGACACACAAATGCAAGTGAACTTAATCAACAGTGAAGGTGGAGAGCTTCAGATGAATGTCTGTATAAAATATGAGATGAAATTATGCATTTAGGTGCTGCGCATATTAGAAATGCTTCATTTCAAAACTCAGTCAGTATCTTCACATACGAAATGAAAAATCACTCTAATCACCCAAAAGGCACTTCAGGGAGCATTCAAAATATGGGAGTAATATTCTCATCATAATTTTGTTTTATTGTGATGTGTGAACTAATCCAATACTCATACAGATATTAATATTCCATGGAAGAGAGAGAGAGAGAGAATATATATATGTTCTGAATGAAGGAAGTTGATAGCAGGTCAGGAGCAGGCCATTAACTTTAGTCACTGCAGAGATTTCCTTTCCTTTCAATAACCTCAAATGTAGTTATTCTGCCACTTAATATGATTTTTTTATTCTGAGTGGACTATTCATCTTATAAATCAATTAGTTTGACTAATCGTTAATTTTCAGAGCATTCGATTTGGCTCAAGTTACTCCGAAGTTCATAAGCCCATCTCTCTTTTCACTCTCTCTCTTCTTTCACCCACTTTCCATTCATTATTTTCTCAGTAAGTTCCCTATGTTCTGCAAAGCTACTTCATCAGAACAGCATGAAAGAGAGTGTTTTATTTAAAAAATTGGAATTTGCTACTGTTCTTAAGAAACGTTTTGCTGTTCAGCTACACTGAGAAAGTTAATGTCAGTGACTTGGCAAGAAGAAAGCAAATGACACAGAAGAATGCACACCCAGTGGGGCCATAGGAAGCACCAGACGCTTCCGCAACTACACAGTCTCCATAGGTCCTGCTCCAAAGACACACCACATAAACAATCTAACTACAACCAGGAACTGTGTCATGCAAATTACAGTGCCATAAAAATTCTTCTAGACCATCCATAAAACTTCCCCCTTAGGACTCTCCTTCTTCAAAAAAAAAAAAAAAAATGGAGCTGCCACTACAATCTCCTACATTGACAGACTGAACACACAAGATGACAACAGCTATACCACACATTAAAATAGAACTTTGGTCTACAAACTGCATTTATCAGTTCAAAATAGCTGACTTCACTAATAAGTGACAAATCTCCTATTTTTTTTTCTAACTTTGCCTTCTCTTTCAACTTAGGACTGAGCAAAGAAAGCCAAGTGCCTCTCCCACCAACTATACAGGATATCCCAATTCTAGTTAATTCACCAAATGTGTCTTTTAAGCTGGCTGCTCCACCATGAGCAATAGTGCCCTCTGTCCTTTAAAAGTGTCTCATGTCTTCCAACATCCATAATACTGCAACAGCCAAGTGTGTTAGTAACATGTAGGATGAAAGCTTATACTTTTCACAGCTCTTGAGTTTCAGTAGGGAGCTCTACCCTGTCTATGTCTTCCCTATGCCAACCGCTTCCAATCACAGGATACCTGAAGCCTTCCTTTTTCCAACTGTAACTTTCACAGTCCTCGACTTGTCTTTGAGTGTCCTTAACACAAATGGTGGTCACAAACTCAGAATAAATAGTCTTTGTTTCTTCTCATTTGACACTGTCTTCATTTATTTACACTTAACATAAAAGGAAGAATCCACGAATAGTTACTTGGGGTCCCATAATAAAACCCCTCAATAGCTGAGGTCTGAGTATTGTCATTGCTTATAATGTGTATTATTAAGAATTAGTAAAATTCAGTACTTTTCCATTATCTTAGTAACTTACGATTGGTATTATGGAAGAATTCTTTTTAGGCTTAAAAATATTCAAAATATTCTGATTATTTATATTGGGAAAATCAGTACATTTTCTGAGTCTTTAAGCTTTTATTTAGTTTTAAATGCTAAGCTAAATATCATTTAGAAGAAAATATATGATACCCAGCACTGTAGAGGCTAAGGAAGGAAGACTGCTGTGAGTTCAAGACCAGCCTAGGCTGCACACTGAGTTCAGGACCAGCGTGGACTACAGAAAAAGACCTTGTCTCAAAAATGAGCAAATAAATAAATAAGTAAAAATTTTTGAAAGTATATGATATACAAAATGAATTGAACACAAATATGAAAGTTAACTGTCAGAGCACTACTTCCATCTTTTAAATGATGTAAATTGTCCCTGACACAGAGCTTTGCTAGTACTTGTCCAGGACATTCTCTAATTAAGTGAGCATCGTGGAAGCCATGCTTCCTAAGAGCACATTTCCAATTCAAACAGATATTCCAAATAAAATTTCTTTTACCAAATTTTCCTATAATATTGTCAAATATGTTTATGTAGTTATTCGTGCAGGGCCCTCAAAATTAAATCAAAGAAGTTTTGCTGCTTCCTTTATTTGGAATAATGTAGCCATATCGCTAAATGTTAAGCCCCAGAAGGCTCTCAAAGAACATCTGATTTGGCCATTTGCTCTGACGAGGAAACCAAAGCCCGGACATTCAGTTCTTTGGTAAAGGTCTTTCTGCTCAAAAGTAAGCATAGCTGAAAACTGGGTGATCGTTTTGTTGAGGTCTAGTGATAACAACAATACTAAAAATAGTAACAATTATTTGTACTCAGCGATTTGCCACTAGCCAGTCACGCAGGACACTCCAGTGCCAGTTAGCTCATCAAAAGTGTTGCTTAAGGTGGTTGTTGTAACAGAAGAGACGATGTTCTCTGTATGCTAAGGGCTAAAGTGTTTTATCAGTATCCATTCATTCTGGTGATTCCAAAACAAATACACAAATGAACTGAGTGTCGTCAAATTCAAACTGTGCTAAGTGATTGTTATGTTCATAGCAGCACAACTAACAATAGCTAAAATATGGAAGACACCAAAATACCCATCAACAGACCAATGGATACACAAACTGTGGTATTTATACACAATGGAATACTATGCATCTATAAAGTCCAACAGCGTGGAGGCTTTTGCAGGCAAATGGAAGAAACTAGAGAACATCATGCTTAGTGAAGTGAGTCAGAAGCAGAAGGTGAAACATCGAATGGTCTCTCTGATATGAGAAACCCAGATCACAACTATCTCATGGAACTTAAAATGAAAAACAAAGTGAAACGGGAGTAGGGTGGGGAGGGAGGGAGAGGTGAGTAGGGGGAGGGACAGAGAGAGAGTGGGAAAGCCTTTGTCACCTTGACAAGATACGTAGGTGCACAAAATGCTCAACTTCATTGTAAACCTTAAATTTTGCACTTATACATATCAATAAAATGGAGGAAAAATTCTGCAATAATCTTGAAATTTGATTTCTAGACACTTCCTGAGGAAAGCCAAATTTAAAAATAGTATTTTTAAGTTCCATAGATTGATTTTTTCCAATGAAGTCATTGGATTGTGGTTCATCTTGTGTCTCTTAGTTCTACCACACTGAAAGTCGCTCCACAGTTATGCTCCTGTCCTTCTTCACTGGGTAATACAACATATTCTCTGTTGGCTGATGGAAGCACCTACAGACAAAGCTTATATGATATTTTGATTTTTCAAAACTTTTGTTTATTTCTCTTTGCACCAAAAGCTTCTAATTATTTTTAATATAAATTATCATAAACAGTCCTCAGACAGTTTCCAGTTTATTTGGCATCATCATCCAGAAGAAATAAAGCAAACAGCAAAATTAATTTTTTAAAGTCTGTGACTATCGTATCTTTTTGTTTATCAGCTAAAGTGATTATTCTGGTACACTATGTTTTCCTTTTGAACAGCTTCTACTCTCCTTTTTTTTATAATGCAATAGCAATTTAACGCCAATATTTATATTTTGAATAGCAGCATGCATTTCCATTCGTCTTTTGAAAACAGAATAGAACCACAGTCTCCTTAGTGGTTTTTGCTAGTATGATATTGGCAGTTGGGAAAATGGTATATACTGATTCTCAGCTGCACGGTTTCAGGTGGACAGAGATCAGATTCTCTCTGAAATGCCCATTACTCTGAAAAGTTGAATGGTCTTGCAATAGAAGTGAAGACTATCCTAGGATAAACACTTGCTAAATAAAATGGATTTTCATAATTGTATGCACCAACCCCCCCAACACACACACACACACACACACACACACACACACACACACACACACAAAATTTGATTACTGAGCTCCAATGGAATTTTCCCAAGTCGCGGTATCACTGGGTCAACAAAAATGATCATCAGATGACCAGGCCTCTCCTCAAGACCTTATCCTGATGGTGGCTTAAATTTCATTAGCTACTAAAAGAGCACTTGGAATAGAAATCTCCAAGGTCTTTTTCAGTGCAAAAAGTCCGATATTATGCATATAGTGTTACTCTAAGGCAATTATGATATGTTCTATGGCTAAAGGCTTGAATGTTATCAATAAAACTGTTACATTTTAGGTGCATTACAAATTAATAACTAAAAAGAGAAATGCCATTTTTGTTTATTTAGTGATAGAGCTAAGCATAAAATGTGCTGTCGTGCCATCTGTTGGTAGTTCTAAGGTCCTCTAATTAGGAAACTCCAATCTCTTTTTTTAGTGGTATGTTTCCCTTTTTTTCTGTCTCTCCGTAATCCCAAAATGTTCAGCAACCTTTACGTAAGGCTGATACTGATGCCAGTAGTTACCATGGTTCAAAAATCAAAAGTATAAGGTATAAGTTGTACATTTTTGTCATATGCTTCTTCAGAGAGCTTCGGATATGTTTTTTTTATAAGATGTCCCAGTTGAATCTGATGATATATAAATAAGTGGGGCATTTGCACATTGACAACATAGTATTTAAAATAGAACCCTTTCCTCATCTCCAAATTCACTCCAGGAAGCTGAAGACTACAAATAAGGCAGCTTCCCTGGCTAGAGGGATCTAGCTCCGCTTCTCCCCACAGGCAAGCTAACAGAGTCTTTCCTAAAATGACACTTCATGATGTGTCATGAGTATGCATGACTTGACTGTGCCAAGGAGTAGTTTTGTGAGAGGGATAATGTGATTCAAAGTTATGATGAATAAAACCACATTAATGAACAAAGAACAAAGACTATGTCTCCTTGTTATTTTTTAGTACACTTTTTTAGTAGAGTATCAGAGAAATAAATAAAAGACTCTTCCATTATTCATCCCTTTAAAAGTTTCCAAATGATGCCTCTTTTCAAAATCTATGTGAGCATTTGAAGACGCTGTAGCCATGTTTCTAGAAAGGGTAGAATATTTGTCTCTTTTAGAGAAAACACAAGATAATATAGTTTCAGCGACTTTTTATAGTTCCAATCTGGAAAAAGATGTAACTGTATTCTTCTAGCATCCTCCACATGGGATAGGCTTAGGTAAAATCCTACAGAAACAAGTGGACTGGAGAAAGTGCACAATGGCTATCTCAGGTCTTATGTTACTGCAGAGCGCAGTGGCTGATGTGAAAACCAGCAAGTCATCTTTAAATTCTGAAATCCCAAAGCTGTCCTTGAACGTGCAACGTGATGGATTCCAAATTCCACAAGTGTTACATAATACTACAATACTCAGAGATAATAAAGCAACTGAACACTGCAGTTCCTGATAAATGTGAAGGTCAGAAGAGTGTACGAAGTGCAAAACAAACGTGGTTTAAAAAAGATCACACATTCAATCTGCCTGTGAAGAAACAGCAACCTGTCCTGAGCTGACTTTTTCCAGCACAATGAGGGACTTTTCCTGAAATCTGAGCCTTCCTGTCTCAAATTACTCTTCAATCTTGTAGAGTCTATCATTAATTCATAACAAAAGTATGAGGCAGGATATGTTTCGAAAACATAAACTAATTTTTACTTTTGCATGCAATGCCTTGTTAGTATAAACAAGGTTATACAATTTAGATTGCTTACCTTCTTGTTTGCTTTAACTTTTTCTTCGTTCTTTTTCCTCATTTGCTACGTAGGGGTGGTGAATCAACTGCAGCAGTACATGGAACTAGAAGAAAGAACACAGATCATAAACACCCATTAAAGGACACCTGACTAACCAAGACTTTTTCTTTCCCAGCACTACCTACCACACTTCCTGAAATTAACAAAGGGCATTTCTAAACAAAAGGACAATCAAATGAAATTCACATTTCCATTTCTCAAACTACAATTGAGTTAGAAGGTTTGGATATGTTTCATTCTTGACCTGCTTGGTGATTTCATAAAGTTTAGGGAAAATATTAGATTGATTTATATGTCAAGAGGAAGTTAAATATTTAAATTTCAGGAGAACTGAATGCTTTCAAAAGAAAATAATCCTGGCCCCAGATTTCATCTTGCTTAGCATATTAAGGCTGGCAATAAAAAGAATGAAAATGTCAGGAAGGACATAATCAAATCCAACTAGTGACTGTACAATCAGTGCCTTATTCAATAAGCCAGAAGGCAAAATGACACTGGAAACCCATTGCCCTCGCTCCATTAGGCCTCTATGCTTTCAGAAAGACAAAGGGGAATTTTAATCAATTGTTTTAATCATGGTCAATTTACAAACACCTAACCCATTAGAAAGAATATGCAAATCAAAAATTTGAAAGATAAATATACCGTATATACATCTGCAAAAATAAGGACTTCAATGATCTTGACAAATTTCTATCAATTCTTGTTTTAACAATTAGAAATGCATTCTTATGCTTCCTCATAAACTATATAAAATCTATTTGTTTCCTCATCACATCAAATATTAACTTCGATTTTTCATTCCATTTTCAAGATAGGTGATAGGCAATATTATCACAGGAAGATAGAACTTTAGCTGCTAGTTGGCTTTGTTAGTATAGGAAATAATACATTTGAAGATTAAAATTATTTTTACTTTCCTTTATATTTAGTAAATCGTATTCTTAAAGACTCATGTGCAAAACTAAGTGGAAAAGGCAAACTTTTTTGCGTCTTATAGTGTAAGTATCTCACCATTACAAAAATTGGCTTATTCTCATATATTTCAAAGCTTCCTAAACCCACAAAATTTAGGTAATTGCAAAAAGTCTGTGCAGTAGAATCACTTTTACAAATCAATATAAGATTCCTAAGTGACATGGAAGTAAGCACTTACCAAAAAGTAATTTGTTTTAATGGTGTGTTAAGAAAAATGGATAAAAAGGAGTATGCTGTTAACATCTTTCTCTAATAAATCCAAACAAAGAATTATTTGTGTAATAGCTAATGTAATTTGCGAAGATTTAATGACAGCATATTTTTTAAAAAGAACAGTACTTACTATTGATTTGGGAACCACAGATTTTATAATCTACATCTTTATTTCCAATATTTATTTTCTTTAACCTTCTAAATGATAAAAAATTCTTGCCAACTATAAAAACTAACAGTAAATGATACAGTTGAATCTTAGCCACTACTATATTGAGTATCTAGTATTTTTAAAGTTATTTGAAAGGTTAAGTATAAAAAACATATATGAATAAATCCAATCTACAAATTCATTTACTAATCAAAATTACTGAACATGTCATAATGTTAAAATGTACAAGAAAGAGGTTTTAATAAGCATTTTTTTAAAAAATGGGGCCTGTAATTTACTTTGATGCCAGTAGGTCTTCCTTACCGAACTTTAAAATATTTGTGTTATCTTAAGATCAAGATAATATTTCACTTTCAATTAACATCATTGGTTTGGTTTTTCTATGCCTGAGACTTGTGTACCACTTAGAAAAATAAGTGCTGATTAGAAGAATAATAAGTCTTGAACATTTTTAGAGAGGTTCTGTTTCTTCTTATTTTTAGAAGGCCACTGTGTTCAGTACTTTCGGATAAATTAAAGATCACTTAATACATGGGGAGACTCACTTAACTTTTTTCTACATTACTATTGATACTTTAAAACATTTTAAAATTATTAAGCTTTTTCTTTCTGAAGTTAAAAGATTTCTTGGTCTTGAAATTCATCAACGAATTGCAGTGCTGTGAACCACTTGGTAGGAACACAATCCTATCCTTTGAAAACCGTTTTTTGTTTTCTGTTTTTTTTAAAGCTTCCTGTTGGCTTTTTATATTGTGTTCACATAACCCCTTGAAACCACATGGGGAAGTAATAAAATGCTCCTCTCAGTACACATATAGGCAATGTACATTCTGACTAAGGAGCATACAGAGTTCCCCCAAGTTGTCATATATGATGACTAGGTCACACAGAACAACAGACAAGACCAGGAAACACCCGTGAACAAGGACAATAGATAATGGGCAGTTTAACAGTTTATGATTTCATAAAACACTAAAACAAAAGAAGTCAGACATGCCCTTAGACCCAGTGCAAAACAGAAACATTGTTGGCAACTTCTATTCAAGAGCTTCCTTGCAAGACTTAGAAGCGGGCACTGGATTTTTCACTCTATAAAATGCTATTTTGTTTTTTTTTTTTCCTTCAGCACCAAATCTTGTACATTGTAGCACCACTTACTGTCAAAAGAATTAACAGTAGTAGACATTAATACTGTCTTTCAAATATCTTAAGAAATTCCACGACTTGTAAACTTATGCATAAGCATTGAGCGCCATCTACAGGAATCAAAGAAAACCAGTCTGTAAATGAAAATCATCTCTGCACATATCCGTGAAGAAATAATTGTTCTTGCTCCCTATAAATGATGTTTTTGGTTGGGAAAGTTAGCTCAGGGACAGAGCTTTCATACGGCACATTTAAGGCTCTGAATTTTCATTCTTCACTGATCCCTCTTCCTGACATCAGCCACATATAAAACACATTTTTTACAACTTTTATAACACATGTGCTATGGGAAACATTAACAATGTCCTTCAAATTTTCAAAAGTCTGTCAGACGCGTATTCCTCAATGGTAAAATCTCAGTTAATTTTGTGTGTGAGTCTGGGTCTCCGCCATTTTTCTCCATCAGGAAATGTCATGTCTCTGAATTTTTAACTACTCTGCCTGGCAGCGCTAATTGAACTGGATAGTAAGATGAAGTGCTTGGAGGATGGGCAGGAGAGCCTCACTGTCCTTTCTCAAAGCAATGACATATCTCAGGCCTTGCCAAATGCCCTATTCCACATCAGCTGCTAACACAGGTATCTACTTTAAAAGAAAGCAAAAATTCAAAGGTGATCTGACCAATGAGAAAATTCCCCCAAAGACATATTTTATTCATTCTTGAGTAAAACCTCAGGAAATTGGGTTTAGCTGATATTGCTCAAGTCAAATCTTTGTGGTGGAGTTTCTTCCAAAAGATATTGGGTAAAGATAATGTTCACCTATCCTGTAACAGTAGTATAGTCTCCAAACTTCTGAGATCTCATGTTTAATTTTCATTACTAAATAATATAAACCTAAAATTAAGGTTCAAATGCTCTAGAATTATATAAATTATATAAACTACCTTTTCATATACCCCCCAAAAAATTTTGAGACAGGGTCTTGCTCTGTAGTGCAGGCTGGTCCTGAAATTACTATGGAGCTCAGGCAGGCCTCAAACTCAAGGTAATCCTCCTGCCTCAATCTCCCAAGTGCTGGGATTATAAGTGAGTGCCACCATGCCCAATTTATTTGGTTCTGGGCAATCAAACTGAGGAACTTGAGCCTGCCCGGAAACCATTCTAACTGCTGTGCTATTCCACCAGCCCTCAGAATTCATTTCTTAAAAAATTGAAAAAATAGGAATAGGTGAGTATCTTAAAGTGAAATTGCATATGGGTTAAGCCCTCATACCAAGAATATAAACAGGGCATCAACCTCAACCCTGTATGACTTTATGCTGAAATTGTACTGTACGAATAAATTATACTAACCAAATCACTTCATCTCAGAGCAAGCAATGATTCGCCTGCCACAAAGACAAATACCAATCTCAACTGTAGGAAATATAAGCTTCTAAAATTCCATAAATTAAGTGTTGTCAACCTGAAGCCTTTTAAGATCTAGTCTCTGCCAGGTTTCTATTCCTTATGCATGAATTATAAGCTCATAAATTATAAGCTTCTTCTCTATTAAAGAATGCACAGTGGATGTCAGATATTTAGAAATAAGATGTGTAACATTTCTAAGCGAATAAATCTGTGAGAATACTGGTTAAATATAGTAGATTAGACATGCACTTGCCTATGTCTAATCTTTCTGGAAATCTTAAGCTGATAGAAATATATGCATATGTAGATATACAAATATAGACGTGTGTGTGTGCGTGTATGTGTGTGTGTTCACAGACAAGTTTATGAAAGGAAAGGTGGCACCAGATGAGAAACATTAATAACTATTAGGATGAAAGAAATCATAAAGTCACTGGAAACCAACTTACAGAAGAGCATAAGAAATATTATGACTCAGGAGGACAGAATACTGAGTAGCAAAATACTGAGAAGATGGATGTAGATACTATTCAGAAACAAGAGGACTGACCAACAGCTCGAATAAAGGATGATTCGACATCAGCATTCCTTCTCCACAGTCTGGTGAGGACACCTTCCCCACTTAGGGAGAAAAGTAAACTGATCCACTTAGGAAATGGGAGATAGAGTGAAAGAAAAAAAATTAATAAAATAGGATAAAACTTCCAAAAACCAACATAATAGAATGAATCTTAACATTAAATGAAAAATTTGATATTAAATAAAAATAATTGGAAATTTTAAATGTAGGTTATACACTATAATATACTAAGGAATCTTTCATAAATTGAAACACAGAGTGAACCACCTGAAATTCCCAATTTGAAAGTCTAAGATGATTCAAGTATTTGCAATTTCATATGATTCAGGTTAAAAGTGAAAAGAAGAAACAAAACAGAAAAAACTCAGAGAATCAAAGGGCAAGTGGTGGAAATTCCGTATCCAGATACTAACTCCTGAAAGAAGGAAAAAACATGTATAGGGAAAAGGATGTCATTAAAGAAATAATATCTAGAAACCTCAGAGAATTGTGTTGCATGGATTCTATCTGGGTTAAGGTCCAGTCCAACATATTGACTAAGAAATGGCCCATGCCAAGTCACGAGGTATGAAATTTCAAAACGCTTAGAATTCAAAGAGGATTCCAGAATCTTTCAAAAAGACATAAACAGAAATTGGTGACATATGAATGAACAGAAATCAGTATGCCTTCTGAAGCCTAAATAGCACTTGTAGTGCAGAAGGCAATGGCATGCGCCAGGAAAAGCCCTTTCCTCTTAATTCCTCATCGGAGTGTGCTGTGGTCCAAATGCTTGTTTGCCTCCAAAATCCATATGTGACGTGCACTGGTAGCATTCTGGTGAGCACATCTGTCTTTCAAAACTCCTACGTAACATACAAGACTCTTAAACTGATGGTGTGCAGAAGGTGATCTGCATAAGATCGATGGTCTTATACGATTACCAGAAAACTCCCTTGACCCTGAAACCTTGCAGGGCAGAGTAAGGAGATGCCAACCATGAACCAGGAAGGCAATTCTCATTGGATACAGAATCAGTAAGTGTCTTGATCTTAAACTTCCCAGCTTCTAGAACTAGGGGAAGTAACTTTCTGTGGTCTTTCTTTCTTTCTTTCTTTCTTTCTTTCTCTTTTTTCTTTCATGGTATTTTATTCTAATTGCCTGAATGGACTAAAATGGGACAAATAAGAATCAATCGAAGTTGTACACTTATTATACTGTCAAAATTTTATTTTCTGTGTTTATGCCTTTGTTCAGATCGAGATTAGAATCAATAAAAGAACATGGGAAGTCAAGGAAAAGGAAAAGTTAAATTCTGGAAGAAGAAATGCCTGAACACATAGGTGGTGATGGAACAGACAAATAGGATAGGACCTGGGGGGAAGAGGCCTAAAGAAAAGTGTCGCGCTTGGACTAACTGGATTATGGCTGCAAAAGGGAGATGCCCATGGGGGAGAAAACAAAACATTTGAAAATATGGAAAATGCTTTCCAGTAACAGGAATTTTACAATTTTATTGAAAGATTTATGGAAAACGACTTAAAAGTTATATTTTTAAAAAGCAGATAACAAAATCCAAGTAAGATGCAGTTATAAATTCCAAAAGAAATAGAAGCTACTTAAGGACAAAATTGAGGTAGCACACTTCCAGCTAAGCAGTGAACAGAAGTTACATAGTCATGTCATAATGCAGACCCTGAAAAGTTCGTCAGAATAAAATGCTTTTCAATATGTAAACTTCGTAGAAGAGAAACGGAGACCTGGGTTTGGAAAATACTGCTAAAATTGATCTTCTTATGATCACACTAAACTACATCCCATTCCTGAAATTGGTTATGTTGATATTATGTAGAAATATAGAGATAACTAGCAAAAATAAATACTTGAAAAATTATAAACTGTTGCTTCTGGGAATTGGGACCCCAAAATAAGAGGCAGTTGTCATTACTGTAAGTCTTAGGGCAAAATTTGATCTGAAAAAAAAATGTTACATTTTGATGAGAATGACTACAACTTTTACTATTTGAACTCAATGCATAGACACAACAGAGTAACATCACTTTACAACATTTTAAGAATTAAAACATACATTATTTATAAAATGCAAGTGACTTTCTATATTGGCGTTTATGGATTTAGCCAAGCATGAAATCACTTACCAAAAAAATTACATCTGCACTAAAAAACACGCAGATTGTTTCTTCTCATTATTCTACAAACAGTACATCCTGAGAAGGATTTCCATAGCAAACTACATTGTGTCAAGTATTTTGGGTAACAAGAGATAATTTACAACAGCAGTACCCAATCTTTTTGGCACCTGGGGCTTATTTTATGTAAGGCAATTTTTCCATGGACTCGGTGGGCGTGACTGAGCTGGCATCTCTGCCTCAGCCTGACCTCAGACCAGAGGTATGCAACCTGGATTCTACCTAGGGGCACTTCACAGCAGCATCGGCACTCTTGTGAGAATCAAATACTACTGCTAATCTAACACAAGGCCGAGCTGAGGTGGAGCTCACACAGTAATGGGAGTGATGGGAAGTATCTGCAAATACAGGTGAATCTTTGCCTACTGGCCTTCTGCTCACCTGCCACGTGGATGGAAAGGGTGACTTGGGGACCCCTGACTTAGAGTAACAGGAGTACAGTGTGCAGAGGTTATATGGACATACTGCACGATTTTCTATAAGTATTTGAGCATCTAAGGATTTTGCATACTTGAGTTTGGGAGGGACCCTGAATCAATCTCCCATGCTTACCAAGGGATGAATGCACAAAGTTTTCAATACAAACATTATTGTGACAATTATATGTTGTTTTCTTTAACCTTCTTTTCAGGAAATGTCACTTTAATGCTAAACAAAAAAGAATGATTCAAAAAGATTTCTATTGAAGAGCACAGCCAAAATGTGTTCTCTCAATGTCCACAAGGAGTTGACTCTAGATTTTCATGAACGAATTTAAAACCAATATGCGAAAACATCCAGAAAAAATGTTGATTGATTAATTAGCATTTGGTAGAAAATTCATACTTGTTTCCAATCAATTTATACTTAAACATTAGTGACTATCTTTAAGATGATCAAAGTGATGTCAATTCCTGTATTTAAGAATGTCATCAGTCTTCAAATTATGTATGTAGGGGTTTAGTACACTGAATTTTTTAGGTTCAAGTTCTACTGTTAAGCTTAATCATTGCTTGGTTGGTTAGTTTTCTGTATGAAGGAGACCAGGAAATGTCAGGCATATTTTACACCGTGAAGCTGTTTTATTTTCTAACGTGGGGATGTGGGTCTTGGTACGGGTCTGAAATGTCACTCAAAGGCTTTTATGTGGAAAGTGGTGTGATACACAATACCGCAATGTCTAGATAAAGAGACGAAAAATGAATTGGACTGCGAGGGTGCTTATCAATTGACTAATCTATTGGTAAGCTTGCAACAGAAATGGGTTATGGGTAGGTTTGGGAGAGTAGGTCACAAGAATGGATTTTTAAAAGAGAAAGTTTGACTGTAACCCCTTCCTCTCTCTTCATCTCACCAGTGTCATGGACTAACAACAATACACTGTGACAACTGAGGTCCATTCCCCAAGAATACATAGCTTTCCTAAGTGTGTCTGCACTTAACAATAAAATGACAAAATGCCTAAGGTGAAAACTACAGGAGTAAAACTGCAAGGAAAAATATATAAGTCCATTCTTACTGTTGGTGACTTCCATGTGTCTTTGTCAGTCATTGACTGACCAAGTATGTGCAAGTTAATAGAGATATTGATGCCAATGATAGCACTAGGGATTAACTGGATCTAATATGTATGCAATATTTCATTCACCACCAGCATATTTTTTTCTTTTCAAACTTACGTGTAACACTGATGAAGATAGGGCCCATTATGGACCTGTTATGCAACTTTTAAAAATAGAAATAACAAAGCTTATCCTCACATAAAATTATTACATAGAAAACCTATAACAAAAATACATTTGGAAAAATCTCCACCTTGTTAAATATTACATAGTACACTTTCCCATGAACCAGGGGTCAAAAACCTGATTTCAAGAGAAATTAAAATCATTTTGAACCAAATGAAAAGGATAAAAGAACTTAAATTTTATAGAATTCAGAAAAATAGTGAACATAATTTTATAGCACTGAATACATACTTTAGAATTAATGCATTTTTAATATAAATAATCTAAGCTTCCTCCTAGGAACCCAGAGAAAAGAAGATAATTTTAAGCCTGGACAAACAAAAGTGATAAGAGCAGATATCAAGAAAATCAAAAAGAGGAAACCAAAAAATGATATAATTAAAACCACAAATTTCTCCTTTGAAAATATTCATAATGTTGATAAAAAAATGTCTCAAGCTAAGCAAGAGATGACAGAGAGAGAGGGAAAGAGAGGAAGCACAATTAACAATATAAAAGATGACAGTGCACATTCATTTTTAGCTTTGTGAGGAATCCCCATAGTAGTTGTACCAGTTTGCAGTCCCACCAGCAAGGCAAAAGCGTCCTTCTTCCCCACAACCTCACCAGCACCTATTGCTATATGAGTTCATGGTATATACACCATTTTCACTGGGATAAGATCATACCTCAGTGTTGTTTTGATTTGCATTTATCTAAGACCCAGAGATAGCTCTTCTCAGTATTTTTCTGAAAGAGTTAAAAGCAACAGACACATGTGTACTATGTTTATCGCAGCACAACTAACAATCACTAAATTGTGAAAGATGTCAAAATATCAGTCAACAGACTGATGGGTAGGACAACCGTGGTAAGTGTGCATCATGGAGTACTTATCTTCCACCGAGACGGACAGATTGGAGGTATTTGTAGGCAAATACACGTAACTTGAGACCATCATGCTTAGTGAAGTGCGTCAGACTCAGAAGGTGAAATATCACATGGTTTCTCTACTATGAGAAACCCAGAATATAAATGAATAAGAGAGTCAACTGGTGAGGATATTGGGAGTCAGGAGATAACGAGGGAGGGGGTGGGAGAGTGGAAAAGGGGGAGGGGAAGGGATTCTAAAGTTGATATGATATATACATATATATATATATACAAAATTCTCAAATTCAATGTAACCATTTTGTACTGCACGTATATACTAATAAAATGAGGGAATTTTTAAAAAATGAAATCATTACCACTGATCTGATGGACATTAAAAATGAAAGAAGGAGCTACTACAAATAATTATATGCCTGAAAATCTGATAAATTTGATTTTAAAAAGGCCAATACCTTGAAAGAAACAAACCACTCAAGAGCACCCAAGGAGAAAGATAACTGGTCATATGTCTACTACAGGATTTAATTACTAATGAATAACTTTTTTAAAAATACAGCACCAAGTTCAGATTAACCACTGGAGAATTCTACCACTCATTAAATAAGAAATAATACTAATAATTTATTACAGAATATAGAAAGAAAGAGACCTATTTCCTAATATACTTTGTGAGGTCAGATTCACTTTGACAACAAAACCAGAAAAAGATTTTACAAGAGTAATTTATGATGAATATGCTTTATAATCATGTGTAATGTTTTTGAACAAAATAGTAGATCATCAATGAATTTTAAAAATACAGTATAACAAAGTTTATTTCATACTGTAATAAAAACACTGAGAAAAGTGTTCCAACTTTAAAATCCAATCAATGCAATCTATAACAAGCTAAGAAAAAATCATATGATCATATTAATAGGCACACAAAAACATTTGACAAAACCCTAAAACTTTTAAGATTAAATAAAATATCAGCACACTATAAATACAAGGAAATTTCTCCCACTTGATAAAAAAAAATGTAACCAAAACCTACAGATAGTATTATACTGAGAAACTGGACAATTTTCTTTTAAGATTTGAAACACAAATATTCTTCTGCACAATTCCTACTTGGTATTGCACTAGTGCTTTTATTTAGTGCAAAAAAAGAGAATTTAGGAACATTAACAGATCTAATACTGTCACTACATAGAAAAGTCTGAAGCAAAAGACATTTCAGGCATAATGACTAAGCCACAAGAATCTTAGCAATATGCATTACTATTTCCTATCCCAATGCCAGAAATGAACAGCTTGAACTCGACATGAAAATAAAACCACAATATCATTTATTATACTGTGTACACACACAATGAATTACCTTGTGGCAAATGGAGCAAAATGTCCACATTTCCATATGTGAAAACTACCAAATTCTGATGACAGGAAACTTAGAAGATTTAATTTAATGAAGAGGTTTTGGTGTTGAAAATCTCATAAAATTACATTTTATATATTGCCAAACTGATTCTAAAGTACAGTCAGGCAGCACATAACATTTTTGGTCAATGATCAATCACATATACAACAGTGGTCTTACAAGATTTTACTGCCTAGTGACAACACAGTTATGTTAGTTTGTGAGTATACTTTTTGACATTTGCACAATGAAGAAATCATCTTTTGATACATTTCCCAGAATACATCCCCATTATTAAGTAACACATAATTTCAAGTGCAAATGTAAAAGACCTAGAGTAATAAATTGAAGAAAACAAAGCCAGAAGACTCACAACACCCAATGGCAAGACTTCCGGTAAAATACACGATGATCAAGACAAGATATTAGAAAAATGTAGACACATAGATCAATAAACTCAATATAGAGCCTGGAAACAGGCTCAAACATAGTAAACTCACTTTTGAAGTGAACTCAATGATAATTCAGAAAAGAAAATATTGTCTTTAATTAAAATATGCTAGACCAATTGCACACTTGTGTCAAAAAAATTCTAGACATAGGCTGCACAGAGTTCACAACAATAAACTCAAAGTGGGTGCTGGACATAAATTAGTTATTAAAATACAAAATGTCAAGAAAAAATGCGTAAGACAATTTACTTGACTTTTGGGTTTGATGAATAATCTAGATACATCACTGGAAACAGGATCAATTAGAGAAAATGAAGTTCACGGGCTGGTTGCTCATATTAAATATGTCTTGCTCTTCAACAGACACAAATGAAATGAAAAGATTTACCTCACAATGGGGGTATTTGCAAAATACTTATCTACTTTTTTTAAAAATGTCTTTAAATAACATAGAGAACTCTTAAATCTCAACAATAAGAAAAAAAGCTAATCAACAAAGAAGTGGCCAGATTTCAACAGACATTTCACTAAAGAAAATTCGCACATGAGAAAACAAAGCTGTTCAACAGTGTATGGCCATAAAGAAATGTAAGTTCAACGATAAAACCTACCGCGCTCCTACTACAGGGCTTGTTTGTTGTGCATGTTAATTACACAATAATGTCTTGCATAATGACGTTTCCAAATATACAACAAACTTTAATTACATATTACATGATTAAAATGTAACCATATATTATATAAGAATACATACTATGTCGTTATATATAAATAATATATAATGTAATCAAAATATTACATAAAACTATATATATTACCTAACCATATATGTCACACTATATATATATATTATGTATATTATATATTGTATTATTTA